>NW_010729077.1:4006876-4017642 GCF_000365185.1 Nelumbo nucifera | reverse complement strand
GGGGGGGGGGAAGCGGACTCAGGGGAGGGCTCTGGGGAGGAAACTGAGGATGATCCAATGATAGATGAAGTACATAAGATAGAGAAGAATTGTGACATTGAAAAAGTGGTAAATAAGGAAGTGAAGTCAGCTGGAATTCTGGGTTTGTTCTTCTGGAAAGGAGTTTGCGAAGGAAGCATTTAGGTCTGTGGAAGAAAGAAATGGGGAGAGCGAAAATAAAGGTGATCCAGTGGTTGACTTTAACTCAAGTAATTTAATTCTTCAAGGGATGAAAGAGCCAATTGGAGACTGTAAGAATGGAATCAAGGAAAGGGAAGCAGAATTGGAGGGGGGTGGAGGGGTCAGATAGGGGCCAAAAAATTGAAAGCTATGGAAGCTTTAAACACAGCTAGAAGATGCAGAACTCAGAAGAATAGAAAAAAGCAAGGATATAAAGAGCTCTGTTTGGCATTGGGCCCAAACTTTTCTGGTTTGGACTGCAGCACTTGATAAGTTCCTAACCGCAGATCGGCTGCTCAGAAGGGGGATGCTGCTTCCTAGTAAGTAGTATCTGATGTCCCTTCTATAATGAAGCTCCTGAATCTTCCAGTCACATTTTCATTCACTGTAACTTCTCTCAGCAGCTCTGTGAAATGGCTGTCTCCTGTTTTGGTGTTTCCTCTTGCCCACCTGTTTCTGTTGTACAACTGCTTCAGGGGTGGACCCTAGAGGGTCTGAATGTAAGAGGCAAGCTGCTTTTGAAGATTTTCCCAGCTGCTATCCTTTGATCCCTTTGGAAGGAAAGGAACAGCCGAATTTTTGACAACCTTTCCAATGACAGCTTCTGTCAAAAACAAAGTTATAGGCTTTTTATATTCCTGGTTAAGTGTACAAAGAGCATTCACTGGAGTTCAGCTTTTTTTCTTTTTTGCAAGCTGGACCATTCTTTATCTGCCTTCTCAGATCTTTTTGTAAATCCCCATTGTATAGGTCCTCATTCACTGGTTTCATTGTTTCATTTTGCAATACAATACTTTACTTTCTTCAAAAAAAGAAAAGAAAATAGTAAGGCAACACAAAAATGTAGTCAAAAGACAACAAGAAGTTTGTATACATAATTCGAACAAGAAGACAGATGAGTCGGAGTCATTTATGGGGGGGGAGGGGTTGTTTTGGGTCTTTTGTTGGATGGCAGTTGTGGGTGTTTGGGGTCTTGTAAGGGCATTAGTATTGTTTGTTTTGATGATCGGGGTTGTGTTTGATCTCTGTTCTATATTGTTTATGTGTATTTTTTGTAAGGGATTTGGTTTTTGAGGGGTTGGCCATGTTTGGGTTGGTTTGGGCTGGTTGGGTTTTGTTTTATCTTTGTTGGGTGTTCCTTGGATGTTTCTTTTCCCTTGGGTGATTGCTTATCACCTTTTCTTGCATCTTCTTTTTGTTTAAGAAATTTTTTCTTTATCTTCAAAAAGAATATTAATGTTGGTTTAAGTGCATTGAATATTCATGAATACGTACATGTCCAGGTTCGGAAGCAATCATACATTCAAGGAAATTCTGCTCCTCGTGCAAACCTAAGCGTCCTTGACAAGCTTATAGCATCTCGTCATGAACTTGCACAGGTCATTTTTCTTCACTTAAACATGCTCTTCGATATTATGAACTGCTTCTAAATGTATTCTATGGTTGATTTATTCCATTTGTTTATGCAAATTGTTTTATATGATAGAATCCCTAGAAAGATAATATGGTAGGTTTTGGAAAAGAAAGGAGTACCTAACAGGTAAATGGTTGTAATAGAAATATGAATGTTATGAATTTTTTTTTTTTTTTGAAAAGGTAAGGTAAAAATTTTATTGAAGAAGAAAGAGAATAGAGTACAACAATTTCCTGGAAGAAAAAGGACTAGCCAGGAAAACTAGAAAGGATAGGATAAAAATAAACATATTTTAGGTACTTAGGATTTTTTTTAACAGTAAAAAAAGAAAATGAAAATACACCCTATAGAGGTGATGAGGCAGCACCTCCAGAAAGAGCTAAGAACAACGGGAACCCAATGCCCAAAACAAAAGACCCCCAAACATCTTGTTGTAAGGCTTATTTAATTGTTACTTTATAGCTGCTGTTAGTAGGCTGACTTCTTAGGATACTGTCAGTTAGTTACTTGTCTTTTTTTCTTATTATTTTTTGGTTCTAGGGTGTGCCGCCAGGGGCATACTTGTAATTTCTATTCCTTTATTAAGTTAATATAAATAGAAGACTGGCGGCAGCCAGTTGTACCTTTTTTCTCTCAATCGTACCTCTCTTTTTCTTCTCTTTCTCTCTCTCTCTCTCCCACTCTCCACAAATCATTACACATCTTATATTATCAAACCTCCCCAAAAACAGAAGAAACCAGAAAACAGAGCTAGAAACATCCCCTTGGGAAAAACAAGCTGAACCCATAACCAATATATATATATATATATATATATCAAACCACAGACATCCAAACCTCTCCCTCTCACCTGCTTCCATTCCAACAATTCCCGTCACTCTTCATCAACAATATCTAATTCCTCTCTTTCACCTTCATCCCAAGCCTCACCCTCTTCCCCAACTGCATTCCTCCTGGTAATTTCCTTTCTCCGAGATATTTACTTTGGGGAATTCTTCAGTTTTATCCCTTCCTGTCTCCCTCTCCCCCTCTCTACTTTCATCTTCAATCTCGACCTGAACTCTTCCTTTTCTCTCATTCTTCCCTCTGTCATCAGTCATTACACGTCCTTTCCTCCCTCTCCCTTGTAGGTGCTTTCTCACTCTGATTACTTGAATCGATGTCCTGAGCCTTCTTGCCTGAGTCAGCTTCTAAACAATCAGCTTCACCATTGTGTATCAGATAGTTCTAAGCTCTGGATTCGATCTTTGCTCCTTTCCTCTTGTAGATTCTTTTAAATCTACAGCAAGGACCATCCCCGACCAATCCTTGTTTGAGATGATGAAAGACCTTGGTAACATGAACAATTTGTCCGTTACTGCCTTACTGGATCCTTTTGTTTTTCTCAACTCCCCTGCCTTGGGACTCTCAGAATTAGTCACCTTCAGAATGGCTTTAATTCTTCTCCTACCTAAATCCAACCCCAATTTTCCTACAAATACCGGTGACCTCAATTCTTCTTCTTCCTTCACCCTCTTGGAATTCTCATCATTCATGTCTCCCCCCACTTCCTAGACCATTTCTCTGCTGCTAAGATCACAGGAGGGAGCCTTGCTTCTTGAAGTGATGAAACACATCTCTTCTCTTGGATTTCCTCCCTTGTCAAAATTTTCTTCCATTGCAGCTATTTCCACTAAACCATCACCATCCTTTTCCTTGTCTGAAATTTTGACAGCTTCTTTCTCTGATTGTACGTTTTTATCATTGGCTAAAGCTTTTTCTTGTGAATCGCCTTCTTCAACTATCCCATGATAATGCTTGAGGAACTATCTTCTCTAAAGTTGTTTCCCCTTTTCTCTTCAGCCTGGTAATGGACATTTTTAATTATCTTTTTGATAAGGCTAATCTTCTTAGTCTAGTTAAAGGATTTGAAGTGGGAAGAGGCAAGATTCACATTTCCCATTTACAATTTGCTGATAATATCATTTTATTCTTGGATGCCTCCTTAATCAACATCACAAACACAGAGGTTAATTGAACACTTTGAATTAATCACTGGATTGAGGGTTAACTTCTACAAAAGTGGTATAGTAGCACTAAATGCAATGGAAGAGGAGCTTCTAGAAAACTTTAAATCCTTGTTAGGATGTAAAGTGGAGAAACTTCCTATTTCCTATCTAGGATGCCCCTTGGAGGGAATCCAAAAACCTTCAACTTTTGGGGGCCGGTGGTGGAGAGATGTGAGAAGAAATTAGCATCTTGGAAGAAGTGTTATCTTTCAATAGGGGAAAGCTTACTCTCTTAAACGCCTCTCTAGCAAATGTGCCAGTCTACTTTCAGTCTTCCAGATTCCGACCAAAGTCAAAAATCAGTTGAGAAGCTTCAAGGGAATTTTCTTTGGGAAGGAGGTGGGGAGAAAAGAAACCACTTAGTCAGTTGGGAACAAGTCTACAAGCCTAAAGAGGAAGGAGGTTTGGGAATTGGGCACTTGAAAGGGAAAAATTCCTCTCTCTTGGGTAAATGGCTTTGGAGGTTTCCTAAAGAATCCAATGCTTTATGAACAACTGTCATCTCAAGCAAATATCGGTCCTATACAAATGGGTGGGATAGAAATCTTCATTTGAACAAGATAAAGTCAACAAGTCCTTGGAAAGGTATAATCTCCACCCACACCTTTTTCTTTCCTTTTATAAGATATAAAGTGGGAAATGGCTCAAAAATATAATTTTGGAAAGGCATTTGGTGGGGATAATCTACCCTTGCTACCTCTTTCCCCAAATTTTTCAACCTCACCCTAGACCAAGAACCCACTGTCTCTTCTTGCCTTCCAGACCAAACTGCCAAAAACACCCTAAACCTTTGTTTAGAAGACCTCAAGGGACCCAGAGATTTCTGAAATAACTGCTTTATTTCAGACCCTTAAAGAAGCCTACATCTCCCCCTCCTCTGATACCTGTATCTGGACTCTCCACCCAAATGGTGTTTTTTCTTCTATGTCTATGTTCAAGGCCCTGATTGCAAGTGAACATCATTCATCCTTCCCAGTCAAGAAGATATGGTGCAGCCATGTCCCATCCAGAGTGTTTTTTTGTCTGGGAAGCTTGTCTTCATAGACTAAATACTTATGATATCATACAGAAAAAATACAGGGGAAGACTTTCTATCTCTCCCCATGTTTGCATTTTATGCTTGAGTGAAGGTGAATCAGCAGATCACATCCTCCTTCACTGTAAGCTCACCCAAAACATATGGCTCCATTTCTTGAGAATGACAGGTTACAACTGGGTTATATCAGAGCACATTCTGGATTTCTTACATGAGTGGCAAGGAATAGGCCTAAGCAAAGGGTAAAGTTTATTGGCAATCTGTGCTACATGCAGTGATGTGGGGAGTTTGGGACGAAAGAAATAAACGCCTATTTGATAATAAATTCAGGCCCCTTGGAGAGTTAATTTCAGATATCACATACCTTTGTAACCTCTGGACAGTCAATTCAGATCTGTTCAAAGGAGTCTCAATCAATGACCTCAATGGAGATGCTCACTCCTTTCTTTTTCTTTCTCACACTCAACAAGCAATCTTGAGGCAATCAGCTATTCTCAGTGATGGAGTGGTGACCCTAAACGTTGATGGAAGTGCTTTAGGTAGTCCTGGCTTATCTGGTATTGGAGGCATAGTAAGGGATGAAAGGGGCAACATATGCTGCACTTTCAGTGGTTCAATTGGACTAGCTGATTCCACAAAGGCTGAAGTGATGGCCACTCTCACTGGAATCAAAATAGTGAAAAAATTTGGGAATTCAGAACTTAACCATTGCAGGTGACTCAGAAAAGACTATAAAATGGTTAAGGAACAAGGAGGGGGACCTTGGTGACTGAGCCACTTTTTGGCAAGGCTAGGGACTCCTTGGACTGTTTAAATGCAAGTTTAGTTTGGATTCCTAGGGAACAAAATCATATATCAGATGGTTTAGCCAAATGTGGTGAGTATTTGGATCATTTGTATAGTGACAAGCTTCCTCTGTAATCTTTTGGGGATCCTCCCCTACTTTGTATATCTTCTCTTGTACTTCTTCTTTCTTTAATGAAATTTCGTTAACTTAACCTCAAAATTTTGTTTAAAATCCTTCGCCTTCAGACGCAGAGCATTATCCTTCCTCACCACTCTACCTCCCTTGAACGACCATCCCCGAGCAAACCTCCTTTCTAAGCTCCCACGGTTCAGACAAGAATTCCGAGCAAACTTCAAGGAAGAAGATAGACTAAACATATCATCCATAACAGTTGAAACTTTAGAGATCACGTGCTCAGTATTCGGATTGATTGCAATAGTAGAAATTGGTCACATGCAAAGACCATTTATAGCACCTCTGAGAAGAAGTCATCTATTGAAAGTTGATGGATCTAGAAGAGTTACGGGCAGGGATAAAAAATTTGCAGCATATTGGTGATCCACCGATACGTGAAATATGACAAGTTTTGGGGTAAGACCTGTTTCAGGGGGTAGCCAGGCCTTATATTGACTCCCCAGAACTTGTTTGAAAAAAAAACTAATAAAAAATATACAAGTGCATTATTTTAAAGTCCAATACTTTGAACCTTGGGTAGGGATAGGCAAAAAAGGACATTAGTTGCAGTAATGTTAAATGGTTTGAGGACCCATAATTTAACAATGGATATAGCACTGAACAGAGTTGAACGACAGGGTAGGATTTATGTAGCCAACCCCATATGGTTGGGAGAAGGCTTAGTTGAGTTGAGTTTAACATGATTAATGTTTCATGGATCTCAGATTTAAATTTCATAAGTGGTTGGATTTCTAAATTTTGGCAATGTAAAAATCAATGACTTATTAAACAGAACAGAATGGTAAAACAGGAGTCATGTAGCTGACCCCATATAGTTGGGGCAAGGCTTGGGTGATGATGGTGGTTAATTTCTAAATTTTGGGAATGTAGAAGTGAATGTCTCATCAAAAAGGCTCTTCCAAAGGCAATATCAAAACTTGGCAACATCACCAATTGAAAGAATCAATTAAAAGGTGGAATGCAGGCGAACCATTTGCTGAGATTGATTGGGAGGAAGAGAATGCCTTGATAGATGAGGAGAAGAAAACGAAAAGATGGATGGATAAGAGGGAATTTGACAGGTTGGCATACCAAGATGAAATCCATTGGAAGCAATGCTCCAGGGTGTAGTGAATTATCAAAAAAAAAATGCTCCAGGGTGTAGTGGCTGAAGGAAAGGTGACAAAAACACCTTTTTCTTCCATAAGATGGCCAACGAAAGAAGGATAAACTAGTGATTTAAAAGGTGTACCTAGGTGCATAGGCGAGGTGCATTTTAAGGTATGCGACTTGCCTAGGTGCACAGGAGAGGTGCATTTTAAGGTATACAACTCGCCTAGACCCAAAGCGCAGCATTTTGAAAAGGTGTGCACCTGGTATGCCTTTGCTTTAGCCCAAGCATGTGCCTTTTCAAAATTTGTGCTTTTGTGCCTTTGGTGAGTGAGTGAAGCAAGCGATGCAAAGTGGAGTAGAATTATAAAATCATTTTGAGCTTGCCTCCAGGAGCTTGGTATAAAGGCAGATCATAGAATCAGGAATACAAAATATTTAAAACCTCGTTAGCTTGAAGTAATGAAATTGGGAAAGAAAATAAAGAAATTGAGAGTCTTACATGCTTAAATATGTCTTATATGTTATGTTTGATTTTATTTTTAAATTTTCATTCTGAATGTGTTTTACATGTTATGTTTATGATTTTATTTTTGAAGTGTGTGCCTTGCCTTGTGCCTTGGATGCAAAATGCCCGTTGCACTTTTAAAACATTGGGATAAACACAATTAAGAAGCTGAATGTTCATGATAGGGTGATTGAGAGAGAAGAGGAACTTGAGAGGATGATAATTGACTTTTACATATATCATTATTTTGATCCCTTAAGAGTTGGACCAAAGTTGGATGGTTTAAACTTCGATGGAATCTCAAAGGAGCAGGTAGTAGAATTGGAAATGCCCTTTTTAAAGGAGAAAGCAGCTAGCGGGACAGAGTTGGGGGAGATTTTTTGGAATTTTTTTGAGTTACATACTTGTAATCTTGATCTGTTCCTGTATCTTAGTTTAGCTATTGTAGTGTAGAAGGTTTTGTGGAAGGTTACGGTTGGGTGTTATCTTAACTCCCCCTGGGTTCTATGAATCTTTTTTTCTTTTAATGAAAATTTTTATTCTGATTGTAAGTACATGCAGTTCCTCTCTGTCGTATTCAAGATAAAGGTATCAAAATAAAACTACACACATGCTTATAACAACATGGAAGGCCATCCTGAGCTTGTGATAAGCTCAAAAGACTACCCTAAGCCTGCGATGAACACAGAGAACCGTCCTAGAACCTGCAATGAGAACAAAGCATCGCCTGAAAGTTGTAAAAAAGAACAACAGTAAAGCATCTCAGGGATACCCGCCTTCTGCCACGTGGCGGTGAGGAAACCCACGACAGGTTGTAGCCTACACGTGCTAGGTGAGAATCCTAAAGAAAAGGGAAACTTTGTCTTTAGGGGATCTCACTAGACATGTGGTGAAACCCCAGTGGCGTTCCCTCGATAGGTGACATAAAGAGAAGGATTCCCTTTCCTTATGGGAATCAAATCCTTTTGGGTCCTTCTTCTTAGGGTCTTGGGATCCCCCCTTATAAAAGGGGGAATAAAGTGAAAATCAGAGGACCCTTCAATTACTCTTACCACCCAACTTTGTTGAAGCCCTTCATAAGCGAAAGCCTACCCATCATTTCCCCTGTGCCCTTAGCTTGGGTCTTTCTTCGTCCTTCAAGGAGACCGTCTCTTCTAGCCTCACCACCGTACTTACACTGATTCTTCAAAAAAAAAAAAAAAAAGGGAAGGGGACAAATCCCTTGGACCAAATAGCTTTACCATATTGTTCTACAAGAAATTTTGGAGGTTGGTGAAAGAGGATCTGATAAAGGTACTAAATGAATTTCACTCTTGAATAGCCTAGGAAAGGAGCCTTGGATCAAAAAGATTTTAGGTCAATAAACTTAATAGGAAGCATGTACAAATCGTCGCAAAGATCTTGGCATCTAGGCTGAAACTGGTGATGGGCTTATCTCTATTTCTCAAGGAGCTTTGGTCCACAACAAACACATCCAAGATGGAGTCTTGTTAGCGAACAAGTTAATTGACTCTACAAGAAGCAGTCATAAGAAGGGCTTAGTTTGCAAAATTCATCTATAGAAAGCCTATTATTGTGTGAATTGGGCTTTCCTGGACTACATGATGTGTAGGATACACTTTGGGAAAAAAATGGAGAAATTGGACAAAGGTATGTCTCACTACTACCAGGTTTTCAATCCTCTTAAATAGGCTCACAAAAGGCAATTTCAAAAGCTCCAAGAGCCTTAGACAAGGTTTCCTCATTGTTGTTCCTCATAGTGATGGTGAAAGTGAAATTGTAAGAAAGAAAGCTTATTTGATTGTATATAAGCTGTGAAGGAGAAAGAGAGAAAGAGAGAAGAAAAAAAGTTGCACTCCTAGCCGACCCACTTGTGAAGGAGAAAGAGAGAAAGAGAGAAAGAGAAGAAGAAAGGGTTTAAAGTTACACTCCTAGCCGACCCACTTGGACTGAGGGCTCTACCTTTGAACCCCTGAGCAAGCCCATCAAGGCAAGCCCAAAGAAGTCCATATCAAGGTCTTAAATTCTTAATCCCTATAAAAAAGTTTTTATAACTTCAAGTATCTTTTAAAAATATCTTTTATTAGGATAAATGAATGAGCAACATTTGCTAAAATGGGATTCTCTACGCTCTGAAAACCACATATTTTCTAATGTTGCTCATTCATTTATCCTAATAAAAGATTTTTAAAAGATACTTAAAAGTTATAAAAACATTTTTATAAGGATTAAGAATTTAAGACCTTGATATGGACTTATTTGGGCATGTCTCGAGGGTCTTGGTATAAAGGCAGCTCGTAGAATTAGGAATGCATAATGTTTAACATCACAATAGTTATTTGAAGTAATATAATTGGGAAAAAAATAAAGAGACTAAGAGTTTACGGGCTTGATTTTACTTTTAAATTTTCATTTTAAATGTGGTGTACATGTTTTTTGTATTTTAATTTGAGATAATAGGTTTTTTTTAAATATTTATTTTAAAACTTAAGTTTATATTTTTAATTAATATTGCATTTAATATTTTGAGTTTTTTGAATTTTTTTGCATTTTTTATTTTTTACTACTTTTTGCATTTTTGCACCTTGCTTCAAAAAGGCGTGTGCATTGCCTTGTTGCACCTTACACCTTGGGCGCAAAATGGCCCTTGTACTGTTTTTTGCATGGGCACTTTTAAAACACTAGGGAAGGTCAGAAGTGGGTTGAGAAATAAGGTTCAATGCATTTTGCCTCTTTTGTTAAGTTAGGGCGGTAGTTTAGTTGTATCTTGCTGTTTTTTTTTTATTTTTTTCATTTGAGTTTTTGTGGTTTTCCTTGATTTTTTGGAGGTTGTGGTTGGTTTGTGGGTTTGCTTCTTTTGTGAAATGGATTTTATGACATTGTTTTTGTTAGAATAATGTTAAAATAACTTAGTTGCAGATGTTAGGGCCTGTTTGGATAATTAATGTGTTTTTTATTTCGTTTTTTATTTCTGTTATGTCTGTTATTGTACTCAGGGGCACAGGGTCTTTTCCCTTGTTATTTCTGTCGCCCTATATATAGTAAAATAAAGACTGGCGCCACCAGTACTGTTACATTGCAAAACCTTCTCTCTTCTCTTCTCTTCTTCTGCTCTTCTCTTCTCTTCTCTTCCTCTTATCTCTGGCCGGCCACACTGTCAAGATAGTATCAGAGCAGGAATGATGATTAAAAGAGAGCAGATCGATCAACCCTATTGTCAAGAGAAGATCGATCAACCCAAGAACAGATCGAACAGACTAGCAGAACAGAAATCTGATTMTRGACTACAAAATAGCTACAACTGGTACRGTTCTCCCTATTTTTCTCTTCTTTACCCTCCTTGGTCATGTGCCGAGTGAAAACCCTATGAATCTGGGGCGGCTGAATGCTGTCGAACCTGTGTAACCCCAGTTTTCTTGGATCGTGTGATCCTGTTCATGTATTAAGATAACTATAGGTCAAGGATGACC
>NW_010729077.1:3951612-3974934 GCF_000365185.1 Nelumbo nucifera | reverse complement strand
TCTCCTCTCCTTCTTCTTTCTCTTTTCTTTCTTCTTTCTTCTTCTCTACTTTGACCTAGAAACAACTAGGGTTTATTCACATTAATAAAGTTAGTTGCTATTTTTTCACTTAATATGTAGGGATACTTGATATGGTGTAGTTCTATGGTCCCTGTTGTACCACAGCATTTATTTTCTTTCTTATCTTTCATCCCTCCAAGGGCCTCTTTGTAATTTTTATCTTTAGCCCTTCAAGGGCCTATTTGTAAATACTTATAACTAATAAGATATATGGGATCTTGGGGGTGGGGGTCGATTATTTAGTTTGACACTCCTTAAACTCTTGGTGTTCTCTTAACCTAGAAGATTAACATGGTATCAGAGCGGGCCATATCCTTTAGCTGCTGATTTGTTTAAGTTCTGGGTGATTAGTGAACTGTTTAAGGAGTATTTTGGTCACTCTTAAATCCTGGTTGAAGTTTTTTAGGTGCTGTTTTGGATTAGACAAAGCTAATATCTTTTTTTTTTTTTTTTTGGAAAAGACACCCAGTAGGTCAGATTTTCTTCTTTTTTTTTTAAACTGACTGATTTAATCAGCTTAGAACTTTGTAGTTGGTGTCGCCCAGGCCTTCTTTATCTGTTAATCATCCTGCCTTGAAGTTTGGATCAGTTTTGATAGGGCTTCGATCCCATCTTGTTGTTGACAGTCCTGAACCTACCATTTTAGGACTGAGATTGGTATTGCCTTTTTTTGTGATTTCTGCAGAAAAACCACAGTTTTTTGGTGGAGTACTATTTCAGTATTGTTGTTGATTTTCTATTGATCTTAGTTGGGTGATTAATCACCAATTTTTTGGACTGCTACCCTCTCTTGAAGTCTGTTAACCTATTTTGGACTGTGGGTGTGTTTTGAAATGTCTGAGAAGGCTGATATCATTCCCATAAAGTTCGGTCGAAGTTCCATTTTGACTTTTTTGTTGAAGGGAAAGGCCTAGAGGAATATTTGGATGGGAAGATTACTAAGCCAAATGAAACTGATATCAAAGGATATGCACAATGGAAGTTGGATAATGGGAAATTAGTTTCTCATATTATTGTACCCATGAGAAGGATGTGTATAGCTTATGAGATATATTATATATACATATTTGAAGAAAGTGTACCATCAATCCAATTATCCAACATGTCCAGACAGTTTCAAATTGAATATGAAATCTTTAGATTCAGGAATATTATGCCGGTTTTATTGATTTGTGGGAAGAGTACGAACTTATCAATTCAAAATCTTCAGATCCTGTAGAATGTGTCAAGTATCTCCAACGACTCTTTGAGAAAAGAAAAGTGAATTAGTTCCTTGTGAGACTTAGGCCTAAATATGAGATAACCAGGTCCAAGATATTGAGTAGAGGGACTATTTGAGATCTGGATTCAGTGATGGGGGAATTGTTGAGGGAGGAGACTAGACTTTTAACTGTTGCAAGTTTTGATGGAAAATTAATTGACTCTAGGGTTGATACAACTTTTGTTGTTCATGGAAACAAGAAATTTGGTCCTAAGGACTTTTCCAAAATACAATGTTATGAGTGCAAGGCGCTTGGGCACCTATTGTAAGCAACATGGTCACATCATCCCAAACTGTCCAGTTAGACCATCGGAAGGTGCTCAGAAGAAGAACCAACCACGTGCATATCAAGTGACTGAGCGCCAAACCATTGATGCTTCCTATTCTAAGGGTGATTCTTCTAAGGGTGAATCTTCTGCATCTCCTGCATCTATGGATGAAACTCGACAACTAGTATCATCTGTTATTTCCTCTGCTTTTTCTGCGATTGGTGAAAAACTGTTCTTTGGTTACTGTTCTTCTCAGTCTCATATTTGGACCATTGATTCTAGAGTAACTAATCATATGATAGGAGCTTATGCTAAACCCCTAGATAGCATTCATAAATCCCATCATAGACATATCATTACTGCCAATGGTGAAAAACTAAATATCATTGGTAGCAATGACATTTCCCTTAAAGTTATCTACTGCCTTCTTTCCTCTTACCAAAACCTTTCTTGTACCTAGTCTTATTGCTAATCTGATTTCTGTTGGTCAACTTGTTGATGAAGGATATATACTTACCTTTTCTCATGATGGTTGTTTAATTCAGGACCAATACATTGGGAAAGTGAAAGGGAAGGAGTGTAGGCTGGGCCTTTTATTTGCATTGAAGTTCTAGAATCCTAAAGCACTAGCATCTTCAGCATATCTTAGTTCATTTTCTTCTGAATCTATTGTTGGACAAAGAAATAATGTTTGGGATTTATGGCATAAACGTTTGGGGCATCCTCATTTTGAAAAGTTGAAATTTTTGTTTGACTCAGGCTCTATTAAAAATAAAATTCCTTTAAGTGCTTTTGCTACCTCATGTGTTTCTTGTTGCTCAAGTACATAGTTGTCAAGGCGATGCCTAGGCGATAAGGTGCCCTTTGAAGCTTGCCTTGCCTAATCGCCAAGCAGTTTTCTACTTCCTACTATAAAATACTTTTTATTCATTCTTTTTTGAGATTATAATTATAAAACAGACATTATTAAATTAAAATAATCATTTTGTGTGTTTATATACTAATTTCTTTTTATTATTTTCTTATTTATTAGGGTTTAATCAACACAAACATTGCTAAATGCTGTATTGAACCCTCAAAGACTTAAAAACCTGAACCAATAAGTAAGGAAGAACTTAAAATTTTATCTAATCAGCACATTTTTCTCCTCCATATATTCTTCTTCTACCTCTTCCTTCTTCTACTACTACTACTACCAATACTTATTATTTTCTTCTTTTCCTATAACAAAAACAAGGGTTCAGCCCCTATATTTTTTGAATTTTATTTTCCTTCTTCCTTTTCTTCTCATGAATATGTTGATTTTCTATACTTTAATAAGAAATTTATACTTTTCTTATGAAAATCATAAATAATTATTAAAGAAATATGGTTATGGTACCTAGGGAACTACCCTAGGATCTATGTTTTTAACATAAAAAAAAAATCCATTGCCTAGGTGACTAGGCAACAAGGTGCCCCCCAGTCGCCTAGCCTCGCCTTGGCGCCTTGAAAACTATGCTCAAGTAAAAGCCACACTCTACCCTTTTCTCACACATTTGAGCATGCCATTGAGCTGCCTTTATACCAATTGCTGGTTAAGCCCCTTGTAGTTTGTAGTTAAGTAACTTATTCCACCCTTCCACTAACATGATGTCAGTTTTAGTGACTAAAAGTGCTTATGTGACATTTAAAACTTTTCAAAAGTCGATTTTACCCTTTACTGGAATCTTCCTTTATATCATATGGAGGAAAATGCAAGGGACAAACTTTTCCTGCCATAGCATCATGAATGGAAAGTTTGAAACAGGTTCAGAAAAATAAAATAAAACAAAATTTGAGATGGTAAAACTGTATTTTGATTTCCTTTAATTAAGTAGATTTAATGTTGATTCTTCTTATTTCCTTTATTTTGGTTATATTCCCCTCTTCATTTGGCTTTTAGTAGAGGTCTATTTAATAATGTTAAAACAAAAGGAAAAAGAATATAGAAAAGAAGAAAACACAAACATCTGGGTGAGATTTTTTCTTCCTGGGGGGGAGGAGACCAAGCATATGAATTTGCTCTTTTGCACCATGCTGAAAATGCATGAAAAGATAAGGAAAGTTTCCTTTGACCCTCTTAAACTCCCATCTTATATATTCATGTTACAAATAACTCTTGAGAAAATCTATCAAACAAGTCAATAATGTTTGAGCTTGTTTAAGTAAGCCAAAAGAGTGCCTGAGCTTGTTTTAGGAGTTGAAAACCTATTTATGTGAGCATTTCTGATGCTTTTTCCAGGTATTATGCATGGGATTACCGAGTATTGAGGACATTTGCTAGACATTACTCAACAGGTGAAGTAATACCTGAGAAATTGGTGGAGTCAATGAAAGGTGCCAAAAAGATGTTTGCAGCAACAGAACTGCAGCGGCAGGTTTATGATGGCCTTAATCTTGCTTTATGTTTGTTTATCAGATGATGGCTTTTAATTATGTTCATACATGTATAAAAGTGCAGCCTAGTGCATGAGGCTCTCGCCAATGCGGGGTCTGGGGAGGGATAGATGTACGCAGCCTTACCTCTGCACATACAGAGAGGCTGTTTCCAAGATTTGAACCCTGGTCACCCAGGTTGCGATGGAGCAACCCAACCATTGCACTAATGCCCACCCTCATGCATACATGTATGTAGGTAAAATATGGTTTAAGCATGATGAACAGAAACCTTGTGGCATGCATGATTATCATCCAGACTTTTAAACCACTAGGCTGCTTGCAGAGCAAGTTTTCAACCAGGATTAGCAAATAATTCACCATTTTGAGAATCCAAACCAGTGTTGTCAGAGCCAGGTTTAATTGGACAGTGAAACTGGTGAACCTGTGACTCTATGAACTTTCTGGGTCCTGGTTTTGGATGATTTTTGAAGGCTGGGCAATTAAATTGCTGGTTAAACTGGTAAACTGTCACCCAGTGAGCTTTTTGTTCTTCCTATGATCTGGGTCTGACAACACTGGTTTAAACTGTTTTAGTTTGATCTTTTTGCTTCTCGTATGTCAATGGACCAAATTTGAACTGGCACAACAATTATTCTTGAGCACCCAAAAGAAAGCTTATAACTAGAAGATCTGGATCAAAAGAAAATGTCATTTGTGGGATGTGGTCCATCAAATGGTTATTGTAACCAACTTATAAAAAAAAAAATGGTTATTGTAACCAGTGTAAATCTAGATTAATTATTGTATTCTGTTGGTGTGGAAATTTTAAGAAATCCTCATGCAACATAGTTCACTCAAACAAATGATTGAGTTCATATTATGTTGAGTAAGACCTATTCATTTTGTCTCGGAAAAATAAATGTATAGAACAGATAAAATAAATAGAGAATTCTTTAAATGAGAATTCCATTTATATTTCTTTCCGGATCCCAACTTTACAAAATAAAAGCAAGAAACTTTATAACATCACATTCCTTTTTGTACAATGGAATCATTGGTACAAATATTTCCTGGACTATGAATTTACTTCTCACACTTAGCTGTGGTCATCCAGATAAAATAAACTGGTTATAGACAACATCATTCTTCTGAACATTGCACCTGGAAGGGAATCATAATCAGTCAGGTTAGACAATTGGATTTTAGATGGTTTTCTATCACTCCATCTTCAATCTTCAGATCTACATTTCTAGGGAGCCAAAGTCAACCATAGCTATAGATGGCATGATCTCTAACTCACTTTAGTAAGAACTATAATCAACTAAGTAGAAACGCTCAATTGTAAACGGTTTATTTCCCTCTATCTCCACAATTTCCCCTTTAACAAATATAATTCATGCGTAGTTACATAGCTTCTTCATACTGACTTCTCTCCATCATCCAAATATACTCAGCTTTACTCAACTAAGCCCTGTCCTAACTATATGGGGTTGGTTACATGTATCATGTTATGGGGACTGCATTTTACAGGTCATGAAACTCCATATTCAAGCTTTTGCTGCTGTATTTGCAACCATAAATCTCCCTACAAGAACTGCCCATCATACTGAATGTTGTTTCTCTGTCTTCCCAACAGGTTTTTTATGCCCTGATTGACCAAACACTTTTTGGGGAGCAGTCATTCTCACCAAGAGATACAATTTCAGTTGTTGGAGACCTCAAAAGACAACATACCAGTTGGAAGCATGTTGAGGGCACACATTGGCACACGCGATTCAATCATCTCTTAAATTATGGAGCAGGTGGAGACTACATTGTTTTCATTTCATTTCTAGGATGTTCCACTTTTAGATTAAACCTTCATCTGATGGTGTGTGTGTGGCCTTGTGGGCCCTAATCAGGGTATTCCTAAGCCCATCAGTCGAATTGATGTGCCTCTTTGAATTCTTACAGAGAAAATAATGAAAGGTTGAGAAATTGATCTGCATGTTATGCTTGAGCTTACCAAATGGAAGCTCGTGGCCTTGTGGGTCCTAATCAGGGTATTCCTAAGCCCATCAGTCCAATTGCTGTGCCTCTTTGAATTGTTAAAGAGAAAATAGTGAAAGGTTGAGATTGATCTGCATGTTATACTTGAGCATCCACAGTGATATATTTCCAGCTAAGGATATTTTATGTTATATGTGCCTTGTCAGATGCTTTCTGTAACCCTGAAAATATGCTTCCCTTGCTGATACAAAGACTCAACATGTATTATTTGGAAGTCAAGTTTTGGGTGAGAAAAAGGACATTTTATGTGTCACTTGATAATTGTTTCTTGTCTAATGTTGCTCTCCTAATTTGTATTTCACAACATAGGTGAGGAGTTTGGCCTCCTAACCTCCATTGTTGATGCGGGGGTTCTTCATTTATTGTGTGAAGAATCTTTAAGTTCTAAAATGCTATACAATCTGAGAATATGAAAGGGCAGCCCAGTGCAAGGCTCCCACCAATGTGGGGTCTGGGGAGGGACAGATTTATGCAGCCTTACCCCTGCACGTACAGAGAGATTGTTTCCAAGATTTGAACCCTGGTCACCCAGATTGCAATAAAGCAACCCAACCCAGGAAATATTTTAGATCAGTTATGACTCTTGACCCAGCTGGCTGGGTATGACGATCTTTCATTATTGTGTGCCTTTGGGGGAAAAGTCCAGAAAGAGTCATTGCTCTGATAGTTTAGATTATTTGTGGCTTCAATTCTCTTGGATATTTTACATGTATCGATCTGTCAGGACTTGGACAGTTATGGAATGGTAGCTTCCACCTTTTTGCTGCTATCAAGTGTTAATGTTTTGATATTTATAATTTTATCACCATGGTTCATCTGAGGGCTTGGTTATCTTTGCTAGCTCTCTTCATTAGTTTCTGTTATTCTTTCTCAACCAGAGGGTTGGGTGTTGCATTATCCTATGTGTACCACCTACCATGTTTAATGCCCATTGGTTTTCATTTGTGGTTAATACATGCTTAAATGCGATATTTATCCTTGTTTCGATGTCCTATCTGGATTGCTGACTGTTTGATTGCTAATATTTAATTGAAATGGCTACTAATTTAATGGATGCAGGTTATTATAGTTACCTGTACGCCAAGTGCTTTGCTGCCTCAATATGGAAGGAAGTGTGCTCAGAGGATCCATTGTCATTGGCCACTGGATCTGCTTTAAGAACCAAATTCTTACAGCATGGGGGTGCAAAAGAACCATCTGATTTGTTAAAGGAGTTGGTCGGGGATGACATGCTACGAAATTATAATAATGGGATAATCCCCAACATTAGCAACCTGTGCGAGGAGATGGAACTCATGGAACATGCGAAGCAGAAGAGCATTTTGTAATACTGGAGAAACACATTTTTCCCCCTACATTAGTCTTTGCAGTGCATAGCCAGTGTGATGATAATCTAAAATTGTTGTCTTCTGGTTGACTTGTATGATCTTGTCGAAGTGCGGTGCATGGAGTTATGCTGAAGACGTTAGTGACTGGACAAATATTTATGAAGAACATGCTTATGTGACTGGACAAATAATTATTTACCCTCTGCAATTAATTAAGCCAATTCTCTCCAGGCAGGGGGGATGGGAAGGGTCGTTAGAGATGTATTCATGGTTTTAATGGTTGAAATTCGCTTTGTATCATTTTTGTTGCCCAACATCATGTATATGTATCATCTATTTAAGCAAATTGAAGCAGGAAAGACTGGATAAATCAGTTCTCTAAAGCTGTTTTTATAGTTGAAATTTGAGAAGTTTGGCTAGCCCCCTCTTCTCCCAAAAGATCAAAGCATTGGGCCTTTGTACTTTGGAGGTGATGAGATATATTTGAATGTGTAAATGGTAAAACCACTAGGCTAGGATGAACTTTTGGGGAAGCAGCAGAAGATTACCTGCTCTTATAGCCTGTTCATAGTATCAAAAGCATCAAAATAAATGTACTCAAATAAGAAGCTTTCTGTCCTGCACATGGTTCAAAAGAATTCAGATTTGCTCCTGAGTGCGCCTCACAGCACGTTGCAGCCGTGCATTGGGAATCTCTCATGGATGACAATATATAACTAGGGAGATACTCTCGACGTGCGGTTGCAAATGCTGTGAGATTGGTGAGGCACGCTCTGTGAGAAACAAATCTGGTTTCAGCTCAAAATAGATGGAATATTTGGGTGGCTTACTCTCTTTTTTAATTTATTTTCTTTTTTACCACTCTGGTATTTCATCAAATAAACAATGTATGAGCCTACGAGGGATTCTAATGTTTATTTCATCAGATAAAGAACCTGTACCCTCTCCTTTGTTAAGGAGGTATTACGCATTTATGCATGTTTAGCTCACCCAAAGGAAGCTGGACTGAAACCTGCATGAAAAAAATAATAAAATAAAACATAAAAATAAAAATAAAAATAAAAACTACATGAAAAGTGCCCACGGGCCACTGTTGCCAAGGGGCAAGGGCCAATAATAAGAATCCGGATTCGTTTCTCACAGAACGTGCCTCATACCAATCTTATAGCGTTTTCAGCCGTGCATTGAGAATATTTTTATACTTAATGATGTCGTTCCTATGAAGATGTTCTTAATGGACGGTAATCCGGATTTGTTTCTCACAGAACGTGCCTCACACCGCTTTTTCAGCCGTGCATTGAGAATATTTCTATACTTAATGATGTCGTTCCTGTGAAGATGCTCTTAATGGACGGTTGCGATGTAGTGTAAGAAGCAAAAATCGATAAAGGGATTCTATGCTCTCATGGAATCTTGAAACAAACCAGAAACCTAAAAGATGTCATACGTTGCACCCATAGGGGTGTTCATGGTTCAGTTGGGCAGATTTTGTAAATTGAACCAGTACTATCGGTTTTTCTATTTCCTAAAACCGAAATCAAACCGGTACTATTAGTTAATCGGTCCATCAGTTTTGGTTTTTTGATTTTTCAGTTTTTTATATTTATAATATATATTATATAAATATATGTATAATATTATATTATAAATAATAAATGATATATAATATATTTATAAATAGATTATATATATATATATATATATTATTGTATATATTTATATATATAATGAATATATGTTTATATATAATATATAGAAAATATGTAACATATATTAAAAATATATATAAAATATACATATAAATATATATACCGGTCGATAGGGCTGTTCATGGTTCGGGTTGGATCGGTTTATTGCGGTTTTTCCAACCGACCCGACCTGGTTGGGTTACCTGACATAGAAACTGAAACCGACCCAGTGTTAAGCAAAACCGACTTGGTCGGTTTTAAGTCAGGTTGGGTCGGTTTGGGTCAGTTTCGTTTCTAAGTTCATCCCTGTGATAAAATCTCGCTAATTTTAAAAACAGTCATAAATTGAACATCATTTCAGCCATCTCCTATGATAAAATTTAAATGAAAAGTTAATCACAAAAGTTGTTCATTAATCACTATTCACTAATCCAAAATTTCTTGTAACCATTCAAAAACTAGGTGGCCTAATAGGCTTTGGAACTTCATGTTTGAACTAGGAACTAAGTCGGTTCGGTTTGAATCGATTTCGGTTTTCTTATGTGAAAACCAAAATCAACCCAAATCATCGATTTAGGAATTTGCACAACCCGAAACCGACCTGTACTGATGAAAACCCGACCGACACAGGTTGGGTTGGTCCAGGTTGATCGGTTTGATCGGATTGGGCCTTCTTATGAACAGCCCTACCAATTGATTCAATTAATCACATTTTTTTGTAGGTTAACCGAAAATCAAACCAATCCTTTGGTTTTTTAAAAATATCAAATCAAAACCAAAGCTATTGATTCAGTTAACCGCATTTTCTAGTTTGATTTTTCGATTTTTTTTATTTTCATAGACACCCCTGTCCATCTGGTACAAAATAACCAACGAACCAAGAATAATGGTAGCGTCACTGACACGGATTATTATGAACCTTTGTATAAAGGACAAAACGTGTGATCAGTCTTAACGAGTTAATGAGTTTTTTGCGGTAAAAAGATTATTGATCTGTCATCCCGATCAGAAAAACAAGAAAGGAAAGAAAAAGTTGTTGTAGCCACAAGTCATCGTAATGGTGTTGTTTCCCTTTTAACCTGAATCACGTGAAGTGATCAAAATAATCATCCTTTACATGGATATCCATTCTCCAATACAACACCTATATACTTTTGCACAAATAAAGGTGGATACATTTTTAATATTTTATATTAATTATATTAAAAAATAAATAATAATTATTTTTAGGACAAATTTCTTAAAAACCCAATTCCTATTGTTTAGTATGTGATACCACCTAACCTATAAATTATTTTTAAAACCCAATACTACCCTCCATCCCTCTTATCTTCACTTTCCTGTTCCTTCTCTTCTTTGATTCAACCATAGCCAGTGCAGTGGCAGTTCCGACACCACATACAGAGACAACAATAGCAACACCACCGTCAGAAGGAACCAAGGTGGTGATCTCAGTAATGTCCTTCCCCAAAAGATTCTCTCTCTCCGGAAACAGAGTATTCTCTCTCGCCGGAAACAGAGCATTCTCTCTCGCCAACGGGAAAACAAACAAAATTTTATGTGCCAGATCTGAGAGGGTTATGTCTGTGCTAGACGACCGAGATTCGTGGACGGCTCTGTTCCAGACGACCAAGTGAGGGAAAGAGAGGGAGATAGGGGTAATCTAGAATGGAACGGCGACTAGAATAACGATTTAGAATATGATCGTGGATAATAATTCCGTTCCGGTTGGTTGTTCTCTTGAAAGAGATAACGATCTACAGCAACAACTATTCTTGTAGTGGCACCATAGCCGGAGGATATTTCCATTTTTCGGTTGTTGTACTTCACCAGACCTCCTCTTCCTACTCCGAGACCAGGAACAGGGTTTCGGCTACTGTTTTTCGGCAACATAGTTATCTGTGCTTATGCACAGAGACTGGGGCTACTGTTCTTCACCGGACCTCCTCTTCCTACTGTGAGATCGGGAACAGGTTTTCAACTACTATTTTTCGGCGACATAGTTGTTTGTGCTTATGAACAGAAATTGCGAACAAGGTTTTCGACGGCGACCTCCTCTTTTCCCTCTGTTTTTCGGTGCCCAAATCACTACCACCACTACAACTTCTGGTAGCGGCAATGATCTTCTTCCTCCGCCCCCTTCCCCTCTTCGTTTTCCCTCTCCACCTCCCCTCTTCGCATAACGGGAGTTTGCCAGAAAACCAGCCCAACTGAGATAACCGACATTTTTCTTCTCTCTTTAACCAGCCCCCTTCCCCTCTTCGTTTTCCCTATCCACCTCCCCCTCCCCATTTTTCTTCTCTCTGATTCATTTTGCCAATGATCCCGACATAATTTGACATCGTGAACCCTGATTCATTTGACCTAGCTTCTTGGTCGTTGGTTCAACTTCATGTGTCAAATAACGAGTCAATTGTAGTGAACCTTCTCGTCGGGTCCTCGTCGGCACACCGATCCTCTGTGTCGTCCCTCCACTTTGTGAAGCAGCTTTGGCTGAAAATTATCGTCTCTGTGGACCGAGGATGGAACCACAGTGACATTCCCTTCTCGTACCATTTCTCACATGCTTTCCTTTATTCACGATAAGGTTAGGTGGCAACTAGATGGTTCAACTTTTTGTGTCAAATGTTTCAAACATTAATATTATAGTTAAATAATAAAATACGAAAAAAGTTGTAAAAAAATGAGAAAATATTATAAAAAACCATTTCTAATATTATATATTCATCATATAAAACAAAAATAAGTATATATTGTTAAATAAGAATTATTTTTGTATATATAGAAATATAAAAAATTGTAGAATTTCTTGTTCACCATTAGATGTAAGAATAGTTTTCTTCTTGGGCCGGTCTTAAAAAATATGGGTTTTATATTATTAAAAATATTGAATTTAGAACCAACTAGTAGAACTTATTGGTAAGAAAAAAAATACTTTATATATAAGATTTAATAAAAAAAATGAGAAAGAATTTAATGAAATGAAAAGGTAGTAGTTCAAATGCCAGCAAAGTTAAAGAGAGATCAAGTTAAAAGGTTGGGGTATATTAGTCAAAAAAGAAAATGTTCACATTATTTATAGTTTTAATAGTAATAATATAGATATAGATAGATATAAATATAAATATACATCATAGCCTAGCTTGGAGTAGGCTTATACTTTTGACATTAAAGAGAAGGAATAGAAAAACATGTAATTGACCCCATATAATTAGGTTAAGGCTTGGATGATGATGATTCGGATTGTAGCTCTAGACCTGTTCTCATGCTAGGCTTTTGGTTCAGCTTTACATTTTCTTGAGCTCAGTAGTCCATTAGAATTTTGGCAAAAGCCAAGTTTGAGCCTAGACCATAAACAAGTCCAAACTATGCTAGTCCCCACCCCGAGCTTTTTGCAGATGCTAAGCCTGGCCCGCTCAACATGTAATTGAGCCCAAGGTAACACCTTAACCATCACTAGGGTGTTTAAATGGTTCAATGATGATACCTGTTGACATTAAAATTGGCCACGAGGGTGGAGATGGAAAGTTGCTTAAGGTGTTACCTTGGCTTGGAGTGTCATCTTAGCTAATGAGAGAGACCTACAACCAGGAAAGATGTTAAAGGCCCTAGGGTGATACCCCGAGGTGTGCACTCTGACGATTAAGTCGGTAGCACCAAGGGAGGCAAAGGTGAGTTAAAGAACTCTGTGAGATGAGCTGGAGAGCTCGATGATATGAGTTAGAGAGCTTAGTGAGATGAACTAGAAAGCTCAGTGAGATGTGATGAGACCTGTGCCGAGGTATCCATTGTGTCTTGTGCATAGTAGCATAATATAGTGTTATGTTGTGCAAATGAATAAAGGGCTTACCTATTTATAGGAGAGAGGTTTCATCTAAGAACCAACGTCACTCATACATGGTTGGAGCTCGGTCCACTTGCCATGCCTTTGGTTGACATGTTGTGTACACATTGCATACACATAGTATGCACATGATAGACAATGGGCTTTCATGGAATGTGTTGGCATTGATGTTCTGATCACCTCGGCCACGTGTTGTTTTTGCATGTTATGAACTGGTGCCAAGTCAGTTCAACAAGATTAGGTCAACTCAGCCAAATTAGGTTAGCTCCACCAAGTCAAGTTAATTCAGGTCAATTAACAACTATGCTCCCTAGCTTGCTGCCACTTGTGATTTTGATTGGTGGTCAACTTCGATCGTATCAATACCAAAAATACATAATATTAGAAAAACTTCTAACCACCGGTATCATAAAATCAATATCCAGTCATGTGGTATTTATCAAAATTCATAGAGGCATTTCTCCTTTAAAATAAACTAGCAAAGGGGCCCTGATTCGCAGGGCCTGGAATGGAACTATCAATCCGTTGACCCATTAACTGGTCTCTGGCAAAAAACCGTTGAATCAGTCAACAATCCATTGACCCGAACGGTTGATTCGTCGACTTGTTGACCTATTCAATGGTTTTTGGCCGTTCTTTTTAATTGAGAACCATCCAGGCAATCGGTTTTGTTTTATCCTAATCTCGGTCCTTGGCCAAAAACCGTTGAATTGGTCAACAACCCATTGACCCAGGCGGTCAAACCATTGACCCCTTCAATGGTTTTTGGTCATTTTTTTATTTTTTGTTATCAAAATGGGTCATCCGTTCAAACCGTCAACCCAAAAACTAGTGGCCAGAATGGTTCCATTTTCAAGCCATATGAGCCATAAGCTCGAATGACATAACACGTATGGTACTACTTAATGGACTTCACACACTAAATATTTTTGGTCAGAACGAGTTGTTCATTTTTTTATTTTTTTAATTGGGAACGGTTTAGGCAACCAGTTCCATTTTACCCCAATCCCGGTCCCTAGCCAAAAACCATTGAATTGGTCAATGACCCATTGACTCGAGTGGTTGAATTGTTAACCCGTTGACCCGTTCGATGGTTTTTGGCCATTTTTTTATTTTTTTTTATTTTTGTTGTCAGAACAGGCCATCCATTCGAACCGGACGGTCGAACCGTCAATCCGAAAACCGATGGCTAGAACGATTCCATTTTCAGGTCGTATGAGTCACACGCTCGAATGACATAACACGTATGATACTGCTTAATGGACTTCACACTCAAAATTTTGTCTATAATTTTTGTTGTTAGAATTGATCATCCGTTTGAATTGGACGATCGAATTGTTGACTCGAAAATCGACGGCCATAAAAATTCTGTAATTTCTTATTGTTAGAGTGGGTCATCCATTCGAACCGAATGGTCGAACTATCGACCCAAAAACCGGTGGCCAGGACAGTTCCGTTTTCGAGTCGTATGAGTTACACGCTCGAATGACATAGCACGTATGATACTACTTAATGGACCTCACAAACTCAATTTTTTGCCTATAATTTTTGTTGTTAGAACGGACCATCCGTTCGAACCGGATGATCAAACCGTCGAGCCAAAAACCAGTGGCCAAAACGGTTCCATAATTTTTTGCTTGTAATTTTTGTTGTCAGAACGGGTCATTTGTTTGAATCGAATGGTCGAACCATCAATTGTCATAACGTTATTAACAACATTTGTCAATAATAGTAAGTAACTATACTATTTAATTAAATAATCATTAATGATAGTTTTAATAATATTATTTAGTTATTTTTAATATAACAATAAATATTAAATTTATGAATAGGATTTATTAACAATATTCATTAAATTGATAATTACCAAAATTAAATTAATTTAGCATTATTTATTAGTAATAGTCAGTAATTATAATATTTTATTAAATAATAAATAACAATACTTTTAATAACATTTTTAATTAATTTTAATATAACAATAATTACTAAATTTATTATCAGTATTTATTAATAACAATAATTTTAATTTTAGTTTAAAGTAAAATTAAAGTAGGTATCTGTTTATTAACAATATTTATAATAACAGTAATTATTAATTATATATTTATTAAATTATTGTTATAATCAGTATTTTATTAACAGTATTTATAATTTTAAAGTAAATATCTAGTAATTAACAATATTTATAATAACAGTAATTATTAATTATAATCACTAATTATATTTATTAAATTACTATAATAATCAGTAATTATTAAATTACAGTAATTACTGTAATAATCGGTAGATTCTATTAATTATCCATTAATTACTGTAATTACTGGCATAATCAGTAGATTCCATTAATTATCCATAATTACTGGGTTGTGAATTCTCACGTGGGGTGCGAATAGATTCCATTTGCTCACGGAGAGAACATCCATTTTCTATATATATATATATATATATATTAATTTTTTCATTGTTTTTTTCTGAACTATTATTTTTCCTTGGTTTTTTTTGTCAGCAACATTTATTTTCACTAGATGCCTCATAAATATAAAAGAGAGAGATGGATAAAGTGATTTTTCTGCAAGCAAATATTCTGCATATACCGTGGAAGTATGAAGTATTACCATCCAGCCGTACAATATCTCGCATTAGTTTTACAGGTTCGATGAGATCTTCCAAATGTGCGATTGGATTAAACAGGCGAATTTTTTGCTTTATAGGACAGCCGGTGTATTCGCATTTCATTGGATGTCAAGGTCACAGGAAGTTTAGCGTGGGAACACGCATGTCAACACGTGAAATGGTGAAAGGAAAAGGGCGAATTGGACGCTCAGCTCCTCGGGTTGTCGGCCTCGCGATTACTAGAAATTATCGCCGTGGTTTTTCATTTCCTCGGTTCCCCCCCCTCGTCTCTCGGTCGTACCCTTCCTCTTCCACGATTCTCTGGTTCTTCTCTTTTCACTGTCCTCTCGGTCGTTATCTGTAAACAACAAAAGCAACGGTGCTTCAGACGCGGCAGATCCCTCTCTGACCGGGTAGAGTATCTCTCCCTCCCCCTCTCTCTCTTTCTCTCATAAGTCAATTTCTCCTTATTAATTTGTTGGGCCTTTCGCCCTTTAAGATCGCTCAAGTGTTAAAAATTCCCTAGTTTTCTTCTTCCGAAAATTTTAAGAGGTCATCACTCGAAGTTCAAATAACAGCTTATCTAGTTGAGATATCTGTTCTGATTCAGTTTTTGTGCTTGGTTCCCGTCTTTTACCTCTGGTGATGCTTGAATAAAAAACTGGTTGCTTACTTTAAATTGGCCAAAGAATTTGCTTTATTGGTTCTGAGCTATTCCTGTGTCAAATTGAACTGTAATTCGAGTATTGAGAAATATGGGTTCAAACTGGGTTCAGACGTTCATGGAATTCTTGGTTGCGGAGCTGTACCTTGGGCCGAGGGATGCAAGTGACAGATTGAATATTTTCTGTTTGGTTTTGTTATCTACATTTTGAGCTTATGGGATGAAAATAATGGATATAAACCAGGTCCAACCTACATTTTTGAAAATGGAAAATGGAATCTGTGTTTCTGGTTGTGTTTCTAATTGCTTTGGAGATTTGGCTCTGGCTTTCAAAACGTGGGCAATTTCTAGCATTAATTGCTCTTTTAGATGTATTAACCAGCTTAAAGTGACTATCTACTTGGGAGGACTTATGATTGAGTTGATTTATTGGCTATACTCGTTCGCTCTAATTCATGTAAAAGTTAGTGATTTTGTTTGGTTAGTTGGATATAAATTAGTTATGCAATTCAATTAGAAGATGCTTACAGTGGCTTTTTTTAGCACCAAAAAAAAAAAAAGAAAGCCAAAGGTTAGGTCTGTATCCAGTCTACCCCACCCAAGACCCTAGATAGCTGGGGCCAACATTGGATAATGGCCATTTTTTTCTCTTTGCTTAAACTAATCTTTGCTGCATGTTGTATTGCTATTGCTTCTTTTTTTCCTCTAGGAAAATGTCCTTAATATTCTAGTTGTTGTATAGAAATGTTGGTGGTTTAATTATCAAATTATTAGTAATATTCTAATAATTCTAGATTTGAAAATGCTATCTATTTTCTCTTTTTAACTTACCTATCTCAGATTTGAGCCCATCTTACCATAGATCTGCTCATCAAAGGTTTGATTTCAGAACATCCTATACCCGTTGCTATGAATTACCACTAGTGCTGCTCGAAAGATGTATAACCAACATTGATAAACTTATAAGCTATCACTTTTGATTATCAAAGTAATTGTGAGTGATTAGCAATTGAATTAGGGAGGCTTCAAACGGTATCTTCGTCATCAATGCCTGGAATATTTAAAAAAAGAATATCATGACTAATTTGGCTGTATTTTGGTTTGGTTGGTTATGTTGATTTTACTAGGCTTATTATTACATAAAAATTTTCAAGTTTTCATAATGCACTTCAGTTATTGATAGTATTAGTCGATATTATTTTATTTGTGTTAACAATACTTCATTTTGTTGTTTGGGCTGTTAGGGAGGAAATAAATGGAAGGATTTTCAAGGAAGAATACTACTCTAAGGAGACTGTAATAGAAAACATATTAATAAGTGATGGTATGTTGGGTCAAAACATTGTTTATTTTTATCTTCTCTCCAAGAATTCTATGGTGAGGGGATGGTCTTGTGTAGCTAAGTCTACAGCTAGGTAGGACAGTAATATCTTATTCTTGGAAACCTCAGAATATGTATCAAATTAAACTAAATTTAATTGATTAGTGTACAGAATCAAGGAATATCCAGAATTGGCAGGGTGTTTAGGGATCATAATTGGGTGATCTTGGCATTTTTTTCAGGACCTATAGATCAAGGAGACTCACTAAAGGCTGAATTGCTTGCCTTACACCAAAGTTTAAAGCTAGGCAAATCTCCGATCTCAGAGATATGCTGGTGGAAAGGTGATTCATGTATTACTTTAGGCTGCTTGTCAAAAAAAAAACCAAGGACCATGTTTGGCAGATGCATCTTGAGGGAAGTAAGGAAGCTGTCTCTGGAACTAAGAGCTCACTTTAAATGGACACCAAGAGAAGCAAACTGTTTGGTAGATGCTTTAGCCAAAGAAGGGGTTAACAGGGCACAATTGTATCTGGAAGGGGATGGGGTGGCAAATGGGGAACCTGCTACACAGTTTTGTATAAATAAAGGGGTGGTAGATGAGGCTACCTGGGGATATTGGGGGTGCTTGGCACTTTATCTTTGTATGTATTCCACGTTCTTTGTAACATATTGATAAAGTTGGCTGTTATAAATAAAAGCAATACTTCGTCTATTATTATTTCTTCTTTATTTCTGGTGCATTTTGGTGAAACTTACCTTTCCCCCCTTCTACGCTGAAATTGATATGAGAATTATAATTCCCCCCTCTGTGTTTCTTTTGTTAGTCTATATGTTCTATGCATAATTGCTCGGTTTGATATCATGTTATAAACATATCTTAAAATTTTTCATGTTGTTGTTTTAATTATTGTTATAAATACTTTTTTACCTTCATCGTTATTATCATCTTATAAACCCTACTATGATGTCTCATATCTAAAAAGGCCATTACTCAATGTTGGTCCTGACTATCTGGGATCTGGGAGGGGTGGACTGGATATAGATCTAATCTTCAGCATTTTTTGTTTTTGTGCAAAGTGGATTCTCTCAGATTCAAACCTACGTTCTTATGCTTGTCTTCCTGAGATTTTACCATTACATCAAGCATTGGCCCCTTATGATGTTTCGTATCTTTATTTTTAATTGCAATTTGTTTCTCTGGTTAAGTTAAAAGGACTAATTTAAAATCTTGAAATCAGCAACAAGATTATAATTTGTAAATAAATGTAAAGATATCATGAACTTATTTATGCTTTTCTTTTATTTTTCTCCTTTTCTTGAGAGTTATCTTTTTCTGCTTTATTATTATTTTTTTTATTGGGGGTGGGTGNGGGTAAAGTAAAAAGGATCTTGCTAAACCTGCTACTTATCTCAGAACTATGGTAAGAGGAAGAGATGCCTGCTGGGAGCACTGTGTTTTGGTTGATGCAACAAGACAAAAGGTCAGATGCAATTATTGTCAGCGTGAATTCAGTGGTGGGGTTTACCGTATGAAATTTCATTTGGCTCAAATCAAGAATAAAGACATAGTTCCCTGCACAGAGGTCCCAAATGAAGTGAGGGAATTCATTCTTAGCATATTAAACACTCCAAAGAAACAGAAGAATCCCAAAAAGCTAAAAGTAGATCGGGCAGCCAATGGTCCACAAAATAGCTCCTCTGCTAGTGGTGGTTTCCATCCTAATCCTGCGTCTAGTGGACAACGAGGTAGCACTTGCCCATCTTTGTTATTTCCTCGTCCCTCACCAAGTGCGCAACCAATGGTTGATGATGCTCAGAAGCAAAAGCAAGATGATGCTGATAAAAAGATAGCACTATTTTTCTTCCATAACTCTATTCCATTTAGTGCTACTAAGTCTATGCATTATCAGGCAATGGTGGATGCTATAGCAGAGTGTGGTGTAGGTTATAAAGCCCCGAGCTATGAAAAATTGAGATCCACTCTCTTGGAAAAGGTGAAAGGTGAAATAAATGATAATTACAAGAGATTTAGAGATGACTGGAAAGAAACAGGTTGCACAATCTTGTCTGATTGTTGGTCAGATGGTAGGAACAAATCGTTTGTTGTATTTTCAGTTACATGTCCTAAAGGGACATTGTTTCTTAAGTCAGTTGATGTATCAGGCCATGCAGATGATGCTCATTTCTTATTTGAGTTGCTTGAGTCAGTTGTTTTAGACGTTGGTGTGGAAAATGTTGTTCAAGTAATAACAGATAGTGCAGCTAGTTATGTTTATGCAGGAAGACTTCTCATGACCAAGTACAATTCATTATTCTGGTCTCCTTGCGCTTCATATTGTATTGACAAGATGCTTGAGGACATCAGTAAGCAGGAATGGGTGAGTACAGTATTGGAAGAGGCATTGGCCATTGCAAGGTACATATATAGCCATGCATGGATTTTGAATATGATGAGAAAGTTCACTGGTGGAATGGAATTGATCAGGCCAAGAATAACTAGATTTGTAACAAATTTCCTTTCCTTGAGATCCATTGTAATTCAGGAGGACAATTTGAAACACATGTTCTCCCATACTGAATGGTTATCATCTGTATATAGTAGACGACCTGATGCACAAGCTATTAAGTCATTATTGCATTTAGATAGATTTTGGAAGTCAGCACATGAAGCTGTGAATATCTCAGAGCCCCTCGTTAAAGTTTTGAGGATTGTAGATGGTGATATGCCTGCCATGGGTTATATATATGAGTTCATGGAAAGGGCAAAGATTTCTATTAGAATGTATTATAAAGGGATTGAAGAGAAATATATGCCAATTTGGGACATAATTGACAGGAGATGGAATATGCAGCTTCATTCTCCATTACATGCAGCTGCAGCTTATCTTAATCCTTCTATTACGTACAATCCAAATTTTAAGGTTGACATAAAGATGAGGAATGGGTTTCAAGAAGCCATGATGAAGATGCTTCCCGAGGATAAAGATAAGATTGAATTCACTAAGGAACATCCCGTATATCTAAATGCACATGGTGCTCTTGGCAGTGAGTTTGCAATCATGGGTAGGACATTGAATGCTCCAGGTATATACTACTAATCTCTGCTTTCTAGGTTTTGTTTGTTGTATCGAGCTATGACTAGTATCCTGTAAGGGGCTGATGTCAGGGTGAAAATGCCAGAATTTGATGGTTTCCTTCTATATGCCCCCCCCCCTCCCCCCTTTCCTTTCTTTTGATAATCTTTCTTCCATAAGCCCATTATATAGGACTATATGAAAGATATCTATGCTGAACACTGGATATTAGTATCCTCTGATCCATGGCATTCAAGGGTCAGGGGACAAGTGGTGATATGCCCAGAAGGGTCTATAGACCCCAGTGGCGTTGACTTTCAAATATTTTCTTCTGGCCTACCCTTTGAACTACACTACATGTTGGAAAAAGGTGGATATCATCTTTTGGTTGTATTTGACTAGAGAGTATTCATTCCTCATTTAATAGAATCTTCTAGAAATCATAAAGAACTGTCTGTATGCCAACTGACTTTTTCTTGTCCATAGGTGATTGGTGGGCAGGATATGGTTATGAGGTCCCTACATTGCAGAGAGTTGCAATACGGATACTAAGCCAACCTTGTAGCTCCCACTGGTGCAGATGGAACTGGAGCACCTTTGAGAATAAACATGCCAAGAAACGCAACAGAATGGAGCAGGAGAAGTTCAATGATTTTGTTTTTGTGCACTGCAATCTCCGCTTACAGGCTATCCGGCAAAATAGGGATGGAAAATGTAGACCTATTATATATGATGAAATAGATGTTAGTTCTGAATGGCCAACGGAGTCTGAATCATCATCCCTCCTCTTGGATGATTCATGGCTAGAAAACCTTCCCTTTGACTGCAGAAGTAGCCCTTCAACTTATGAATAAACTGGTGAAAAAAAAATAGGAAAAGGAATTCAATCATGATTGCACGTTGTTGTACATTTGTTGTACTTTAGGCTTGCTAATTGTTTAGATAATATAGAAATTCAGCATCTTCACTCAATTTCACCATCAAGATTGGTAGCTCACTCCAGGATACCTAATATATACTCTCATATCCAGTCATCCTTTCCAGAGGAATATGTTTTCTTGTCCATTAGGAAACAAGAGATGATGCCTATCTGTTTATACGTTTGTCTATGGTCAGCAAATTTTAGGGCTTTCTTCCTCATGTTGTGTTTCTTTAGAGATGAAGCAGCCCAGAACTTTTTGTGAAATTTATTTACCTATGGCAAGTTTGTCATTGCCATGTAAATAATTAAGCTTCTCTAATCTCGAACTAGAATTGCAACAACGTGTAGAATCATATTCTAATTGTTCCATATAACAATTAGCAGCTAATGAACTACATGTTGGACTCTGTCCCTGCAATTTTCTCGTGTTTTCTATATTTTTGAAATGTTCATTTTCCACAGGAACAGCTAGTTTACATTGCAAATATGCAATCAAAACTCAAACAGCACAAGATAGCAATTTTCAAGAAGCCGTTTGTTTTCCATCATTTATATATGCAACCCAGACACAACCTAATTCACTGTTTCATGGTAGACAGCCTAATATGGGAGGGCCTGTTTAGTTCTTATCAACAGTCTATCTATATATATATACATATATATTAAAACTGGTCCTGCCATATCAGCTCCTTTGAGAGAATTATATATATATATATATAATCGGCCATTCAACCATCCGGATTGAACAGGTTAGCCTGTGATTAGTAATCATGTGTGATACATAAATAATTATATAATTACATATTTATATTCAGAATATATTATATCTTGCGTAGAACATAATTTTTTATTTTAGGTTTATATTTTATACTGAGATTTGAAGTAAAAAAAAAAAACTTTTTTTTTTGACAAACTATATTTGGATCGGATCTCTATGTTCCAAATTCTAACCACGCTGTTTTTGTCCAGATGGCATGAAAGCCAATCGAAGTCTTTGAAGAAATGCATATGAAGGATAGAGTGCAGGTTCAAAATATTGATACGCCCGTATTGAGTGTTTCGATACTTGTTTTTTTACCTTCTTTTTTTTTTTTTCATAACTGGTTCAGGGGAGCCGATCTAGGACCCCTCCATCCCCTGAACCGGTCAGACCCCTAATACACCCACTGTAGGGGCATATCGGAAGGGTCCCGGAATGATACGTATTGGCCGATACGTAACGATACTTTGAACCTTGATAGAGTGTCGCAATATGGTTTCTGTAGCTCACACTTCCTTTGACCGTAGTGATAGGGCAATCCAAAGATCCCTTAATAAAATGCCAACACACACAGTAGGAGTGTAAGTCGGGTGGGTTGGACTGGGTTTATGGTCAACCCAGGCCCAACTCTAAACTCACCATATATCTTGTTAAAACCTCCCCTTACTGAGTTTTATTGTCCAAAGCTCACCATTAATAGATGTCTACATAAGCATTTAAGTATTTTACATGACCAAATTATCCCTAAAATGGCTAGTCAACCTTATAAAATATTTTTATGGTAAAAATATATACATACATACATACATACATACACACACACATACACACACACATACACACATACACACATACACACATACACACATACATACATACATACATACATACATACATACATACATACATACATACACACACACATACACACACACATACACACATACACACATACACACATACACACATACACACATACACACATACACACATACACACATACACACATACATACATACATACATACATACATACATACATACATACATACATACACACACAC
>NW_010729077.1:3940026-3950997 GCF_000365185.1 Nelumbo nucifera | reverse complement strand
TACATACATACATACACACATACATACATACACACACACATACATACATACATACATACATACACACATACACACATACACACACACATACACACACACATACACACACACATACATACACACATACATACATACACACATACATACATACACACACACATACATACATACATACATACATACACACATACATACATACACACACACATACATACATACATACATACATACATACATACATACATACATACATCCATACATGCATACATACATACATACATGTCTAGGCCTAGGCTCAATTCTAACATTTATGGGCCTAGTGTGGGGCTTGGGCCTGGATCAGGGGTAATTTTATCATAAAAATATTTAATAAACTTGATTGGCCATTCGGGAATAATTTGGTTATGTAATGAACAACTCTTATTAGTTATTAATGGTCACTAATGAAAATCTTGAGGAAGGGTGAATTTTGAAAATAAAATTCAATGAGAAAGGGGATATATGGAGGTTTTGAAAAGTCATGGTAAATTTTAGATAAAACTAGTTGAGAAACCCATGCATCATGAAAATAAATGAAAAAAATCAATAATTAAAAATATAATTAAATTCACTAATACAAATCAAGTATATAAAAAAAAAATCTAATTTAGGATGAAAATATGGTGTTGACCTCAACTTGGAAAGGACTTGAATTTAGGTCTTTAGTAGCTACAATCTAATCCAAAACCATACTGGCATTTGGCATCCTATACCTTGTCAATTGTCTCAATTGTTGATGGTCATCCCACTACCACCAGGGCTAGGAGTTAAGGGGATGGGGGATGGGCTACCTCCATTTGTTTAACCCCATAAAACATAAGAAAATAAAGAAACAAAAGAAAACTTTCTTGATGAATATAATATTTTCACATTATTTGATTGGGGCATTATGGAACTTTTAACCTTATGAAAACTTTCTTCCCCCATCTATATTTAAGTTGAAACTGGGCCAAAATCATTTCTTTATTCTACTTAACCATTTTTAACGTGGACTATTGTTATGGGAGTTTACTTTCTCAGTACTCGACTTATAAACACATAATAAATTTATATGTCAACTTAAAAAAAGTCCAACCTTAATAGTTAATATAATGTCCTCTTCCTCAAAACCCTCATCACCCATATTCCTCTCCCTCTAAAGATTAGTTATGATCTTCACTTTCAAATTCATTTTTCTATTTATCTCTTTCCCTGGCTCAAATGGAAATGCCTTTAATTATTCTATCTTCAAGACTAACACGTCAACGGTGAATGTTTTTAACAAGTTATAACTTAGGCCTTTTCGGTTTAGGTGATGAGATGGGATATGCTTTTCCAATTTATACCACTTGTTAGGCATAGTATTCATCTTCTAGGATACCATTAGTTTAATGAAACGATTTGATTTTTTTAACAATGGATCATAAAACAAATCATAACTTTTATTCTTTTTGGTAACTAAACAACGGATCAAAATTTAACCTTGCCTTTTGCTCCAAACCATCCAGCCACACTATTCGCCTTCATCTTCTTAGTTGTTGGTTATCTTCCTCTTCACCGACGATTTTGCTACCATGGTAAAGTGAGGGAGAGGGCTAGGTCCTGTTTTTAAGATTTTTGAATAAAAAATTATTTTATTTTCTTTCAAAAGTATACGAAAGTTTCTTCTTGCAAGCAGTTTCTTGCTTTTATTTTCTATATTTCACTTTTGATCAAAATTAAACATTCAAATAATTTTAATTATGATTCCTTCTTTGGAGAAGATATATTTCTTATGGTCCATTGAATGTGAATCCCCTTTATAGACAACCATACCATGGCTATAATAAATAATTAAATCATTCTTATTGAGTCTACTACTATCTTTCACCCATATCTTAAAAAAGTATCCAAACAAGCCCTAAATTAATATTGAGCCCATAATAGGATTCTTATTATCTAACTTAAATTAATATTAATTCAATAAGAGGTGTCTTTTGTATTCTTTTCAAGTTTTGGTGTTTAGATGATTTCACATGCACTACGTTAATCCTAAGTGAGGTTCATGAATTTTTTATTTTTATTCTAAATATTAGGGTAAATATATAGAATAATTGATCGATATATGATTTCAAAAAAAAACATAAATAATGATAAATTATTGGTTATAGGATTGCCAACCATCATTTAGCAGTACTTATGTGTCATGTGTGTAATTGATGAGAATTTATGGATGGTTACAATGAGTTAAATGAAAATAGTAGGTAGCAATAAGGTCACCACCGGAGTGTGTACGTGGCCATTTATGATAATCAAATACTTGAGCGCTCAAAAAAAGAACATTGGAAAATAAAAATTGTCGAGGGTAAAGATGAAAAGTAAAATCAAGATACAACCATGTTAACAGTTTGCATTCTCACTTTTTATCGATGGAAAAAACCTTGATAGACAGCATATGACCTCATGATAGTTAAATACTAGAAAAACAAAAATCAAAGAGGGTAAAAAGGAAAGTAAAATCAGGCTTTTTGACTAAACAATTGTTACAATCCTCATTTTTATAAATGGTACAGAAATAACGGGCCAAGACACCTTTGGCGCCTTGCATTAAAAAGAAACCCAAAATGAAAAGACCAATACCAAAATACACATAATTTATACTATATGTATGAAGCAAAGATGCCACATCAAATGGGCTTCCCTTACTCCAAATCCCCTCCTAATTTTTTCATTTTTCTTATTTTTTGTTCTCTAAAAAATGATGGAATGGGATTCAATGTCTCTTCCAACGTGAGCCCCCACCCCAATCTTCTTCTTTTCCACGCCTATTCTTTCTCTTTTTCTCCCTCTCTTTTCTTTTCTATTTTTTTTTCCTTTTTCTTTTTTCCCCTCTTCTTTCCGTTAAGGTCAAAGTTGGGGAAGGACAGATCGTCTCCCCCTCTTCTTCTTCTTCTTCTTCTTCTATGGCAAATGGGAATGAGAAAATAAAGAAGTTTCCATTTTTAATAAAATGTGCAGTTTCTTTGATTTTCATGGTCACCAGTTCTAGCAACCTTATAGTCATTTTAATGGCCGTTGGACACAGATGACCCCCCCCCCCCATCCCAATGACATTCTTTCTACCTCAGTTTCCCTCTCGGATGTGGATAGCTTCCATGTTGTGTTTCAGGTTGGAATGGCCTAAACAATATAGGTTGTGTTTGGTACTATTGCCACCTTTACTTGTAAAGTTTTGTGTTGATCAATGCAAATTTTTGAAAAACTGTCTTATCACATCACATCAAATAACCATTTTCATGGCATTTACAATAGAAACACCAAATCTGTCTTCGCCAAAGAATCAGTAGAAGTGGCAATGGTACCAAACACAATCATATTTTTAAGTAGTTGGGTTGTATTCATGATGTGCATAAAGAAGATGATAAAAACAGGTCAAATGTGACCCTTTTTTGAAATTGCCCATTAACATGTGTCGTTATATGTTTTTTTTTTGAAAGATAAAGAAACTATATTAACTAGGGATGACTGGAATAATAAATTTCATTACATCTGGTACCCTGCCCGGGTAAACTTCAAAGAAAAAAGAGTCTTGAGTGCAACATTTTGCTAATTGGGCAATTATTGGCCGGGATGTTAAAGTTTCTATATACATAACATAAATCCACAGAAAGGCAGGAGGCTAGTTTTTGTTTGGTCATTGACATAAGCCCACAGCACGATCAATGGAGAGATGCTTTGTTCAACAAAGCCTAAATCACTTTCTGAGAATTTGAACATATCAAAAGATTTCCTTTCGGAAGTTGAGTTGCTTGTTGAACTCCCTGCGAGATAGCAAATAATTCAGCCTCTTCAATGGACTTAAGATTAACTCTCCCCCCAACTACACAGATAGGATAAACTAGGTGATACACAGATTGCTCCAAATGAAAATTCAGAATTATCTACAGAACTTACATTAGCAAAAACAATACAGTCGATATGCTCCTGAACTCAGGGAAAATAGTCGATCTAGAGATCAGACTTTCCCCTCTAAAGCTTTCCTCACACCACAGTGGTGCATTGGATATATCACATTTGTACAATATACTATTAGTAACGGTCTTTAGGCGATTGACTTATAGCCATAGGTGGCTCCTCACTTATTTTGGAAGGGAGGGCTTAGGGTGTAAATGGATCGAATTTGAATCGAATCAGGCAATATCCGAATTCAAAACCGATTAAAAAATTTGATATCCGAATTCGATTTAATATCCGACGGATATTGAAAATTAATATTCGAATTCGAATCCGATTAGATATTTAAATATTCGATTTGATTCAAATTTGACTAATTAAAAATAAATATTTTATTTATATAAAGTATATAAATATATAAATTATTTATATAATTTAATTATTATATATATATATATTTTATAAAACATTTAAAAATTTTATATATTATATATAAGAATTAAATAATCGGTCGAACTCGGATATTTATCAAATTGAATAAGATCATATCCAAATTCAAATTGATTAGCTATTCGGTATAAAAAGAATATCCGAATTCGACCAATTAAATATTCAAATTATCTAAATTCAATTTGATTATATTGAATTTCAAATTTAAAAATTGGATTTTCAAATACCAAGGTTTTTCTTTATATGGAAAAACTTTGGGGGTTGCAGGCCAATGCCTATGTAGTTGAGAATATTTTTTGGAGCAGAAGAGAGAAGAAATCTTCAAAAAAGGGTTCCCTGACCCAAACTGGGCAAGTATCAGTCCACAACTCTCAACCCCGAAGACCTCTTTGCGCTATTTGGTGAGCTACCTGATTAGCACTCCTTTTAACAAAACTGAACCTGACATTTATAGTAGCTGCAAGGGCCAGACAGTCGTGCAACCGGAAGAAACAGTCCAGCGAGAAAGAAGTTGAATTTGAAGTAAGTGCCTTGAATCATGAATTCACATCTCCTCCCCACTATGAGCCGCCCCACAACGTCCCACAACATATCCTCGCCGTGTATCAAGAACATTTCCCGATGATGATATCATCGGTTCTGATAATATTATCGGGGGAGATAATTCCAATACATGATGGGAATGTACTGTGGGACATTGTGAGGCAGCCCCTTGTGGGAAGGAGATGTGATCTTCTCGATCACTACGTTGGAGAAATTCAAAGGCTTGGCCAGGTTTAAACCTTCAAACACTGCCTAAGCCTTTACCTGTTGAGGAGACGAACTACGGACCGAGAAGCACTTCAAAGTCAAACCATGGGGGCTAACAACCTAATTTGAATTAGTTAAACGCTTTAGCTGAAGTATTAAATTCATACGCTCCACTAAAAGATGGGAGCCCCATGCATTTAATAATGGCATAAAAACTTATTATTGGTTCTACAGCCCACTAAACAGCTTTCCTTTCACATAAACTCTGCATGCTGTATAGACGAAAACCTTTCTCCCATTAATTTAATACACACATACGGGAGATATTCTAGATGTATGGATGGATGATGAAATTCAGGGTACATACAAAGTATTGTGGTGATGAGGGTCAGAGAACATGAGCCAACGCCTCCCCCCTCTCTCCCTTTGCAGCTTCTTGAATATTCTATTCCTCCTCCTCCTCCTCTAATATGTTGGGATTTATTCATAAAATCGGTTTGATGTTGCACGATCTGATGCTCTCTACTAGACAAATTTGGATGTTGGGTTGGTGAGGCCACCTCGGTGAGTTGTAATAAAATAGTATAGTGTTTGGTTGTTTTATCTAGGGTAGATACTTTGATGCTTAAGTTAGTGAAGAGTGTGTTGAAACAACATTTTAAAAAATGACTCGAAAACGGAATCGTTCTAGCCACCGGTTTCTGGGTTGACAATCTGACCGTCCGGTTCGAATGGACGACCTGTTCTGACAAACAAATTAAAAAAAAATAATTAAAAATAAAAAATGGTCAAAATGGTTGAATGGGTCAACAGGTTGACAATTTGACCACCCGAGTCGATGGATTGTTGACTTTTTCAACGATTTTTTTATCAAAACCAAATTTGGGGTAAAACGAAACCAATTGCCTCAACAATTCCTGGGCCGAACGGTCCAACCATCCGGATCAACGACAATTCGAAAACATTGTTTTGAAGAGTTAGAATGCGAAAGAGCTTAAGAGTTATGAGAGCTAAATCGTGTATGCTTTTCTTGAAGAATGGAACGCTTTTATATAGGTGCAACTTACCTAGGTTTCATGTAACACATCCGAGATCATCTGTCCGTTTGGTTCGGACGTGATTTCACGCCCGAAAGCAAACTCTACGTAAAGCGCTAATGCTTATCTAATTGCCTTCGAAATGAGGATTCAACTCCATCAACAGGGCGATGTGAGACCAAAAGAGTCGAAGATGATATAACCCACTGGTGAAGTCGCCAGCCACGTCATATACGCCGCTAACTGAGCCACGGTCAAGTCAGTGGAGGTAAGTCACTTCTTATACCGACATGATACTGGGCGTCCACAGGTTGCCCAGCCGAAATGGGTGCGACATGTCCAAAGTGCTAAAATCAACCCTCTTATCATGGTCCTATAGCATTTTTCCACCACACGAGAGGTAGATATTCATATTTGTATGTTTTCATTGAGATGGGAGATTTTAACAATCCAAGTTGCAAGGGGTGTGAGGAGGAAATCCGATTTAATAAAATATAACGTKGCAATTTCTCGCACCCCTTCGTGTACCTGGACTGAGATTTTCCCTTTTTCAACTTATAATATTCTTTTTTATTTTTAATTTATCTTCTGTATTTTCTATTTTGCTTACCACAAAAAAAAAAAGAAAAGAAAATCTTTTGCTTCTTCATCTATACCGGTAGAAGGTCAACCATCGGTGGCAGAGTTACCTTATTTCTTCAGTCTCCCTTTGCCGCCCAACCCACACACTGCACTCTCATCTTATGGGCTCCCTTCCTGTTCCTGATGCGTTGCGGTGGTGGTGGCAAGTGAGCAACCGCAGAGATGAATACGCCCGAGCAGTGCTCACACTTTCCTTGGTAGTCCTTTCCATCTCCTGGTACGCATGGTTAACCAGGAAATCAAGKAAAGCAGACCTCCCGTTGCCGCCCGGCCCACGAGGCCTGCCCCTGGTCGGAAACCTCCTTTCCCTTCACCCGGAACTCCACGTCTATTTCGCCGAGCTGGCTCGGACCTATGGCCCCATCACGAAATTGCAGCTAGGTAAGAAGTTGGGCATTGTGATTACCTCACCGTCGTTGGCTAAGGAAGTGCTCAAGGACCACGACACCACCTTTGCCAACCGTGACGTACCGGCTGCAGGCCGGGCGGCTACGTATGGGGGCCTTGATATTGTATGGACTCCATATGGTCCAGAGTGGCGATTGCTGCGTAAGGTGTGCGTGCGTGAGATGCTCGGCACTGCCACTCTTGACGCCGTTTATGGCCTTCGTCAGCGGGAGGTTCGCCGGACCGTGGAATACCTGTATTCCAGGACTGGCTCCCAGGTGAATATTGGGGAGCAGATGTTCTTGACCGTGCTCAATCTGATCACGAGCATGCTGTGGGGCGCTACGATCAAGGGGGAGGAGCGGTCTCGTCTCGGCGCAGAGTTCCGACAAGCCATTGGCGAGATGACAGCGCTGCTGGGTATGCCCAATGTTTCCGATTTTTTTCCTATTCTGGCCCGCTTCGATCTGCAAGGCGTGGAGAGGAAGATGAAGGGTCTGGCCTCGCAGTTTGATCGAATGTTTGATTCCATGATTCATAAACGGCTGAATATCATGGACGAAAAAGGTAAAGAGGAGGGCCATGACTTTCTGCAGTTCCTATTGAATCTCAAGGACCAAGGAGATGCTAAGAACTCCCTCACAATGAATCAAATCAAGGCCTTACTCATGGTATGGTTTTACTTAATTAATCTAGCTATATTTAAAATGATATCCAGTTCATCCTTAACAATATTTCACCACTTTGAAGATAACTCTGTTCTGTTGGGCATTTATATTTGTAATCAGACTGATCAATCATATCGTTGACTGAACAGGACATGGTGGTTGGTGGGACGGATACGACTTCAAACACGGTAGAGTGGGCAATAGCCGAACTGATGAACAAGCCAGAGACGATGAGGAAAGCCCAAGAAGAACTGGAGAGAGTGGTGGGTAAAGACAACATAGTCGAAGAGTCTCACCTTCCCAAGCTACACTACTTGCAAGCCGTGATGAAAGAAGTGCTCCGTTTACACCCGGTTCTGCCACTGTTAGTCCCCCATTGCCCAAGCTCTTCGTGCGCTGTTGGGGGTTACATGGTCCCCAAGGGCGCCAGAGTCTTCGTCAATGCGTGGGCAATCCATAGAGACCCTGCGTTGTGGGACAAACCCTTGACGTTTGATCCCGAGAGGTTCTTGATTGATGGGAAATGGGATTACACCGGCAGGGATTTGAGCTACTTCCCGTTTGGTTCCGGGAGGAGGATATGTGCAGGGATAGCAATGGCAGAGAGGATGGTTATGTATGCATTGGCATCGCTGTTGCATTCGTTCAACTGGGAATTGCCGAAGGGAGCAAAGCTTCAACTTACTGAGAAGTTTGGGATTGTGCTAAAGAAGGCCACACCTCTTGTCGCAGTCCCCACGCCAAGGTTATCTGATCCAAAACTTTATGCCGGATGTTAGTTTCATCGTCGTCTTCTCTGGTATAAATCTTTTATCCTGCCAGCTGTACCTTGACTTGTGTTGAAATGCAATAAAGTTTTAATATATATATATATATATGCAGAGAAGATTCTGTTATGTTCTTGATCGAATTGAGAGTACTCAGCTCAGATCTATGTTGTATAAAAGAAATGAACAACAAAATAAGCCCAATGCAATAATTTTCAAGAAACTAAAACAAGATGGGTGGTTGGCTGGTTGGAGTGATTAGCACAAGGTCTTTGAACATTACAGAAAATTACTCAGACAAGCTTGACGTATTAACCTTCCGGTATAGCAGTAACTCTATAATGCCATGACTAGTGCATGCCAAATTCTTGGCTGTCTTTTGCGAAAAGAAGATTCCCCTCGTTGCATTTAGGTAAATCCGAAGCCATTTTTCAGCACCATTTTCTTACAACCGAGTTCATCACCAAGTATTTGTCAAAAGGCCACAAAGAGGTAAGCCCCTCACCTCATCCTTTTTTATTTTATCTTGATGATTTTTCTTTTTGTTTTCTTAAATCTTCCTAATGATATAGGTGCTTTTCTTTTCTTTTCTTTTTTTTCATTTCAGCCGTGATTATTTTGTTGATTGGATGGTGTTTGGCATTCTTGTTGGTTAATTTCCTAGTTATTAGGTGTAAAAATCATTAGAATAGTTTGTTGGTTGATTTGGATAGCATTCTATGTCTGTTTAGTAGTTACTTAACTTAATTAGAATCAATATCATTGCTGAAATTTCTTCTCTCTCATATTATTCAAATTCGGATTTGTCTACTTAAGTGAATATACATTTTGGATCTTTTGCTTGAATGTCAGAATATGTGTTTAATGGTGCTTTATCTTCGTGTCAAATTATAATTTAAATTAGTTTGTTGTCTTATTTATTTGATTATTTTGCTTTATGATTTTTTTTATCCTAAATGTAGATTGTATTTAGTAAGCCCTATTTGAAGTGGCTCATAGGGGATTGATTCCCTTGTGTTTTGATTTCTCTCATTAGCCTAATAGGAACGAGGGAACCTTGGATAAAGAAGGAGGATGCATATAGTTGCCTAATCTTTTGCTCATTTAAGGGTTTCCTTCACCCAAAAAAGAGAATGAGAGGGTGGAATCACTTGGGAAACAAGCCACCATGACTATCCTCTTTGATGGGTAAAGTTATTAGAAATCTAGTAGGTTTTGTTTCCTTTGGTTCTTATTCTTTCTTTACTAAATTAGGGGAATGGTACTACATGTTAAGTATGGGAGAGGGGTGCTTAACACCTTCCCTCTCTCCCCTAAAAAGTACCTAGAATAACTTTATCTTGGTATGTATGAGTCATGTCTTGTTCATTGAACATGGGAGGCCCATCACTCCCATGTTTCTATTCTAGATGGGTAGCGGCTCCATACCATTTCAGCCATGGAGTGAATCCCAATTTCAATGGGATGTTCATAGTATACAATGGCGTTTCATTGTTATTGTGTTTTGGGTTAATCAATTCAAATTCGTTAGAAATATGTTTTTGTCAGTGTCACATGTATGGGCATAGTTTCAAGTAGAAAATTGCATGTATGGAAAACATCAAATTTAAAGTTTTAAGAAATAACAATTTGTATGTTCAATTCAAATCTGTCTCACAATTGTGAGACAAATGCTATGCAAAATCACTATACCAAACACTCCCTAGGTTTTGGCCTAACTAAGATGTTAGGTCTTCGGACTTCAATATATGACAAAGAGTTATGGTCAAGGTTCAAAATATCGATACGTCTGATACGCCGGTAGGGGTGTATCGGGCAAATCAATATTGTTTTTTGATGCTTTTTTTTTCTGCAACCGGTTCAGGTGGGCCGATTTAGGGCTCCTCCACCCCCTGAACTGTCAGACCCCCCGATACACCCACTGTAGAGGCATATCGGAGGGGTCCCAGAACGATGTGTATCGGCCAATACAGGCCGATACATGTCGATACTTGAACCTTATGATAAGCTTGGAATGAAGGAGCCGTTTGATAACACCTGAAGTAGTTAAAAAGGATTTTATTGCTTTGTCTTTTAATGAATATAAATTGTTGTAGGCTATTTGATGGCTGAAGCTGAAAGTGGGTATATCACTATACCCTTAAATATTTTATTATTTAATTATTTAATCCACTAATTAAAAGAGAAAGCAATAAGTCTTTTAATTCAGCCTTCAGCTGTTATTACTGCTCCCGCCTATAACTATTTTGTTCAATCTTTTTTGGGGATCGCGTAGCCTTAGGACCTCTATGATGTAAAGATAGACACAAATGGATTGGA
>NW_010729077.1:3875471-3936462 GCF_000365185.1 Nelumbo nucifera | reverse complement strand
CATGGGCAAAGTTCAGGAGTGTACTACGAGTCGCTCCCAAAGCATACGGGCCACACTACTACTGAAAGACCCAGTTGCCTCTACGGCATGGACAAAGTTCAGGAGTGGACTACGAGTCGCTCCCAAATCCTAAGGGCCACAATACTACTGAAAGACCCAGTCGCCTCTACGGCATGGGCAAAGTTCAAGAGTGGGCTACGAGTCTCTCCCAAAGCCTACGGGCCACACTACTATTGAAAGACCCAGTCGCCTTTACGACATGGGCAAAGTTCAGGAGTGGACTACGAGTCGCTCCCAAAGCCTATGGGCCACACTACTGCTGAAAGACCCAGTCGCCTCTACGGCATGGGCAATACTACTGCTCAAGACCTAGCCACCTCGTCGGCATGGGCAAAATCAATAAAAGTGGACTATAAGTTGCCCCCAGGGCCTAAGGGCTACATACTGAATTGGTAGAGACCTCCTCACCTTACAGGCAGCTCACCACTTGCAGGCAGCTCCCAGAGCTTAAGAAATTGGATCAGTGCTTACTAGCTCGACGACTTACAGGCCAAAAGGAGAAATCTACTCCCTTCGCCGAGTTACTCTCAGCTCGGGAGTGGGGGGCAAATGATGAGGGTGGATTTGGTCCTCCAGTGAAATTATGACACCTGGCACCTCATGCCAACTATGCAACCTCTTAACAACTAGACAGCTCGAGCTCGCCACAGGCAGCTCGCCGCAAGATAGCTCGCTATAGGGTCCGTTATCAAGTAACCCTGAGCCCCGCGAATCTCCTTGTTTGACAACTGTACCTGTCAAACCTGAAAGCTGCACCCATGTCCCTTGCCTAGCAGCGTCGCACCTGCCAACTCTGAGGACTGCACTCACTGTCTCTCACCTGGCGGCGGCGTGCCCGCCAACTCCGCAGGTTGTCCCCTGCCTGGTGGGACCGTACCATACAACGGTTGCATTAGCCCACCTGCTCCCCAGTCCTGACGATAACGGCCAACTCCATAGGTAGTCCTCAGAACCTGCCAGAATGTTAGTATATAAAGACTCCAACCCCCTATGGGCCAAGGGATCGCATATTCACCACTCTCTAGCTCTCATCTTCTTGCGTATTCATTCTCTTTCTCAGCTCCCTATCGAGTTCTAACTTAAGCATTAGAGAGTCCCCGCCGGGTGTTCAACCCCGGGTCCCTTCGTCCTTCTTGTAGGTATCTCTTGCCCGTCGCCAGCTAGAAGCCTCGTCACTTCCAACTAGGAGTGGTCGGATTGCGCATCATCACAAGCCAACCTTTAGGCCTTTAAACGGTATTCAAAAATCTGAATTCGAACTTGAGATTCGGCATAATTGAATCGAATCCGAATAGTTTGAATCGGATATTCGATCGAATTCGAATACCAWTTTTTTACCGATTAAATTATCTGGTCGAATTTGGATATGCATTGATCCGAATTCCATAGGCGCATCTCTATAGGTTTTATGACTATAATTGCCTTGCTACAAATCTGCAATGGCCAACACCCAACAATTCCATAGGTGCTAATCTTGGAACTAGGGGTGGATTCGAGCCGAGCCAAGCTGAAAGCTACCAGGCTCAAGTCAAAAATTCATAAGCTCGAGTGAAAAAATATTTTATAAAAATAAAAAATTATATATAAAAATATTTTTTATTTGATATTTAAAAAATTAAGAATTATAATAATTAATAATTATAATATTTTTATTGTATATATTATTTTCTACAATATATATATATATATATCTATAATATATATATATAAGCCGGCTCGCGAGCCTCACGAGTTGAGCTCTAGTAGGCTCGAGCTCGACTCGTTTAATAATTGAGCCAATGAATTGGGCTCGAGTTCGAGTTCAAGCTCGGTTGAAACCGAGCCAAGCCGAGCTCAAACAACTCTTGAAAAGCTTGGCTCGTTGCCACCCGTACTTGGAACATGTATTTTTGACAAAGTGGCTTGAATTAGGAATGAAATTAAGAAGCATGATTTTTTTTTTTTTATAGATAAAGAAGCAAGAAACTTAAGAAGCATTTTTTTGGATATCATGTTGTGTAGGTTTTTCACATTGAACTCAAGAAGCATGAAAATTGCAAATTGAGATTGTTGACGCTTTTCATTTCCTGATTTAGTTCAGCTATTTTAAGTTGTAAGTGATGAAATCAACTATGCTCCAAATATGAAATATGCTTGTTTCTCTTTTTAGGTTTTTTCCTTTGCTATTTTTGTCATTTTAGATAAAAAACATTTTTTTAATAAAAATAAAAAAAATAAAAAAACCAAAAACCGAAGACCAAAGACCGATAAACCGCTTCTTTCAGTTCAGTTTTGGTTCAGACTAATACAAAATCCAGTGGTACCGGTTTGATTTTTAAAATATGCCCATGGTTCGGTTAGCCGAACCGTGGACACCCCTACCATTACCTAGGTGGGAAGATTACTAACATCCTGATCCAAAATTACGAGCACGAGAACAGGCCCATAAGGCCAAAGATATTAAGATTTGAAGGGTAAAATGATAATTACAACAAGTTTTACAAGCGGCTTGTGTCCAGAGGCCTTTGGGACAAGCTCTTCCTCCCAACTTGTGTATGAAAAGGTTACAAGAGGACGTATCACTAGGGCACTTTACTAAGATCATATGCCTCACAAGACAGGTAGTATATTATATTTAATGATGCAAGGGTCTCCTCACCCTTTTGGAGGGGACCCCGAGTAAAGGTGTCAATGGATCGGTTTTGGATTGGACCCGTCCAATCCAAAATCAATTTGTATGGATTGGACGGACGAATAAGACATATTGGATTGGACCTAGTCCATCCGTGATAAATTTATATTGGATTGGGTTGGATTGAGCTAATATCTAGTCCATTAATATAAGATAAGAATATATGTGTCAATGGGCTGGGTTTGAGTTGAAACCAATCTAAATTCTAAATCAAAACGAATTTGAATAGATTGGACAATCCAGACATTAAATTGGACTGATTCAAATTGGTTCAAAACATTTATTGGATTGGATTGGACCTGATCCATTTATAATAGACTCACAATGGACTAGATTGGATTGGACCAAATCCAATCCAATTGACACCCCTGACACCGAGTACATGAGAATGGAAACCAAGAGGGAATACTTTCCATGGAAATCAAATCAATTTTGGTGATAGATACCTTCCCACAGATGTAGGAAGATCTAAGTCAAACTTGCCAAAGAGGTCCTCACAATAATTAACCTTTCGAGAGGAGACGACCCTCCTAAACCTGTTAACATAACGCTAAGCTCCCGAAATATAGTGACCTTGTTAAAAGAGGTATGTAGATGCCTTTGCTTGAACCTATGATGAAATGTTGGGCCTTAACCCCACTTCTTTCTACACGAAATCAAAGTGAACATCGATTATTCGCCTGTAAATAGGGGTGTGAATAGGGGTGCAAATGGATCGGATTATGATTTGATTCGATTCTATTTGATCGAATTCGGATCACCTCTGCTTGGATTTTTGGATCGGATTGAATCGGATCTTATGATTCGATAAGAAATTGTATTGGATTCAGATCTCCCTATCCGATCCGATGTACTATATATTTATAAATAATTATATCTAATACATATATATGTTATTTATTTCTTTATTTATAAATATATTATTATATTTTTATAAATTTGTTATATTATTTATTTTTTTATAAAAATATGTATATATATATATATATATATGATGAAAATAATTAAAAAATACTTGTATTTTTTGTTTTATTTAAATTGGTATATTTTATTTTTTTAATAATTTATTAATTTTTAAAGAAAATAAGTTGGATCAAATCAGATTTGAATATCAGATAGGGTTCAAATTCAGATTGAGTCCTATCAGATCCGATCAGATCTTCGGATCGGATTCGAATATACCCTGATTTGAATCCGATCTGATCTGTTTGCATCCCTACCTGTAAAGCAACACCCCAAGAAGCTTCCTGTAGAAATAGAAGTTTTCTATAGCAACACCCCAAGAAGTTTTCCAATTTGCTTAGCCAACATTGTACTAGTACGAAAGGACAAAATACGATGTCGCATGGATTTTTGGGATTTGAACAAGGTCTATTCTTAGGATGAATTTCTCTTACCGAACATCAATGTAGAGGTGTAAATCAGGCCGTGCCGCCTATGGCCCGACACGAACTTGGACCGGCTTGGTACGACGATCCGTGGGCCATGCCAGGCCTGACACGATCATGTGGGCCATGTTGGGCCTAGGGTTTTAAGTCCATGGGCCGACATGATTGGAACACAAATAGACAAAAAGAATGTCTTTAATTATAAAAAGTTCTTTGGATGTAGCAGATTGGGGGAGGTGGCTTCAAGGGTTCAATCAAAACCCTCTTTGATTGTAGTAATTTGCAAGTAGAAGTGACAATGGTACCAAATGTAGTTGGGTTGTATTCATGTTGTGCATTAAGAAGATGATAAAAACAGGTCAAATGTGACCCTTTTTTAAAATTACCCATTAACATGTGTCGTTACATGTTTTTTTAAAGATAAAGAAACTATATTAAGTAGGGACGAGTGGAATAATAAATTTCATTACATCTGATACCCCGTCCGGGTAAACTTCAAAGAAAAAGGAGTCTTGAGTGTAACTTTTTGCTAATTGGGCCATTTTGGGCCGAGATGTTAAAGTTTCTATATACATAACATAAATCCACAGAAAGGCAGGAGGCTGGCTTTTGTTTGGTCATTGACAAAAGCCCACAGCACGACCAATGGAGAGATGCTTTGTTCAACAAAGCCTAAATCACTTTTTGAGAATCTGTACATATCAGAAGATTTCCTTTGAGAAGTTGAATTGCTTGTTGAACTCCTTGCGAGATAGCAAATAATTCAGCCTCTTCAATGGACTTAAGATTAACTCTGCCCCCAACTACACAGACAGGATAAACTAGGTGATACACAGATTGCTCCAAATGAAAATTCAGAATTATTTACAGAACTTACATTAGCAAAAACAATACAGTCGATATGCTCCTGAACTCAAAGGGAAAACCTCCTGCTGGAACGTTGTTTGCATGAATAACTCATTTATTCCCGCTATCAACCAATGGATGGGGATTTGTCTATCTTTGAAACATTTTTCATTTCAACCAAACCAGATGTAATAGTACAAAGCTAATGCATACCGACTTAACACCTGAGTCACAGTCATTTTGTCAGGAAGAGAATTAGTTAGCTCATTCATACAGTCCAACCACGAAGACTGGAAAATAGCATTTATATTTATGTTCCACGAGGCTGCAAAGAAAATTGCCTAGGATAGAGGGCAATCTACAAACAGGTGCTTGATAGTTTCCTCCCCATTGTTACAAAAAACACAGTCTCTGTCTTGGGATAGATTCAAAATTTGACTCTTAACTGGAATGAAATTTTGAACTACTCTCCAAAGAAAAAGTTGGTAACGAGGAGCTACTGGGAGCTTCCATATCCACTTAGGGCAGTGATTTAGGTTGTCACTAGGAGTTCTTTGGCAGGAATCTAGAAGGAGAGAGTAAGCTTGTTTTGTAGTAGAAAAATTACCAAAGGGATGAGGGATCCACACCCAAGCTTTAGGGTTTTCCTCCTCCAAGAAAATGAGTGTATGAACGATGTCTTGACATTGGAGATGCTTGATATGTTGTTCAAGGAGAGAGAGATTCTAGGAGCCTTGACCAATGATCTCTGAGAAGGATAGGCTCTGGATACTAAGAGAGGTTGGTTGATCTAGCATTTGAAATCCAATCCTAGATTGCACCCAAGGGACTTGAACAATTTTCTAATCAGAGTTTGAATAGACTAAGAAGCCTACGTCAAGAAATAAGTCCATCAATTTTGGGGCGGTGGACTTCCAGTTGAGCGAGGAAGAAGAGCTGATGGAGTAAGGGAAAAGATTATTGTTCCTCAAGTATCTTGACTTCCGGATTTGAGCAGAGCTTGTGTTGTTCATTCAGGAATCTCCAAGCAAGTTTATTGAGAAGAACTTGGCTAACAAGTTTCATTCTCCGAAACCCTAAACCCCCCAAATTTCTTGGATGGGATAATATATCCCAGGCACACCACTAGAAAGGGTGAGGGTTAAACTTAGATCTAGACCACCAAAAGTATCTCGCAAGCTTCTCGATTTCATTTATGGTCTTTTTAGGAAAACTCACCATGTTCATAGTGTGGTTAGGAATTGCTTGAAGGAACAATTGGATTAGGATTTATTTTCCTACCTGGCTAAGGGCCAAAGATTTCCATTTATTCAACTTAGATTTTATATTTTCCAGAACGAAAGATAGTTGTGAGTGTTTAGTTCTCCCCCACAAAAGAGATATGCCCAGATATTTGGCATGGCTTTTGAGTGATCTAATCTAGAGTTGTCTACCAATCATCCTTTGATGTTTGAGATGATGTTTTTACTATATAGGATTCCAAATTTCTAAAGGTTTATGAGCTAACCCAAAGCATTTTGGAAATGTTGCAAAATACTATGTTGGATAGACATTCCATGGCCAGAATGAACAGGTAGGGAGAGAGGGGATTGCTTAATCCCTACTCATTAATTCACCATTAAATCTCTCCCCTCTTTCTCATCAACTCCATTAATTTCCTTAGCTTTATCTTTATCTATATCCATTTGATTTTTTAACTATAATTTTAGATATATTAGATATATTTACATTAAATTATAATTGTTAATAAAATTAATTAACCCATCCAACTAGCACAATTGAATAATACCTGTCGTTACCTAGAGGTTAAAACTATTTAGCCTCTAAGGAAGCTTTTAAAACACCAGTTTTGTTTGTGGAGTAAACTAATAATATTTATTCTGAAAAGTAAATTACTTGATTAATTAAATAATATTTGTCACACTTATTTTTGTTTAATATGATGAATGATACGATATTAAAGATGTGTCCAAATGTTTTCTAAAAATTTTTGGTATTTTTTATACTTTTGTGTGTTTTCAATTTTATTATTATTTAATTATCACATATAGGGTTGACACATTTGACCATTTGACCTAAAAGGATGAATTGCTGACACACCACGAAACAAGAAAACAACTCCATTTTTGGGTTGTTTTTAAATTTGTATTTTATTTCCATCATCAATAAAATCAATATATATATATATATATATATAATAATAGAGGGACTCGAGGACAGAACTTAGCTGGCAGAATGACAACTCATCTCAACGTACCCAAGTCTGCAACAGACCGAGCTCGGATAACCGAACCACCTCAGGGCAGGTTCACCTTGGAAGCAAATCCACCTCCAGACAAGTCCCCTTAGGGGCATGATTGCATCAAGGTCACCTCGGTTACCAGTCACCTCGGCGTTCGTAACAGGTCGGACCCAGGGGGCATCAGTTCGGGTAATATTGACCGACCTCCACTAGCTGACCCCGAAGGTCTCGTCACCGAATTCCATGTTTCACGGGATCACACTTTGTAACGGCTGGCCTTATCTCCTCCAACCGATTCGGACGGCAACGATATGCCATATCGGCTGGCGACGTCATCTCCTATTAATTCGGTAACGGGCCTCATTACGACAAGAATCCCGGAACCACTCTAAAAAACCCGCGAGGACTCCAGTATATAAAGACCTCAACGCTTTGGGGGTAGAGGTACGCGCAATTACTGCTTACTAGCTCTCTTGCTTTCTGATCACTTTCAGCTCGCACATACTGACTTAAGCATCGAAGCGACCTCGCCGGGTAAGCACCCCCAGGTTCTCTGATTCTCTCTGTGCAGATCCGTCTAACCCGTCGTATGCTGGTAGCTGAGTCATCTCCAGCTAGGAGCAGCAGCCAGATTGTGCAACATCAATTGGCGCCATCTATGGAAAGCGCTTCGAAAAGCCCTTTTTCACTAACCATCCTAAACTCATCTTCAATGGCATCTTCCAGCAACGCCGGACAAAACGCCGACCTGAACACCTCGGGGGGCAAGTTCAGGTCCCAACTGTTTGTATCGAACAGTTCACCATACCTCTCTCTGCGGACGGGACCCCCACTCTCAATGTGTCTCAAGTTCTTGCACTGGTGAATGCCCCACCTCCTCTGACGATGGGTGCAACCTTCGCCGAACCTTCTATCATCACCCCGGCGGTCGGACAGAATCAATTGGACGACCTGGTGCACTACATGTGGGCCATGCAAGCCCAAATGCATCAAGTCCAGCAGTTTCCGAGGAACAGAGGAAGAGATGAACCGGAAGAGTGAGAATCCGCCAGAGAAGAGGAAAAGAGAAGGTGAGACCTCAACTAACGGGGACAACAAGAGGAAGAAGGATGAGCCAGCCCGAGGAGGAGGAAAATCATATCAGCCTTTCCAAGCTCCTCCATTTGAAAGAACAAACTACACGCCCTTGAACGCGAAGCGAGCATAAATCCTCTTAGCGATCAAGGACGCTTCTTACGTGAAGTGGCCACCTCGGATGAGAGGAGATCCGAACACCAAGAATAGAAATGTATATTGCCACTTACACAGAGATCACGGTCATAGCACCGAAAATTGTAAGAACTCATCTGTCGCGAATATTTGAAAAACTTTGTATTAAATGATAATAAAAAACAAACAGGTCGGCAGGGGGAGCAAGGTAGAGATGCTCCCGAGTCCAGCAATAGGGAGAACGAGCAGCTGTAGAGACAACTGCACGAAGAAAGGCTAGTTCGAGGGGTAATACATATGATCACTGGTGGATCGATTGTCGCGGGCTGCACTTCAGTCGCGGCGAAAACATCAGCTCGTGAGATTGAAACAGAAGAACAGAATCCTCCGAAGCAGCCGAGGGTAGAAGAGCCCATTTTCTTCACCGAAGATGAGAATCCACCGAAACGATTATATATATATTAATATATTATATAATATATATATATATATATATATATTATATTATATTATTATATAATATAAAGATTAAAAAAAGAAAATAAAAAGTAATGAATAATGACTAATGATTTCGAAAATCTCATCGAACTCTTTCATTTCATTCAAACCTGAACCTACTTACCCCCTCTCTCTCATCTTCTCAAAACCCTAAAAGTGTAAAACCCTAACCCTCTGACCTCCGTCACTCCCTTCGCCGTCGCTAGACGTTGCCCGAGCAACCACCGCCGGTCCATCACCGGTCATCGCCCATCATCGCCATCGTCGCTCATCTCATCACCTCTCTCTCTCTCTCTCTCTCTCTCTTTTCTCAGTCTCTGTCTCAATGATAGTGAGACAATGAATCGCCACCGGGAAGTCGCTGGGAATCATCATCTTCTTTTCTCAGTCATCGCATTGCAACCCACGATTGCTATCGAGACCCATCATCTTCTTTTCCCAGTCTCGGTGTGAATTGCCAGCATCACCTTCTTGTGCTGCAACCCACGATTGCCGCCGGAAACCCATGCCTACCGCCATCCCCTGCTTCTTTTCCCTAGTTAATTTGATTACAATATTAGAGAATGGTTGCTATGCTAAAAATTTCAGATTTTTCGATTGAATTCGAATCGAATCGGATATTCAATTTGATAATCGAAATCGAATTCGAATTCAAAGATTTGATATCCGTCAGATATCGAATTGAATTCAAATATTAGTGTTCATAATCCATTTCGAATTCGAATCTAATCTCGATCCGTTTACAGGCCTACCTACCTTAATAGTGTGGCCATGAAAAGACTTAACCAGGTGGAAATTCCACAAGTCTGTGCATGATTTAATAAAAATAGCATAAGTAAAACATGTCGGTGATACATTAGAAGGCATCATCTGATGAAAAGTTAATGGCTTCCTTAGCCTCTGTACCTGAACACAACTATCAAGCAATGTATTCCACAAGGCCTCGGATCTTTCATTCAGCGGGATTCCATTGAAGAGCTTACGGGCATCATCCATTTCCCAAGATTTTACATACATATTGAAATATTGAAAATAGATCTATTACAAAAGAAGCACAGTTCAAAGCCATATTTCAGTATTTGACCATGAGGAACTTTTCCCATCAGCAAATTGCCTGTAACTCCACATGCTTTGAGTGCCACTGAGAACCCAAACTCGTTGGGCCACAACCCTGAACGACACATAAGAGAAAACAACCGCAGACCAAGGTCGTTGTAACCGTATTGTACATAGGCTGAGATCATGCTTGTCGAAGAAATCAAATTTGGCTCTGGCATCTCGTCAAACAGTAGACGAGCATTCATCAGCTCCTCACAAGCAGCATACAAACAGAGAATATTGTTCTGTACAAAGATATCTCGATGTAGCCCGCTTTTGATGAGGATTGAATGAAGTGACTTTCCATTGTTAACATCTCTCAGATCACTGAAACGCTGCAAAAGTGAAGCACACTCTTGTAAGGAAAACTGAGGTCTATGGTTCTCAATGTCGGAGAAGCTGTTGATGGCGCGAACTGTTCTCTGGATCCCAGAAATGAAAATGTTAAAATGAATGAAAAGATTTCTACAATTCGGTTTTGCAGAGAGGATTTCTCTCTGAAATGGGAAGGAAAGCCAGAAACGATTCCCAAAGATCATGTTCGAAAAGATTCATCTGTAGGTTCCTGAGTAATACGTCCTCAGTTTCTAGTATTCGATAAAAAACTGGTATTTGAATTTTCAGGGAAATAAACGAAGTACGGGTGCAACTTCTGAGAAATCGTCCATGCCGTAGATGGTTCAAACAGTCAAACAGTGCACAATCAATTGTGAGAAGGTTTCCAATCCCCTACTGAAACCGCATTTGTCCAGTTCAGCAGAGAATCGCTTCTACCGGAGAAGATGACCTGAGAACGTGTTAATATGCCCTAGATGGACTCACCCGCGTCGCAAATGTTTGGTTGATACGAATCACTTCCATTTTTCCTCCTCAGCAAATGGTTCAAGCCTGTGAAGAAGAAGAAGAAGAGATTCGCGAAGCTTTAAAGTCGCCCTTTTTAAAAAGTAATATTTTCTCCTCTTCTCGGTACAAATCTAAGAAAATATACAAATTTGCATCAATGCATTTTTAAAACCTAATCAAACGAATACAAATCTGAACCGAAGTGTAAATTTGCAATGGTTCAGATTTGCACTCCAACCAAACGCAGCCCTAAGTACTATGGGCTGGTTCGCATCAACCTACAAGATTATTTCATTTATCTTATTGCACACAGAAGGCACTAGGTGATGAGGAGGATACCCTGAATCAGATAGCATCCAATGTTTAAGTAGGGGTGTTCAAATTCGGTTGATAAATCGAAAACCAAATCAAACCGAATAAGCTAATTTGGTTCGATTAATTCATTTATCTGTTTGATTCGATTTTTATTATTTTAAAAAATTGATTTTCAATTTTGGGTTGGTTTGATTGTGAATTTCAACTAAACCACATCGAAAATCGAAAATCAAAAATTGAATTAATGTTAATTAATTATTATATTTCCTAATGAACAATTAATAATAGTTAATTAAATCCTTGACTCATTATTAATTGTTTATTAGTCATTAATTGTTCGTTAATCATTAACTAATTTTGAAAATGACTAATTGGCCAATTCCCCACTGGCATAGGGCTTTAGACCCATTTTAACTTTTAATTAATAATAACTATTTAATTAAAATCATTGGGTTTTGGTTTTAGGGCCATTTTAACTTTCCATTAATAACACTTGTCACTTATGTGGAACCAGGATCCAGCCGAAATCAAAAACCAAACCAAATAGAACCAAATTCAATTAGGATTGATTTGGTTCGAAAATATAATTCGGTTCAATTCAGTTAGAGGAAATGATAAAACTAAATAGTAGGTTAGGTTCTCAATTTGAACTGAACCGCCCGATTGTACACCACTATGTTCAACATCAACAACAATGAACTCACTTGCCAATCTTAATGGTAGTAAGGGACGAAGCCCTGTTTCCCGATGCCATGCCATTTCTAGTTGTCTAGCATCAGGTCGCTACTCTAGCACAATTCTTTATCAATCGACCCTTCAAAGTTCCCTTCGACCCTAGGGCAAAACTGCAACAGGGGGCGTAGATGAAAGGGTCAATTGGCTCCAATATCATGGCTAAGAGCCCCATCGTAGAGTGAAGGTGATCCATTGAGGGAATGGATCAATGTAGGGGTCCTACCTTAACAACGCATGATAACAACACCGAAAAGCAATTCATGGCTATGGAGGAGGTGTAGACAAAGATTGGACAACTAAAGAACATACAGGATGTCGACTTTGACGTTCCACTACCACCTTACCCATGGGAAATCTACAATAAATCCCATCCGTACAAATATAAGGCACCCTAGTTCCCTAAGTTCACTGGAGAGGGAGGGAATTCGTGCAAGCATGGTTTTTAAAATCGATCCAGAGACTGAACCGGTCAGGGGCCCAGTTATTAGGTCGAATGGTCGGTTCGTTTTTACAAAAAAAATAAAAAATGGTTAAAACTGTTTGAATGATTAACTGCTCGATTCAACGGTTTGTTGATCAAAATTAACATCTTTTTGAGAAAATCTAGTTTTGGGGGGAAATGAAACCGGCCACCTTCCTAGTTTTTCAGGTCCGACCGTCCAGTCCGGTCCGGTTTTAAAAACCAAGCGTGCAAGGATATCAGACACTTTATGAATTTGAGGACCTGTCTACATGCAAGCAAGTCCATCGATGCTCATACATACACTTGGTATTGCAACCTCAAGCTTGGGTCTATTAAGACGTGGAATGAAATGGTGTCTCTTTTCTTTCGCAAATTCTGAGCTAAAAGAACTCACTATCACTGATCTAGGATGCATGGAATAGGGTAAAGATGAAGAGGTCGTTGACCTCATATGGCCTTTTCACGCCAAGAGTTTGGATTTGAAGCATGTGTTGGGCGAAGATGAACATGTCTTGGTACAACTGTGCCTAAATGATATCATTACTAATTTTGGATACATTTGGAAAACTTATAACCAACTTCACTGATTTGCATTCCTTCGCCTAATGAACAATCTTGTTAATCGCCAAGTTAACAGAAAAGGGCAAGTAAGCATAGGATCAACAAGTTGCTATTGCAGAACAACCACTGACGAAAAAGGCCACTGAATGCGTTAAGCAAAGAGTCCGGATCTCTTGCCCATGAGAAGTCTGCCCACATTTATCGTAGTCACACATGGAGAGCATTTCATCTTCTGTCTGGTATTATGCATGGGGAGATGTTCCCAATTCACAGGGGGTAATGTATTGTGGGTAAGCATGGGCAGAGTTTTTGTGGGCAGGAGATCCACAGTCTTAAGCAAAAGGAGCGGCCCTACATAGGAGATGCTAGTAAATCCCATTATCCCAAAAGACCTTGATCCCCTTAGGGGGCGTTCTTTTTTTGGATTTTGAGAGGGGGGAAAGTTGGTCGATGCGATTTTGGTTCTCATTGACCAAGAACGCCATGTTCTTTTTTCATATTTATGTGGGGACCAAGGAAAGTTTATTTTCTTGGGTATCACTTACTTGGATAAGTGATATCCATCTCTTGGGTGGATAAATAACTTTCATGCCTAGGGGGAAAATTGCCAACACTTGAATGGGACAGAAATGCCCCTTTTAATAATGGATTTTTATGGCTAAAATGATCATTATATTATTTATTTAGAAAATAAAAGAACATGGGTAAAATGCACTTACTCGGGTAAGTGTTTCCTAGGAAAACTTACCCAGGTAATTGCATTTACCCGAATAAGTAACTTATCGAAAACGAACGGAGCCTTAGTGGAGGATTAGATAGCAAAAGGACTTCTTAGAGACCCAAAAGCTTTGAAGATCTCAAACCTAAAATAAAGGCTTACCCAACATTTTGTGTATATCATGGCCATGTGAAACACCCTACTCCAAAGTGCTATCTATTAAGGAGGTTTAATGCTAGTAAATCCCATAAAAGGGAGATCGAGGTCCGAGAAAAGATCAAGCCTTAAGTGCATGAAGAGCCATTGGCCTAGCATGATGCACCCCAATAGATCAAAGAAATTCATTCACCTCCCGACTAGGGGGAGGAACTGAAAGGATGAGAACCAAGTGACATCAACATGGAGATGGAAGAATCAATCAACAACGTAGCAGGTGAAAGTGAACCATAGTAGGAAAAGGGCAAAGACATTCAATGCCATTCGAAGTTCAAAGAGTTTTGTGATAGCATGTTGCAACAAATCTAATAAATGATAGCTAAAGCAACCACTAATATCACCTCAACCAATGAGAACAATTAGTCCTGTTGACCTCACCTATAACTAGGGTAGCAACCTTTGGAATCAGCTTCCTAAAGGGTCATAAGGACCATGAACCTAACAGGTTTGGTCAGCACCCCATTACCTAGGGTGTCCATAAGAAACCGAAAAACTGATTCGAACCGAAGAAATTGATCCAAAAAATCCGGTTAATTGAATAGGTCGCTTCGGTTTTGGTTTGATTTAAAAAAAAAACCGAAGGAATGGTTCAGCTTTCTATTAATTTATAAAAAATTGGCGGTTAACCGAACCAACCGATATATATATTATATTTTTTTTTATATTTTTATTTCATTTTTTCACCCCAACGCCCCTCCCTCAATCAGCCTACACTTCCACGTGCGACATGCCCAAGTGGCCAAGTGGCCCAAGCCAAAGAAAATGAAAAAATATTGATTGAATGATCAAACACTCGAACCTAGGCCAGATTTCAAAACCCTCTTCTTGTTTCTGAAAGAAAATAAGAATAGACAGAAACCCTAGCTCCTGTCGCCGGCCGTCGATCAATTTATCCTCTCCCATCGCCGTTGTCGTTGCCCGTCGGCCGGTTCTCTTTCTCCCCCGTTGCCATCGCTGTCGTCCAGTTCTCTTTCTCCCCCATTCTTCTTCTCTAAAATCCGAATCTGGATATCTGGTTTTCTTCTCCCTTCTACAGTTTAACAATTGCAGGTAAATAATTTTTTGAGTTAAAATAGTTGATATGAATGATACCTCTTATGAAATTTGTTTAAAATACGAATGATACCTCTTAATCTCTTATAGTCTTACAAATTTTTTTAGCTAAATAGTTCAATAGTTGCTTTGTATATATTGTTTCTCTTCTTTCTAAAATTTCCACATTAGTAAGAAAACATGTTCTTGAACATATGTTTTCTCAAAACAAATGGAGCAAGCTTTGTGTTTTTACTTTGAAAAAAAAAAAAACAGGTTCTTGAACAATTTTTTTTTGGGCCTTGTTTTCTTGAAAATTCAGCAATTATTTGTGAATAAAATAGATCATAGATGGGAAACAAGCCATTGCTAAGGAAAAATAAGAAAGAAACAATTTCTGAATCTTTGCTATAATGAATGTGCTTTTTACGTTTAAAAATCGAGAGCTCATAGTCATGGATGTAGATCGTCAGAACTGGTTTTATTTATTTTTTATGATATGATCAAAAAATGTATAAAACCATGCACTTTTTGGTTTGCTTGGCTGGGGGATTTCAGATTTGTTCATTTTGTTTTTAAAGTTGGAAAGTTTGATTATTTGATGTTTTAGGGAATGTAAAGTGTTAAGTATTTCTTATATAGAAGAGAGGTTGGATGTTTTAGGGAATTATAGACTTCATGAAAATAAAATAAAATAAAACTCATTATGAGAATATGAGAAATGTTAATGGAGATTAGTTTCTTGTAGTAAAGGTTCTTTAATTTGAAAGTATAAGATAAAATGAGAACTAGAACAACTCTTTGAGACCTTTACATGCCTTCTTTATCACATGATGATGTTATCTCTAATTTAATCCATCTCTAAATTTCAGTTTTTTTCTTATTCATTCCTTTTCAATTCTTTGGGGGAATGGAATAGAACTTTAAGCTAAGATTTAATACTTATTCATTCTTTTTCTTATTCATTCTTATTAATTCTTTTTCTTATTCATCCTTTTTCTTTATTAGATGTCAAGTACGGGTGATAATAACACAAGCATAAAACCCCCTCCTAAACCTCAAAGTACTGATGACAATGCATCAAATCCACTTATTATGGAGGTTGATTCAAATGTTAGTGTTTCTTCTACTTCTAGAAAAAAAAAATCTTGGGTGTGGGATCACTTCACTAACATAGATTGTCAAGTTAAAAGTGATCAAAGAGCATCATGTAACTATTGTGGTAGGGACTTAGCTTGTCCTAGTGCAAGTGGTACAACTTGCTTGATTAATCACGTAACTAGATGTAAGAAGTATCTTTTGAATGCGGACAAGAAACAAAAACTTTGGAGTCTTCATATCAAAATGCAAAAGAGGGGGGACACGGGCACCACACCAATACTTGTAACTTACAACTTTGACCAAGAAGACTGTAGAAGGGAACTCGCTAGAATGATTACTGTAGATGAATTGCCCTTTAAGCATATGGAACAAGAGGGGTTCTGTGACTCCTGTGGTAGCATGCAACCACGATTTATAGTCCCTTCATGTCAAACAATAACCGGAGATTGTTATGAACTCTTTATGGAGGAGAAGAGAAAGTTGAAGAAATATTTTAAGAAATTGCCATCGAGGATCTGCCTTACTTCAAAATCTTAGATATATGTGTCCCACTGCTCACTTCATAGATGATGACTAGAGATTGTCTTATTTACCTAAATGTTGATACTAGGTGGAACTCTACTTACTTGATGTTGGAATTTGCTTTAAAATTTCAAAAGGCATTTGATTTATTGGAGACTGTTGATGGTAAGTACGTAGAGGAGCTTACTAGTTCAAAAAATAAGGGTTTGCCTAATGATGATGATTGGGAACTCGGTGTTTGCTTCTTTTCTTAAAATTTTCTATGAAACTACATTGAAATTGTCTGGGTCACTTTATGTAATTGGAAATGAATACATGAAAGAAATTTATAGTATTAGGTTTGATATTTCTAGGAGGTGTACCGGTGATGATTTTAGTGTTAGTTTGATTAATTCCAAGATATAAAAGAAGTTTGAAAAGTATTGGGCAAATGTGAGGAATATCAACATCATGTTGTTCATTGCAGTGGTTCTTGACCCTCGATGTAAATTGTAGTATGTGGATTGGGTTATTAATGAATCCTATGATATTGATAATGCTCAAGTGTTGAAAGAGAGGGTGAAGCAAGTTTTGGTCTCCATGTTTGAGTTTTATAGTTCAGTTAAGTCATCTCATAATGTTCAATCAAGCAATCAAATTCAAGACACAAATGGGATGGAAGTTGATAGTGTGGAAGATGTTGCTGGTTTTATGAATGCACTGTATTGAAAGCAAAAAGCAAACCAAGGAGGTGTAAATACCAAAACAGAATTGGATAGATATTTAGGGGAGTAATGTGAAGATCCAAAAAATAAATCATTTGACATATTAGCTTGGTGGAAAATTAATTCATCTAAATATCAAGTGCTTTCTATGATGGCTCGAGATGTGTTAGTTATGCCTATATCTACAGTTGCATCTGAGTCGGCTTTTAGCACTGGAGGTCGTGTGCTTGATTCATTCCGTAGTTCTCTAAGTCCAAGAATGGTGGAAGATATCATTTGTGGACAAGATTGACTACGAAGATCACATGGTTACATTCATTTAGAGGAGAGTTTAGAAGAACTTAAGAGTATGGAATCAGGTAAGGCTTTTCTTTTCTATTTTATTTTTCCTATTCATTTATTTTTTTGTGATATTAATTCTAATTTGTGTTTGTCTTAATCTTTTTTGTAGAGATATCATGTATCAGTGAAGAACATCCTCTTATTGCTATTGATGATTGAATATTTATCGTTGTAGACCTCATTGAATTTAAACTTTCATGGTTGTGGACCTTATTTAATGTTTATGGTTGTGAATTTGTGCTTTGTGAACCTTGTTGAATGGCCAACTGTTGAAAGAAATATCTTGTTAAATGTTTTTGCAGAGATATCTTATTGAATGTATTATGTTGATTGGTTAATAGTTTAATACTTTTATGATATATAGATAATAAGCAAGAGGCTTTGACCTATGCAAAAAATCAATCAGGTTATGGCTCATTTACTTTGTAACAGGTGAAACAATCACTTTTCTTAATTGTTGGAGGCTGGAGCTAAGAGAGATTTAATCCGCGTTGCTATTCCCTTGTCAAAAAAGCAATCAGGTATTCAGGTTTGGATAAAGCACTTTCTAAGTTTCTATCTAAGTATCTATAGTCTATAGTATTAGTTAGTCTTACGGATTTGAAGTTGAATACTTGAATTATTCTTATTCTCTGATTTTTCCATTTCTTTATAGGTTTTATGACTATAATTGCCTTGCTACAAATCTGCAATGGCCAACACCCAACGATTCCATAGGTGCTAATCTTGGAACTAGGGGTGGATTTGAGCCGAGCCAAGCCAAATACTACCAGGCTCGAGTAAAAAATTCATAACCTCGAGTTTGATTTTGAAAAAATATATTTTATAAAAATAAAAAAATTATATATAAAATATTTTTTATTTGATATTTAAAAAAATTAAGAATTATAATATTTTTATTATATATATTATTTTCTATAATTTTATTATATATATATATATATAAGCCGGCTCGCGAGCCTCACGTGTTGAGCTCTAGTAAGCTCGAGCTTGGCTCATTTAATAATTGAGCCAATGAATTGGGCTTGAGCTCAGTTCGGCTCGGTTTCAAGCAGCTCATGAAAAGCTCGGCTTGTTGCCACCCCTACTTGGAACATGTATTTTTTACAAACTGGCTTGAATTAGGAATGAAATTAAGAAGCATGATTTTTTTTATAGACAAAGAAGCATGAAACTTAAGAAGCATTTTTTTGGATATCATGTTGTGTAGGTTTTTCACATTGAACTCAAGAAGCATGAAAATAGCAAATTGAGATTGTTGATGCTTTTCATTTCCTGATTTAGGTTCAGCTATTTTAAGTTGTAAGTGATGAAATCAACTATGCTCCAAATATGAAATATGCTTGTTTCTCTTTTTAGGTTTTTTCGTTTGCTATTTTTGTCATTTTAGATAAGAAACATTTTTTAATAAAAATGAAAAAAAAAACAAAAACAAAAACCGAAGATCGAAGACCAGTTAACCGCTTGTTTCATTTCTGTTTTGATTTAGACTAATACAAAAACCAGTGGTACCGGTTTGGTTTTTAAAATATGCCCATGATTTGGTTAACTGAACCGTGGACACCCCTACCATTACCTAGGTGGGAAGATTACTAACATCCTGATCCAAAATTACGAGCACGAGAACAGGCCCATAAGGCCAAAGATATAAAGATTTGAAGGGTAAAATGATGATTACAACAAGCTTTACAAGCGGCTTGTGTCCAGAGACCCTCGGGACAAGCTCTTCCTCCCAAGTTGTGTATGAAAAGGTTACAAGAGGAAGTATCACTAGGGCACTTTACTAAGATCACGTGCCTCACAAGACAGGTAGTATATTGTATTTAATGATGCGAGGGTCTCCTCACCCCTTCTAGAGGGGACCCCGAGTAAGGCTGTTAATGGATCGGTTTTGGATTGGACCAGTCCAGTCCAAAATCAATTTGGATGGATTGGATGGATCAATAAGACATATTGGATTGGACCTAGTCCATTCGTAACAAATTTATATTGGATTGGGTTGGATTGAGTTAATATCTGGTCCATTAATATAAGATAAGAATATATGTGTCAATGGGTTGGGTTTGAGTTGAAACCAATCTAAATTCTAAATCAAAATGAATTTGAATAGATTGGACAATTCAGACATTAAATTGGACCGGTTCAAATTGGTCTAAAACATTTATTGGATTGGATTGGACCTGATCCATTTATAATGGACTCACATTAGACTAGATCGAATTGGACCAAATCCAGTCCAATTGACACCCCTGACACCGAATACATGGAGAATGGAAACCAAGAGGGAATCATTTCCATGGAAATCAAATCAATTTTGGTGATAGATACCTCCCCACAGATGTAGGAAGATCTAAGTCAAACTTTCCAAAGAGGTCCTCGCAATAATTAACCTTTCGAGAGGAGACAACCCTCCTAAACCTGTTAACATTAACGCTAAGCTCCCTAAATACAGTGACCTTGTTAAAAGAGGTATGTAGATGCCTTTGCTTGAACCTATGATGAAATGTTGGGCCTTAACCCCCACTTCTTTGTACACAAAGTCAAAGTGAACCTGGATTACTCTCCTGTAAATAGGGGTGCAAATGGATCGGATTATGATCTGATCCGATCCTATTTGGTCGAATTCGGATCACCCCTGGTCATATTTTTTGATCAGATCGGATCTTATGATTCGATAAGAAATCGGATTGGATTCAGATCCTCCTATCCGATCGGATGTATTATATATTTATAAATAAATATATCTAATGCATATATATGTTATTTATTTCTTTATTTATAAATATATTTTTATAAATTTGTTATATTATTTATTTTTTTATAAAAACATGTATATATATGATGAAAATAATTAAAAAATACTTGTATTTTTTGTTTTTTCTTTATTTAAATTGGTATATTTTATTTTTTTTCTTTTAATAATTTATTAATTTTTAAAGAAAATAAGTTGGATCAAATCAGATAGGGTTCAAATTCAGATTGAGTCCTATCAGATCCGATCATATCTTCAGATTGGATTTGAATATACCCTGATTTGAATCCGATCTGATCTGTTTACATCCCTACCTGTAAAGCAACACCCCAAGAAGTTTCCTATAGAAATAGAAGTTTTCTATAGCAACACTCCAAGAAGTTTCTCAATTTGCTTGGCCAACATTGTACTAGTACGAAAGAAGGACAAAATATGATGTTGCCTGGAATTTTGGGATCTGAACAAGGTCTACCCCTAGGATGAATTTCTCTTACCGAACATCAATGTAGAGGTGTAAATCGGGCCATGCCGCCTGCGGCCCGACACGAACTTGGATTGGCTTGGCACGATGATCTGTGGGCCATGCCAGGCCCGACACGATCATGCGGGCCGTGCTGTGATGAGAATAAAATTTATCATATTTTTATCTCCAAATATTCAGTCTTTTATACTGAATTAGTACTTATTTGGACTCATATTTCTTGATTGATGGTTCAGGGCATGAAAGAAGGCGTTAGGAGAAAAGCAAGGCAAATCGGATGATTTTTCACAATTTCAGCACCGTTCAGTAATCTGGGCCTAATTCTCGTATCCGAGATCCGATTGGGCTGATTCAAGACTCAATGGAAAGATAAGAGAAAAAACTACAACTTTCATGTTTTGGGATTTCACAGATTTGGCTTGTATCAAAGTAAAATATGGGCCCGAAATCGGGGAAAATTCATAGGAAGGCCCAATTCGTAGCTGAAGCCCAACTTGCAGAAAAGCCTTGCAGCAACCCAATTCGCAGAAGAAGCCTAATACGAATGCAAGAACAAGAAACTGAGAAGAGTCCTACCAGATTTGTGATGTAATCCTAAGATAAAGAGATTGAATTCACTAGATAAAGATATAAGAGTAGGATTATACTAGGACTTTCCATATAGTCTATGAGTTATCTTGCTTAATGCTATTAGGAGTGACCATCTCTTAATTGATTAGGTTTATGTGAATGAATTGAGAGATGAATTCGTATAGCAGACCAAATAATTCATGGTGTGAATTGAATGGTATATAAGGGTATATACACATGATTCATCTGAATATAATAGTTTTTCCTTGAATTTAATGCATTTCTATCTTAAGAACTCTAGTCGAGAGATCGAGGGATTACCTGATAGAAATAGTTTTGATATATCTTGAAAAAGAATATTGAATAAAATTGGAAAAACTTCAGCTTATGGGAATGACAAATTATCTTGGATAACCTCATCTATTACAATTCATTGGAATGGTTAGACAGACCAAAGGTCCTAGCGAATTCAGTCAATCGTTGCATACTTCAGTAGCCTTTACTAGTGCACTTGCTAGGATTATAATCATAGCTATCATGTTGGGCCTAGGATTTTAGGTTCATGGGCCGACACGATTGGAACACAAATGGACAAAAAGAATGTCTTCAATTGTAAAAGGCTCTTTGGATGTAGCAGATTGGGGGAGGTCTTCTTGGCTTCAAGGGTTCAACAAAAACCCTCTTTGATTGTAGTAATTTGAAAGAAAAATCTTCAATGGTTTAAAGACCAAAATTCTTCAAGCGATATAGCACGGAGTTGCAGCAATGTCGAAGCTTCTAATTATTATAGAGCCAGAATCCTTGCTATTTCTTCCTGCAATAAGAAAAGCCAAAAAAAAGAAAACTTTGGACGGGGTGTTGAAGGTAAGAGCCAAATGGGAGCAGGAGCCCCAAAAAGGGGGAAGAAAAATATGTTTGTTCGATTGTTGATTGTTGAAGGATTTTAGTTGCAGCAGTTTTGAGGGCTGTAACCTTGGTTTTGGTGCAGCATTCCCTTCCTTTTTTCTGTCAAAAGAAAGGAGGAAATCAAGCAAAAAGGTTTGAGTAGCCGAAGGGGGAGATCTGCCGGAGGGCGAGAGTAAACCACCCGCCATCTCCTTTTATATTGAATTGACTTTGTTTCAAGAGTCTGCCCATATCTTCATTAAAAACCAGACATTTAATTTGGTGGTCCCACAAAATTAGCTATAGATGGCCATTAGTAGATTCCCTCATCCGATTTTGGGTTTAATGCAATTAAGATTGATTGTTGAGAGAATCGGCTAGTGGGCAAAGGTTTGACTCCAAGATTTCAAGGATCTTGTATATTCGATTAAATTAACCAATTTTATTTCCCTTTTTAGGGATCTTAATCTAAGATTGGTATTCAATTTGACCCCACTAGGCGGACTGATTTGTTAATCAATCTTGATTAAATCTTTTGAAATGTGCCGATTTAAATGAAGCTCAACATGGCGGGGATTCTATTTGTTGATGGGCTGGTGGGGTAATTCACCCTTGGGCTGAAGGATTAGTGGGCCCCTGTGATGGGCTGAACAAGCAGCCATTTGTTGAGTCATCTCTCTTTATATATATATTAATTAACAAATGCCCCCAAGTCGATGATGGGCTGAAGGATTATTGGATTCACTTTCTATCTTTATTAATTTCCTTCCTTCTCACTTTCCCTTTTTCCTCTCTCTCTTTTTTTTTTTTTTAATTCGTGAGGAGCCTATTTATATTGTTAGGCAGCTTCTCTTGTTCCCACTGATTTCGGCTCTGGTTTGTTTCGCTCCCCTTTGGTTTTTTTTTTTTTTTTTTTTTTAATTGGACGTCCTCCCTGTGCATCATTGCCTTGACATCGATATCTCCTTTTGCAGGTGCATTCTTTGGAGATCCAGGTATTTATATATGTTTTTTTTTTTGCTTGCAAGGGATTAATGGGGACCAAATTCCGTTTGCAGTAAGGTCATGACAAAGAGAAGTTGATGGTGAACTTCTTTTTATGTGTCGACTTTGACCGACATCATATTTTTTTTAATGACCTGTACCTAGGAGGATAGGAACCCCCCGCTTCGGTGTCCTGCCGTTTGATCAAAACTTATCATTCATGTTGCCCATGAGGGTAGGTCCTTACTTGCTTTGGGACTCTACTCGTGAACCTGTGGTTGGTTGTGTTATTCGGAGACCCTAGGCAAGTCCGTAACGGGTTGTTCCAAGGTTATAGCCATCATGAGGGTAAGGACTGTAACACTTGAACCCGTATCCGGTTGTGTACCCATGTAAACCCATAATGGGCCCGTTCTTCTTGAACATCAAAAGTAACATATCCACCACTAGAACGCCTTGACCCGTGGTTGGTTGTGTACTTGGGAGGACTTCTTGGTGAACGGAAAGGTCCATTTTTACTTGTATTGACCAAAACTCATATCGACCACGAGGGCACATCCCTGCTTGCATTGGGATGGATCATAATGCCTGAACCCGTGATCGGTTGTGTACTCGAGATTCGTATATGGCTGATCGTGTTATTTGGAAACCTCTTGGTGGGAAGATTTAACGACCCATGTGTCTCTCCATGTTCACCACGAGGGTAGGTCCTTGCTTGATTTGAAGTGGTTCATTCTAACACTCATGAGAGCCACGCTTTCCACGAGGGTTTGTCTTTTCTTATATTAGGACCGTTATGTGATATATTAGATTGCTTTGTGATGAAAGGCCTTCTCTTTGATTATAACCTCTCTCTCCCTCAACCTTAATTGTGCTTTTAATGGGATATAATAATTTACTTAATCTTTTCTTTTTCTTTTTTTTATTGGCCCAGGAAATTCATAATATTTGCTTCAACCATGGAGAAGAGATGCCTTGCCAAACCTGTATCATGGGTTGGTGAACATCCAAACCCGAAATTTAAGCGATCCCGACTTTGTTTTTCAGAAGGGAATTTTTCCTTGATTGTTCTTGGACCATTGACGGGTCCATTTTCTCAGCTCGAGGATTCAAGCACTCCCACCGTTAATGTGCAGAGCGAACTCCAAACAATTCAAGAGGGTGCTATGTTTTTCAAGGAGGGGGATTCCCCAAGTACTCTCCGAGCATGCAGTGTGCCTATTTTGCACCATGACCTCACTCACCATAACTCTGTGCATTTACTAGTCCCAACCCCAACTATTGCGCAAAAGATTGTTGACAACTTAACTCGTTGGGGTTCTGACTTGAGTCCCCGTGGTGACTCTCGTTGGTTGAGTGGTTTTTGGGATTGGGGCCGTGTCATACTCCGGGAATATCGTACAGAGTCAGAGACGGCTGGGATTTATTCCTTTGTTTTGGCATCTACTTATGATTATGAAAGACCCATGGGAATGTATCGTGCCTCATGTGAAACTTGGTGTAGGGACACAAACACTTTTACATAAGCAGGTGAGATTGGGATATCCTTGTAGGACCTGAAGCAAATAGTCAGACTTCCCATCTATGGTGAATTCTATGAGGAAGTTAATCTGTGTGTTGAGGAGTTAACAGGGGTTGATAAAAAGGGCAATAGGCATCTTCCAAAGAGTTGTGAGTATCTCTATAAAGCCTATGCTCAGTTGATAAAGGGGGTAGTGCTTAAGCGTCGGGGCAGCGCTACCAACACAAGTCAAGAGTCTGTGAAACGTAACAATGAGAAGGTGAGCCAAGATGAATGGCTTGAGTTTTGGTTCATGGGATTAGAAAGAATTCCTAAACCCCCCTCTCATCAAGAATTGAATCGCCTTTTGGGTTCACGGCGTAACCAAGATCGGTCCAGCCTTCCCTTACCTTTGAGCGAACTAGAGAATTGTAGCCATCTATGTAGAATGAAGAATGAGAAGACACCTTTTGAACACTTAGCTTTTGAGTGTGATCCTATTATTGAAAGAGAAGCGTTCTTGGCTGCCTATTTATCATTATGGATATGTCGCTTTCTCCTTCCCTCATGCAGCAAGCATTCGATCCGACCTATGGTGTTTAAAGTGGCTTCGAGGATGGCTCAAGGTGTTCGTTATAGTCTTTCCCCACCCGTACTAGCCTCCATTTATCAAGGCCTCTCATTGACTTATCTTTCTTGTCAGCAGTTAGGCCAGTGTGTACATTTCTTTCCGACACATTTCTTATATGCGTGGGCTGGCCTATATTTTAAGAAGGTCTATCGCAGGTTTGATTCCTAGCAATATGTTCCTATGATTACCCTCCATGGTACTGGCAATGCATTTATGCATTCAGAGCACCCTGATAAAGAAGCTCGTTACAAAGTTAGGACTCGTCGGGATTTTCACTAGCAATTGGTCATCAACGTCCATTCGTTTGCAGATGGTAAGGAAAGGCGCGACATAGATCTTCCTCTTGAGGAGTTAGAGCTTTTGATCAGAAAAAGTCCAGGATTCCTATCATGGCAGAGAAACTTCATAGTGAAATCTAAATTGTATATTCCGTACCAATTTTCTTGCCAGTTCGGATTTTATCAAACAACACCTGGATCTCCCAACCATTAGCGAGTCAAGCTTGGCATAGTTGAAGCCTATCATTGTTGGAGGTCTCTCTTAAGAAAAGACACTAGGTCCAAATTCATTGTGCCACTGCGTCTTAGAGACTCTCAACGTTCAACCACGGCAAACTATTCAGGTTGGTGGTATAGTGAGGTTTTTCCAGTTCTACGACAACTCAAAATCGAAGCTCTGGCTAATAGTGAAACGGACTTCTACCATGTTGGTCTCACTAGGGCACAAGAAGACAAGATTGTCATGAGGAATGTTCGTGACAAAAAGATGAAGACAGGGGAGGAAGTAGGACTAGAAGATGCTCAATCAAGGATGAATGTTGTTACACTTTCTGCCCCTTTAAAGCGCCAACAACCCGAGAAAGATAACCATGGTGAATCAAAAGGTGAAGTACAATCACCTGAATTCTTTAAGTGTCAATAGTGAGCCAATCATGAAGATGACTCTGCTTCCAAGAGCAATAAATTGAACAAGACCTCATCATCGACACCCCCAATAAAAGTCGTCCGGCGAAATATGTTAAAACTAATCCTAAAGGGTTACAAGATTTACCTTCAGGAGGGACACATACCCCTATCTTGGTGGACTCTGGCGATGATAGTTCATCTTCTCACTATGGCCAGTTTGCACCTATGGATTCCCAATGTACAATTTCCCTTTCTCTCTCTCCCTTTATTTGATTGTTACTTGGTTATATCTATTTAATGTGCGTCTCTCCTCTCTCTCTCTTTTTTTTGTAGGTGAGAGAGTTGCAACTCCAAAGAAGGTGGTTCCATGAGCAGCCATTGGTAATCAGCAAGTGGAGACAGGCATGGGGCATGATTCCTTTGCTTCTACTAATGATGAGGATGTCAACAAGATCATGCGTTATGCATTGGAATAGTACTTAACCAACTTCATTCAGTCAATGCTCAAGGAGCCTCATGATGTGATGAGGACTTGGGTTGGCAAGAGACTACCAGTAGTTTCTCAAGTCATGAAGAAACAATTTCATGTGGACCATATGCCTTTTGAGAGGTGAGTGGAAGTTTTCCTAAGGCACAATGACGATTACCTAGCCCACCAACAAACCATTGAAGGGGGAATTTCCCTTGAAGAAAAGACTTCTAGAATGGAATCGATTGCCAAAAGCATTGCAAACCAGTTAGTGATCCAAGTTGAGATTCAAGCGAAGTCGAGTGATGTTGGCACCCAAGTAGAGACCCTCAAGAAGCAGCGATGTGAGCTGATAGAAGAGTTGTCCAACTTGGAGGATGGATTAAAAGAGTTGGAACCCACCTTGCATGATTTGCAGAGTTGAGAGGCAAACTCTATTGCTGATTTATCTACAATTAAGTTGATGGATCAGGAACTCAGAGCGATGACTGTGATCCCTGCAGAGAAGCTTGAGACTTGCAGAGTCCTTCGAGAGGCACTTAATATGAAGGCATCAAACCTTAGAGTATTTGGCTGGATTAACTTTGATTGCTTAGAGTAGATTAGGATAGTAGATTGAACCTTTGCAAACTTTTTGCACTAGGCATTTAAGAGATGTCTTGATGTTTTGTTAGTTTAACTCCTTTCGAATAATTCATGATGTTCTTGCAATGTAGGACCAATTTTTTATCTCTCTTTCCTCCCTCTTTTTCTTTGGATTTAGCCATTCACAATTTATACTCATGCGGGCCAGGAGTAATACATAATAACTTTTTTTATTTGATTTGGCTGTTCACAATTTATACTCATGCGGGCCAGGAGTAGTACATAAATGCTTTTTTTTGTTTGATTTGGCCGTTCACAATTTATACTCATGTGGGCCAGGAGTGATACAAATGATTATTTTGTGGCTGCACTTTTTCAGGTTGCCTACGTACCCCTTAGAATGATCAAGTCATGATGTAGTTCATAAAGTAGTTTGTACTTGCAATTTGAGGCTTCGGCCGTTATCTAGGAACACTTAATGGATAGTTTAGGCTAGTGTCCGGGAGCAGTTCACAAATCTTCATGGATAATACCTTTTTAGGTATTTCCCATTGATAGGTCCCAGTCGTATAGCCTGTCAGGAGTAATGAGTAAGTAAGCACCGTTGTTGTAGACTTCTTGGACTACATGTGGACCATCCCACTTGGGGTCGAATTTTTTTCCAGAACGATGTGACAAGATGATTGGCCTATGGACTACAAGTACTAAGTCTCCCTTTTGGAATGAGTGGGGTCAAACTCTTTTATTGAAAGCTTGAGCCATTTGGGCTTGGTAGCATTCCAAGCGTTGCTATGCCTCTAACCTCTTTTCATCCAAGGCGTCGAGTTCTACAAGCCTAAGCCGTGCATTCTCATTGTCTGTAAGCCCTTCTTGGATTGTTATGCATAATGAGGGAATTTGTACCTCAAGTTGGAGCACCGCCTCGACCCCATAAACTAGTGAGTAAGGGTTTGCTTGTGTAGCTGTACGGCAAGAAGTACGATAGGCCCATAGTGCTTCACCCATATGCTCATGCCAATCTCTTTTGCTTTTAGAAACCACTTTCTCCAATAATTTGCATAAGGTTTTATTAAAGGCCTCAACCAAACCATTTGCAGCTGCATTGTACATATTGGAGCACCTTTGTTTAATACCAAATTTCTCACAAATTGGTCCATTAAATGGTTGCTAAATGGCTTTCCATTGTCAGTCACAATGTAGCGTGGAATGCCATAGCGATGGACAATGTAGTTCTTAATGAATTCCACAACTGTTTCCTTTTTGACTTCTTTGAGTGCTATGTCTTCTGCTCGCTTTGAAAAGTAATCAGTCCCAGCAAGAATATAAAGATGCCCCTTAGATGACTTTGGGAGTGGACCAACAACATCTAACCCCCAAGCGTCAAAGGCCCAAGAAGCAACTGTGGGGTGCAAAGGCTCAGGTGGTTGACGAATGAAGTCACCATGAAACTGGCATGCCTGGTAATGTTTTGCATATTCTATTGAGTCTTTTACCATGGTCGGCCAATAATACCCCATTCTCTTGATCCGATCATAGATTTTTGGCCCTAATTGGTGAGCTCCACAAATTCCTGCATGGGCGGCTTCTACTACAAATGGTGTCTCATCTTTGCCCAAACATCTTAAAAGTATATCACTAAAAGATCTTCGATACAACTTACCATTTAGGTAGACGAATCGAGGGGCTCTTCTTCGTACCTTTGTTCGAAGTTTTGGATTTTCAAGAAGCTTTCCATCTTGTGGGTAATCAATTATAGGCTGCCTCCAATCCTTTCCTTCACTAGGAGACACTGAGATGGCATTACTCTCATTTTCTTCTTCATTGGTGGTAACCGGAGGTATGACCCAACTGTTGCAAATGGGCACAGATGCTGAGTCTCTTTTGGTTAATAAGAGCATTGTAGCAAGGTTAGCTAGAGTGTTCACTTGTTTGTTCTCACTTCTGGGTATGTGCTCAATGTTTATGTAATCGAATTGTTTCATGAGCTCAGTCGCATAGTGAAAGTATGGGACTAGGTCCAACTTACGCACATCGTATTCCCCTAAAAGTTGATTTATGATTAGTTTTGAATCTCCGTGCACAACCTTGTGTTGGATTTCCATATCTAGAGCCATCTTTAACCCAATAATTAGGGTCTAGTATTCTACTACATTGTTTGAACATAAACATGTCAATGTGAAAGAGAAAGGCAATACCTCCCGTTGTGGGGAGACAAACACCACACCTGCTCTAGCACCATCCTTTTGAGCAGCACCATCAAAGAACAACTCCCAAGGTAATGGAAGCTCAATGGAGAATACTTCTTCATCTAGGAGGTCTTCAGGCAACTCCCAACTTGTTGGGATGGGGTGATTAGCTAGAAAATCAGCCAATTCTTGACCCTTAATTAACTTTTGTGGAATGTATTCGATTTCAAACTCAGACAATATAGAGCCCACTTGGCTAGCCTACCAGAAAGTACTAGCTTAGACATGATGTATTTAAGTGGGTCAGCTCATGAGATCAGGTGGATTGTATTCGCTAGCATGTAATGGCACAACTTTTTTGTTGCAAAGATCAGGGCGAGACATGTCTTTTCAATTGGGGAATAATTTAGTTCTTCCCCCACTAATGCCCGACTTAAATAATACAAAGCATTTTCCTTGCCTTGTTCATTTACTTGAGCAAATAAAGCACCTAATGATTGCTCTTGGGTGGTGATGTAGAGAATTAGAGGTCGCCTTGGGATTGGGCCTGGGATTGGGTCTACCAATACTGGAGGCTTGAAGAGATAATTTTTTATGCTTCTGATAGCATTCTCACATGCCTCGTCTCAGACAAAAGGCACTCCCTTCTTCATTAATCTATTGAATGGAATACATCTCACTGCCAAGTTAGAATTAAACCTCCGGATGTAGGCGAGGCGACCTTGAAGACGTTTAAGTTCCAGTAGGTTCCTAGGTTCAGGCATATTTTGAATAGCATCAATTTTAGATTGATCAATTTCAATGTTGTGATATCATACGATGAATCCAAGAAACTTCCCAGATGTCACTCCAAAAGTGCACTTTAGGGGATTCATCTTTAGCTGATACCGCCTTAACCAACTAAGGATCTTGCGTAAGTCACTTAAGTGGTCAGCTCTCTTCCTTGACTTCACAACTAAATCATCAACATAACACTCCACAGTGTTGTGCAGTAGATCATAAAAAATGTTTTGCATGGCACGTTGGTAAGTTGCGCTAGCATTTTTCAGCCCAAAGGGCATGACTTTGTAACAATAAAGTCATGCCCGTTGTATGACCATTGTATGCCCGGGCAGCTTGTTATTTTTTATATTTGTTTAATGGTCGGAATAGCTGGAACACCATTTGGTAGCAAAAAACAATTGTATTTGCATTGATGGAAATGCCAAACATGCACAAAAATTGTATTCTTATTTGCATCTTTCAAAACAAATGAACTGAGTGCAAAGTGGGTGTGTAAATCTTGAACCACTTTGCACTCACATGAACCAAACATTTTTGTTTTGCACTCTACAAATTTGCATTCGTACTCTAACCAAACGGAGCCTAGGGGACAGATTGAGCTGATTTTTGTAGGAGGCCAGGGAAATTAACTTACTTTGTCACGAGCTCGGGCAGGGCTTTCACTCTTCATTAATTGATTTTTTCAAGGCCTGAGCCCGAGCCTGACCTGACCATCAGGCCTACAACTTGGGCCCAAGCCTGGCCCTTATAAAAAGTCTGAAGCCCGGGCTTGGGCCCGAGCCCGAAGTCTAAAGCTCATGCCACTACTATCGCAAAAGTGGTTGAGCAAGAGAGGGAAATTATAAAGAAAAAAATAAAAAATGTATATATTAAATTACTAATATATATTATAATAAATATTATATTTTATATTATATAAATCAGTCAGGCCTGGGCCTAAGCCCGAAGTCTAAAGCTCATGCCACTACTATCGCTGAAGTGGCTGAGCAAGAGAGAGAAATTATAAAGAAAAAAATAAAAAATGTATATATTAAATTACTAATATATATTATATATTTTATATTATATAAATCAGTCAAGCTGGGCTGTTTTGACAAATCCCAAGCCCGGCCCGAATGACAATCGGGCTTGGTGTTTTGGGCCCAAGGTCAGGCCCATAGGCCTAACTACTTGTCCAAGCCCAACCACGATGCAGGCCAGGCCATCGGGCTACCTAGCCCATGAACAAGTCTACTTTGTCAAATCACATTGGATCATTCAAGTTAACTACCTCTTTACCATCAATCACGTGTCATTGGTTGTTACGTCTCATTAATTAATTGGGAAGGGCATTGTCAAGCCACTACAAAACGGCCCTTCTTAGAGAAGCATTCTTCACAACTAATCAAGCACGGAGCCTAGAGTGAAAAAATCTATATCAATTCTTCAAAATCACTAAAATAAATAAATAAATAAATAAATATACATCAATACTTTGAGAAACAAAAGAAACACACTGACTCTCATCTTCACTGAATTACCTTGACCATTAACCAGAGGTTGCTTACGTTATTGAGTAGATTCAAAGAGACTTCAAATCCCTTGTATTTTTTTTTATTACAAATTCATTTTTGTAATTTGTCTCCATACTTTATAATAATCCAATACATGAAATTTGTATCGGCAACGGAAAGAAGAAAAAGAGAGGAGAGAATGACATATTTTGAAAATTTATCAACAGTTAAGAACAATTCAGTCATTTAAGTTTTATCAGTTGGAGTTAAGGTTTAAAAGGTAAATAAGGAATGTACAAGTTTTTGAAAGTTCTAAGGTATAAACAAATAGTTTCCCAGATGTACAAAGTATATGAAAGTAATTAGCGCTAATAATAATAATAATAATATAACACATGAAACTAGTGTGGGTCCAATCCATTTGTGTCTATCTTTACATCATAGAGGTCCTAAGGCTACGCGATCCCCAAAAAAGATTGAACAAAATAGTTATAGGCGGGAGCAGTGATAACAGCTGAAGGCTGAATTAAAAGACTTATTGCTTTCCCTTTTAATTAGTGGATAAAATAATTAAATAATAAAATATTTAAAGGTATAGTGATATATCCACTTTCAGCTTCAGCCATCAAATAGCCTAAAACAATTTATATTCATTAAAAGACAAAGCAATAAAAGCCTTTCAACTAATTCAGCTTTTATCAAACGGCTCCTTCATTTCAAGCTTACCATAAGGTTCAAAGTATCGACATGTATCGGCCTATATTGGCCGATATGTATCGTTCTGAGACCCATCCGATATGCCCCTACAGTGAGTGTATTGGGGGGTCTAACGGTTCAAGGGATAGAGGAGCCCTAAATTGGCCCCCCCGAACTGGTTGCATAAAAAAAAGCATCAAAAAATAGTATCGATTTGCCTGATACACCCCTACCGGCGTATCAAACGTATCGATATTTTGAACCTTGAGCATAACTCTTTGTCATATATTGAAGTCTGAAGACCTAACATCTTAGTTAGGTGTGATGTGTAGGATTCAAGGGCTGAGGTTAAAACATAAGATGTTAGGGTTAATCTCGAACAACGAGATCGCCCAAATTGGAATCTTCATAGATGAAGGGGTAAAATGGGGAATTTTGTAACAAAATTTTCTAAGCGTGTTCTAAGGTGTCCGAAAAGGGGAATGATGGGGTTTGATGGCCTCAAGGAGTGTGTCAGAGTGAGAAATTGTGATTTGGAGTGTGTTGAGCAGTGGGGGTCGTTGAATCGGGATTTTTCTTAATGAAAGGGTAAAATGGTAATTTGGTCTAAGAATGGAGGAGAGTTTATTCGGGTATCTAAGAAGGTGATGACGCAATCTAGGTGTATCAGAGGGTGTACCACAATGCAGATCTTGAAATGGGAGAGTAGCGGCCAATGAGTGCCCTCAATTTGGAATCTTTATAGATGAGGGATAAAATGCTAATTTTAAGGCTTGAGGTTCAATGGATCGATGATCGAGATGTTTTGATGGGGTTTGGAGGTGTCAGATGATGTGTGATGATGGATCTTGAATTTGGGGCATACCGGGTGATGAGGATGGTCCATTTGGAATCTTTTTAAGCTAAGGGTAAAATGTTCATTTTAGGGTCTGAAATGTGATGAATCATCGATCGGGAGGTTTTGATGGGGTTTGGAGGTATTAGGTGATGTGTGATGATGGATCTTGAATTTGGGGCGTATCGGGCGATGATGATGGTTTATTTAGAATCTTTTTAAGCCAAGGGTAAAATGGTCATTTTAGGGTCTAAAATGTGATGGATCATCGACCGAGAGGTTTTGACGGGGTTTGGAGGTGTCAGCTGATGTGTGATGATGGATGTTAAATTTGGGGCATATCAGCGATGAGAATGGTTCATTTGGAATCTTTTTGGATGAAGGGCAAAATGGGTATTTTGAGGTATGATGTTGGGTGGATGGTTGATCGGGAGGTTTTGATGGGGTTTGGAGGTGTCATGATGTGTGATGATGGATCTTGAATTTGGGGCATATCGGGCAATGAAGATGGTTCATTTGGAATCTTTTTAAGCCAAGGGTAAAATGGTCATTTTAGGATCTGAAATGAGATAGATCATCGATCGGGAGGTTTTGATTGGGTTTGGAGGTGTTAGATGATGTGTGATGGTGGATCTTGAATTTGGGGCGTATTGGGTGATGGGGATTGTTCAATTGGAATCTTTTTAAGCCAAGGGTAAAATTGTCATTTTTGGGTTTGAAATGTGATGGATCATCGACCAGGAGGTTTTGATGGGGTTTGGAGGTGTCAGATGGTGTGTGATGATGGATCTTGAATTTGGGGCATATCAGGTGATGAGGATGGTTTATTTGTAATCTTTTTGGATGAAGGGAAAAATGGGTATTTTGAGGTCTGATTTTGGGTGGATGGTTGATCAGGAAGTTAGTGGAGGTCTCAGGGTCTTGGATGGAGTATCTCAATGAAGATCTCAGATTAGGAGAGTGGTGGCTAATGAGGATCATCGATTTGGAATCTTTTTGGAATATGAGAAGTGAGTTAGAAAGGGGACCGAGCAAAAATTAGGTGCTTACATATACCAAACACCCCTTAGTTATTTGAACAAGAAGAGTATCCAATGATATCACCTCACCTCCACGCTTGAAAACAAAAATTGAAAATTAACTTGAGCAGTGAGAAACATTGAATGTGTACCCTTTACTGTTCCAACTGTACTAAAGTTTATGGGTGTATTGAACAATAAAAACTCCTAAGGTTGTGTTTGATTGCATTGCAATTTTATTTGCATTAGTATAAATGCATGGGAGTGCAAATATAAAAATGCAAATTCTTGTTTAATTTTGTTTTGGATTTTACTTTATTCTGTTTCATGTCTTAATTTACTTCATTTGTTTTGCAATGAAACAAAATAAGCTAAAATTTGAAACAAAAATAAGTCAGAATTTACACTCAAATCATTTGCACTGCCATGATTTTGCATCAGTGTAAATTTATTTGCATTACAACCAAACACAGCCTAAACAATTGAACTTTGGTGACTGATGAGGATGGATTTGGCCCTCCAATGACATCATGACACATGGCATCTTGGAACAACTAATTGACACATAGACACCGCCTAAGCAATGACTTGGAGTCCTAGATCGTGGTTTCTCTTCGCCCAAACCTCGCGACCTGCCTTCACCACCAACCTGGTGACCTCGACCACAACTCAGGTCAGCTAGAAGCACCTCATATAGGGCCGACTTGCAGCACCTCGTCACTGGCCGAAGTGACATCGACACAAGGAGCGACCTCCCTCGAGGGCGTGTCGGCCTGACAGAGGTCTAAGTGGCGACATGCGAGACATGCTCGCCGACAAATTTGCCATGCATATCCCGACACTCCCACAATTCTTGGAAGCTGGCCCACGTACCAAATGTTTCGGAGGGTGGTCAACGTGCATGATGTTTACCTCTAAGGATTTCGAACCGGTTAGGCACGATCTCTCAGAAATCTCGGATGCGGTGTGTGACGCCCACACTGAACAATGCCTATATAAAGGCACCAACCCCAAAGACCCAGGGGGGAGAAAAAAAAGAGAGGTACGCGTGATTACTCTACTCTCTAGCACTCAAGCTCTCAAGCATTCAGCTCGCATTTACAACATACTTACTGACTTAAGCATCGGAGTGACCTCGCCAGGTTAGCTACCCTAGGTTTTCTGATAAATTGTTTTGCGGATCGATCCAGCTCGCTATCCACCTGGAGTCCGAATCGCCCTCCAGCTAGGAGTAGTCAGATCGCGTGCCATCAATTGGCACCGTTTGTGGGAAACGCTACAAGAAGCCAAGTTTTCACCTTCTAAAAGGCTAAGTCCTCTTCTTCCAAAAAGCTAAGATCTCACCTTTTAAAAACTAAAGTTCTCACTTTCTAATTTCCATTTTTTATGAACTCAAAGGTACTTTTGAGCAGCATCAACACCGAGAACGAATACCGATTACTAGGGGGCAAAAACATTTATGATGAACCTAGAGAACTCCCCTTTGACAAGCAGACAAGTTCAGGCCAAACTCAGCATCCCCAGTGCCCTAGATAAATACACCGCTACTGTATGTGAATGCCCCTCCCCCCGCGGTAGAGCCATCAGTGGTTCCCGCCGGGATTGAAGCGTAGCAGTTCTATGAGATGAAGCATGAATTTCCATATCTGAGCATGGGAGAAGCCCGATGTAAACAACAACAAAACATCCTCAACTCATCCTCAACAGCAGTCAACTAGGATGAGGCCTCATCAGCCCTGTTTCGCAAGGTCGCCTCTATAAGATGAGCTCTTCGTGGCTTCCGCGGGAGTTGGTGGCCAACGGATTGCATGGACACCCTTGCAGGTCGAGCCTTCCAAGGCTTCCGTGCGAGTTAGTGACCTAAAGTTAGTAGTGCTGCCCCCATATGTCGAGCTCCCAGTGGCTTCTTGTAGGAGTGGATGACCGGCGTCACTAACGAGGCTGATGGAGTGCAGTCATGGCCCTGAACTGCCGACTCACACCGACAACAACATTATGCCCTCGCAAGGGGGGCAGAACATGTACGTTGTGGTCTCGCAAGCACTCACCCAAGAAGATAATCCCACGGGATGACGTAGAAACAGCCATATGAGAAGTTACTACAGAATGACCACTCGCTTAGGAGGAAAGGTCAGGTCACACGTCGGCTAAATAAGGATAAGGAGAGTGGACCGCGAGTCGCTCCCAGAGCCCTAGAGCTAAGGTGCCAAGTTGATAAAAGACCTCGGCACCACATGAGACCCAGTCGCCTCTTCGGCATGGGCAAATACAAAAATAGCTTGTGCGCAGGTAGGACGGGCACATACCCTACAATGTCTATTCACTTCGAAGTACATTGAGATCGGGTTATTCCTATTAGAGCCTAGCTCGTCAGCCCGACACTTTGTTAGTAATCCACAATTATCCACGTCAGCTCGGACATATACCTAGTCGTCTCTTTGGCATGGGCAAAATAAAAAAATAATTCGCGTTTAGCCTCATCGGTGTGCATACAGTTTGGCACTTCGGGGTAATCCACACTTAGAAAACTTTTACGCAATGGAGTGGAGGAAAAAATACAACACCTATTCGGCATACCAGTTCGGCAGCATGACAAACACAAATTTGGTTGATCTCTTCACAATCAACCTCTACCTCGGTTTTAGGTTGCGCATCGAACTCACTGGCTACTCTTTTGAGAACCAATTCGAGTGACACTGCGTCGAAGTCTACCTAGGTGGAGCGACCTAATAAAGTAGTCACATAGTTAGAACCTCCCTTGAGGACAGCATGGTAAGCTTCGCTCTCGAGGTAATGGTCAGATTGTAGAACCCCTTGACGGTTGCATCCCTAATAAGGTAGATGTCCTCGGGGTACCTGCTTCACCTCTCCTCGAGAGGATGAGTTCGCTCTCGTGCCCCAAGAATCAAAACAGCGAGGTCCTGTGTAAGGTAGCAAACACTCGAACTATTCCGATTTGAGAAGTAAATCAGACCAACGCTTGCGACTACGAACTGATCGAATTAGTCATTTTTGGGCCAAAAGGAACAATCTCTCCCTTCATCGAGCTACTCTCAGCTCGGGAGTGGGGGGCAATTGATGAGGGCAGATTTGGCCCTCCAATGACATCATGACACATGGCATCTTGGAACAGCTAATTGACACATAGACACCTCCTAAGCAATGACTTGGAGTCCCAGGTCATAGTTTCTCTTCGCCCAAACCTGGTGACATGCCTTCACCGCCAACCTAGCGACCTCGACCACAACTCAAGTCGGCTAGAAGCACCTCGTCCAGGGCCGACCTGCAGCACCTCGTCATTGGCCGAAGTGACCTCCCTCAAGGGCGTGCCGGCCTGACTGAGGTCCAGGTGCCGACCTGCGAGACGTGCTCGCCAACAAATTTGGCATGCATATCCCAACACTCCCACGATTCTTACAAGTTGGCCCACGTACCAAATGTTTCGAAGGGTGGTCAATGTGCATGATGTTTACCTCCAAGGATTTTGGACCAGTTAGGCACGATCTCTCGGAAATCTTGGATGTGGTGCGTGAAGCCCACATTGAACAATGCCTATATAAAGGCACCAACCCCAAAGACCCAGGGGGGATAAAAAAAAAGAGAGGTACGCGTGATTAATCTACTCTCTAGCACTCAAGCTCTCAAGCATTCAGCTCGCATTTATAACATACTTACTGACTTAAGCATCGGAACGACCTCGCCGGATTAGCTACCCCGGGTTCTCTGATAGATTGTTTTGCAGATCGATCTAACTCGCCGTCCATCCGGATCGCCCTCCGACTAGGAATAATCAAATCGTACACCATCAGTGACCATAACAAAAACTGTCCATATGCGCCAAAACCTATATTTGAGTTGGAAAAAGATAAACACACATATATATATTTGCATTAGACTTGTTTATGGGCCGCGTTCGGGTTTAAAATATATATATATATATATATATATATATATATATATATATATATATATATATATATTTTCATTAAAAAAGAGTGGGTTTCGAAAATACGCCCGATACAGGACGTATCTATCGAAGATCGAAATTTTGAACCTTAATTAAAAGAGTTATTACTTCAAGTAATTTTGTTAACTGTACAAGTAATTTTGGATGGGTTGAAGTTCAGCGTCCCAAACCTATCCAATTGCCAGCCTAGCAAGGTTTTTTCTTTTCGCTAAAGACAGCCTAGAATTTGGCATGCACTACTCATGGCATTATAGAGTTACTGCTATACCGGAAGGTTAATACGTCAAACTTGTCTGAGTTATTTTCTGTAATGTTCAAAGACCTTATGCTAATCACTGCAACCAGCCAACCACCCAACTTGTTTTAGTTTCTTGAAAATTATTGCATTGGGCTTATTTTGTTGTTCATTTCTTTTATACAACATAGATCTGAGCTGAGTACTCTCAATTCGATCAAGAACATAACAGAATCTTCTCTGCATATATATATATATATATATATATATTAAAACTTTATTGCATTTCAACACAAGTCAAGGTACAGCTGGCAGGATAAAAGATTTATACCAGAGAAGACGACGATGAAACTAACATCCGGCATAAAGTTTTGGATCAGATAACCTTGGCGTGGGGACTGCGACAAGAGGTGTGGCCTTCTTTAGCACAATCCCAAACTTCTCAGTAAGTTGGAGCTTTGCTCCCTCCGGCAATTCCCAGTCGAACGAATGCAACAGCGATGCCAATGCATACATAACCATCCTCTCTGCCATTGCCATCCCTGCACATATCCTCCTCCCGGAACCAAACGGGATGTAGCTCAAATCCTTGCCGGTGTAATCCCATTTCCCATCAATCAAGAACCTCTCGGGATCAAACGTCAAGGGTTTGTCCCACAACACAGGGTCTCTATGGATTGCCCACGCATTGACGAAGACTCTGGCGCCCTTGGGGACCATGTAACCCCCAACAGCGCACGAAGAGCTTGGGCAATGGGGGATAAACAGTGGCAGAGCCGGGTGTAAACGGAGCACTTCTTTCATAACTGCTTGCAAGTAGTGTAGCTTGGGAAGGTGAGACTCTTCGACTATGTTGTCTTTACCCACCACTCTCTCCAGTTCTTCTTGGGCTTTCCTCATCGTCTCTGGTTTGTTCATCAGTTCGGCTATTGCCCACTCTACCGTGTTTGAAGTCGTATCCGTCCCACCAATCACCATGTCCTGTTCAGTCAAGGAAATGATTGATCAGTCTGATTACAAATATAAATGACCAACAGAACAGAGTTATCTTCAAAGTGGTGAAATATTGGTAGGGATGAACTGGATATCATTTTAAATCTAGCTAGATTAATTAAGTAAAACCATACCATGAGTAAGGCCTTGACTTGATTCATTGTGAGGGAGTTCTTAGCATCTCCTTGGTCCTTGAGATTCAATAGGAACTGCAGAAAGTCATGGCTCTCCTCTCTACCTTTTTCGTCCATGATATTCAGCCGTTTATGAATCATGGAATCAAACATTCGATCAAACTGCGAGGCCAGAACCTTCATCTTCCTCTCCACGCCTTGCAGATCGAAGCGGGCCAGAATAGGAAAAAATTCGGAAACATTGGGCATACCCAGTAGCGCTGTCATCTCGCCAATGGCTTGTCGGAACTCTGCGCCGAGACGAGACCGCTCCTCCCCCTTGATCGTATCGCCCCACAGCATGCTCGTGATCAGATTGAGCACGGTCAAGAACATCTGCTCCCCAATATTCACCTGGGAGCCAGTCCTGGAATACAGGTATTCCACGGTCCGGCGAACCTCCCGCTGACGAAGGCCATAGACGGCGTCAAGAGTGGCAGTGCCGAGCATCTCACGCACGCACACCTTACGCAGCAATCGCCACTCTGGACCATATGGAGTCCATACAATATCAAGGCCCCCATACGTAGCCGCCCGGCCTGCAGCCGGTACGTCACGGTTGGCAAAGGTGGTGTCGTGGTCCTTGAGCACTTCCTTAGCCAACGACGGTGAGGTAATCACAATGCCCAACTTCTTACCTAGCTGCAATTTCGTGATGGGGCCATAGGTCCGAGCCAGCTCGGCGAAATAGACGTGGAGTTCCGGGTGAAGGGAAAGGAGGTTTCCGACCAGGGGCAGGCCTCGTGGGCCGGGCGGCAACGGGAGGTCTGCTTTCCTTGATTTCCTGGTTAACCATGCGTACCAGGAGATGGAAAGGACTACCAAGGAAAGTGTGAGCACTGCTCGGGCGTATTCATCTCTGCGGTTGCTCACTTGCCACCACCACCGCAACGCATCAGGAACAGGAAGGGAGCCCATAAGATGAGAGTTCAGTGTGTGGGTTGGGCGGCAAAGGGAGACCGAAGAAATAAGGTAACTCTGCCAAAGATGAAGAAGCAAATTTATACAGAAGTTTTTTTTTTTTTTTTGTGGTAAGCAAAATAGAAAATACAGAAGATAAATTAAAAATAAAAAAGAATATTATAAGTTGAAAAAGGGAAAATCTCAGTCCAGGTACACGAAGGGGTGCGAGAAATTGCCACGTTATATTTTATTAAATCGGATTTCCTCCTCACACCCCTTGCAACTTTTTTTGACAGAACACCCCTTGCAACTTGGATTGCTAAAATCTCCCATCTCAATGAAAACATACAAATATGAATATCTTCCTCTCGTGTGGTGGAAAAATGCTATAGGACCATGATGGGGGTTGATTTTAGCACTTTGGACATGTCGCACCCATCTCCGTCTCCTTGACCCCATCTCGGTTGGGGAACCTGTGGACGCCCCAAAGAATATCAGGTCGGCATAATAAATATTTATTTTTAAGATATAATATAAGCACATAGTCAAGACTATATATGTTGTTTATCATTTATCAATTAAAAAGGAAGTCAGACTATATATTTGTTTGATTTGAAAAAAGAGAAAACAAGAGTTTTTTTTTTCTCTATTTTGTTTGGTTTGAAATAGGAGGGAATACTCTATCAGAAGCATGGTAGAAAGGTTCATCAATCTGAGGCCCAAAGACATAATTTTTCTCAACCCAAACAAGGAATATGTGTTTTGGCAATTTGCCAATTTCCACAAGTGTATTTATCATCCATCCACTTGAAAAATCCTTGTCAAAGAACCCATATTGACTGTCCAACCTTGGATTTGAAATTTGAATGTCATTCAATTTTATTTCGTATGACAATGAAAATTAAAACAAGGATCTATTTCGAAACAAAAAGGGTTTAGGCTGCTTATTTTGCGCACATAATATCTTTAAGATGATATGATAACATATAAAATACAACTGATTACGCCTTAAAAAAAATAATACAACTGATTACTAACAAAATTTAATGAAATACTTTGTCGGAATTTTTGAAAAGTTCCATCACAGAGGAAGGTTCAAAATCATAAAAATTTTCAAAATTAAAACGTTTTAATTAATGTCAATTAAAAAAGGGAAAATTCCCGATAGGTATCTTGTACTTTAGGCCGAGTGTCAATTCAGTGCCCAAATTTTAAAACGTGACAATCTAGTACCCAGACTTTCGAAATGTGACAATTTAATACCTACCATTAATGGATCGTAAGTTATGTATATCACGTGACCTCATACATGATTTTAAGACTTTTAAAAATGTCAAAATTACGCTTAGACACAGTTCATCATCTTCTTTCTCAAGAAAATGAAGATCAGGTTTCGGGAACCCAAATCTCTTGATGGAGGTGAAGCCTCCATCCACCAACCGAGGAATGAACGTATGGCTTTCTCAAGAAAATGAACATCCAGCTGTCTTTGCCGCACCACGGGAATTTTCCCTTAATAAACATGCTCATCGCAGATTCTCCTAACCGTGTGCGCTGGCTAGAGCAAGTCGAACATGAAATCAGGAAAGGAGCCATCTTGTCTAATTGATTTCTAGATGCAAGAGGTCGTGAAGGAAATTGACACTGTTTGAAGCCGGGGAATCTTCTCTGCCGCGGCATACCAATGACGTCGAGATTAGCGGGCATATTTTTGACTTCCTATTCGCCGTGTAGGACACTTCGACGTCATCGTTGCTCTGGGTTGTGATGATCTTAGACTCACATCCGAATGTACTCATGAAGATCCGAGCAGAGGTTTCTAGTATCTAGTTTCCGGAATTTGACACACTCATAACGGTGGAGCAATTGACGGAGATGAAATCGCCTCCTTCTTTCGTTGGTTAAAGGCTTTACACCTCCTCTCGAATTTCACCTGAGCACCTTCGTCTCTCTATCCAGTCTTCACAATCGTTGTTTTCTCTTCTAAACAGTCTGATGTAGGTGCATTTGGCTGGCCTATACGAGGTTGACGCGTGTCAAACCGGAGGGCGCTAGTCTGGGCATACCATGGGGACACTTAGGGCTACCAGGTGCAGACCAGAAGGACCCAGTCACAGGGCGCCGTGTGGCTTTGGCAGAAGATCTCGCCAAGCCCTCGTACGGCTCGCATCTGGACCATCCGAGCCCAACTACTTCCAGTCAACTCCGGCTATAAATGCAAAGCCCCCCATGAGGTAGAGGATTCGAAACTTGAGCAATCTCTAAGCATAATCTCTCTGGAGAACTTAAGTGCTATTTGAGACCTGGTTTGGACCCTTTGACTCTAGACCTTTAGTTCACCTTTAGTTTACCCGAGGCCTCTGACACTTCACATCAGAGAGATTTGAGGTCTCCTTTGGACCCCTTGCACATTACACTTTGTACCAGCCTTCGGCTCCTACAGCATCCAAAGAGACCTTCCACCTCGGGCGTAGTCCTCGGCCTCGGCCTCCCCTCTTCGGACCTTCGAAGCCCTCGGCCATTTTCGTCGAAGCTTGGGAGCGAAATTACTTTGTTGTCCTTGACAAATCCGAGCATCAACAATTCACGCGGACTGGTGGGTAGTGGCTGGTGTGTCTGAAAGCGCATTATTAAACACTCCGGAACACTAGTTTAAACATTTATAATTTTTACCGTTTTTCAAACAACTACTAGCGTAGTAAATGGGTGAGAATGGGTCGTATCCACAGGGAAGCAAGTGAAAAACTAATATATACTTAGATCTGGACAAGAGAATGTAATCGGGAATGGTAGAAAATACGAAAATAAAATCTATTATTACTGAAATTAAATGTTTCAAATTTAAACAATAAAATAAATAAAAATTAGAATTTAATAAAGTATGAGAATCAACAAAGGAAATAAAAATCCTCTACCTCGTGGGGGGCTTTGCATTTATAGCCGGAGTTAACTGGAAGTAGTTGGGCTCGGATGGTCCAGATGCGAGCCGTACGAGGGCTTGGCGAGATCTTCTGCCAAAGCCACACGGTGCCCTGTGACTGGGTCCGTCTGGTCTGCGCTTGGTAGCCCTAAGTGTCCCCATGGTATGCCCAGGCTAGCGCCCTCCGGTTTGACACGCATCAACCTCGTACAGGCCAGCCAAATGCTCCTACCTCAGACTGTTTAGAAGAGAAAACAACGATTGTGGAGACTGGATAGAGAGACGGAGATGCTCAGGTGAAATTTGAGAGGAGGTGTAAAGCCTTTAACCAATGAAAGAAGAAGGAGGCAATTTCATCTCCGTCAACTGCTCCACCGTTATGAGTGTGTGGACTAGTGGGTAGTGGCTGGTGTGTCTGAAAGTGCGTCGTTAAACACTCCGGAACACTAGTTTAAACATTTATAATTTTTACCATTTTTCAAACAACTACTAGCGTAGTAAATGGGTGAGAACGGGTCGTATCCACAGGGAAGCAAGTGAAAAACTAATATATACTTAGATCCGGACAAGAGAATGCAAGCGGGAATGGTAGAAAATACAAAAATAAAATCTATTATTACTGAAATTAAATGTTTCAAATTTAAACAATACAATAAATAAAAAGCAGAATTTAAAAAAGTATGAGAATCAACAAAGGAAATAAAAGAAATAACTAAAAAAAATGATCCAAAATCTGGATCTGGTGGCAGTAGCTGCAGATTGGCCAGACAGCTTGCAGAAACCCCTCCTAACAAGAACAGGGCGTTCGTCCTTTCTACAACCCTCGAACCCCTCGAGACACCTTTGCCTTGAACTGAACGAATTCAGATCTGTAAAACGGAGAAATGAACAAGAATTAAACTAAAAGATTGCATAAATAAAAATAACAAAAAAGAAAATAAAGAAAAGAAAAGAATGGTTGATCAGATCCAGTGGCGGTAGTTGCAAAATGGTTGAACAGCTTGCAGGAACCCCTCCTGACAAGATCTAGATGTCCTCCCCTTCTACAACCCTTAAACTCCTTAAGAAACCTTAGCCTTGTTAAATAGGTGAATTGACCAACCCTTTCTCCATGGCCTCTGGGGTCCTTTTTATAGAGAAGGGTGGATATATAATTAGGAATTAGAGAGAAAGAGGGGGGCGCAGCTGGGTTTTTGCAAAAATATAGGTGCCCTAGGGTTTAGAATGGAGGGTTAGTATTGTTTTAAGGTGATCCTATGGATGAAAATAAAAGGAGAAGGCACCTAATATTATGTAGGGCTGAGATTTGGGCGCCTAGAAATGGAGGGTGTAGATTAGAACATCTAGGGTTGAAAGGTTAAGGTTAAAAGAATAGGTGGTGCCCTAGATTGAATGGTTAGGATATAAGATGGAAGGAATGACTGAGATTTAATGGTGGGGAGTTGAATTATGAGGATTAGAAGTTAGGTGGCTCCTAGGGTTAGAATGCTAAAAAGAGAGTGCCCTAAAATGGATGGTGGAGATTAGATGGGATGGAAGGTGAGGATTTAGTAGTTAGGGGTGGCTAGGTTTTGCTAAGAGTGAAAAGAATGGTTTAAAAGGCGCCCTAGGGTTTGCTAAGGCGTGGGGAGCATGCTAATACAGTAGGAGGGGCGCCAAACTGGGTTTAGCAGCTAGGAGGCACCCTCCTGCTTTCAGTTTTTCACAAAAACACCCCCTCTCAGCTGGACTTCACACCAACTTCCCAAAATCTGCATTTCAGCCATGAAAACTTCCCAGTTTTGCACAGAATTTGCATAAGGACCCTCAGAGGTCACAACATTGAAATTAACTAGGAAAATGACACAATTTGACTACTCTAAGGTCGAAAATACCCCTAAATTGATGCACAACTGTCTGGCCCTTGCAGGTACTATAGATGTCAGGTTCAGTTTTGTTAAAAGGAGTGATAATCAAGTAGCTCACGAAATAGCGCAAAGAGGACTTCGGGGTTGAGAGTTGTGGATTGATGCTTACCCAGTTTGGGTCATGGAACCCCTTTTTTGAAGATTTCTTCTGTCTCTTTTCTGCTCCAAAAAATATTCTCAAGAGCATAGGCATTGGCCTCCAACCACCAAAGTTTTTCCATATAAAGAAAAACCTTGGTATTTGAAAATCCAATTTTTAAATTTGAAATTCGATATAATCAAATTGAATTTGGATAATTCGAATATTTAATTGGTCGAATTCGGATATCCTATTTATACCGAATAGCTAATCGGATTCGAATTTGGATATGACCTTATTCGATTTGATAAATATCCGAATTCAACCGATTATTTAATTCCTATATATAATATATAAAATTTTTAAATGTTTTATAAAATGTATATATACAATAATTATATTGTATAAATAATTTATATATTTATATACTTTATATAAATAAATTATTTATTTTTAATTAGTCATATTCGAATCGAATCGAATCGAATATTTGAATATTTAATCGGATTCGAATTCAAATATTAATTTTCACTATCCGTCAGATATTAAATCAAATTCGGATATCGAATTTTTCAATCTGATTCGAATTCAGATATTGCCTGATTCAATTCAAATTCGATCCATTTACACCCTAAGCCCTCCCTTCCAAAATAAGTGAGGAGCCACCACCTATGGCTATAAGTCAATCCCCTAAAGACTGTTACTCATAGTACATTGTACAAATGTGATATATCCAATGCACCACTGTGGTGTGAGGAAAGCTTTCGAGGGGAAAGTCCGATCTCTAGATCGACTATTTGCTAATCTCACCTACCAACAAAAGACCTAACACTCTCCCAACATAATTTGGCACTGCACATCTCAGCACGAGGGTAGGACTCACCATGGCCATGTATGAGATATGTGGTGTTAGATTATGTTTGGAAGGTGTTGGAATGTCTTTTTGTTGTAGGTGATCCGAACTCTTGTTTCCCTGATAACTACACTGCATAGCAGTTCTTGTTCATCCCATGACTCCCATGATAACAAAAACAAAGAGACCAAATCAGCCCCCCACAACATCCCACAGCACATCCCCGCCATGTATTGGGAACATCTCCTGATGATAATCCCATAAATCATAATGTCATCATTGGGAGATGCTCTCATTACACGGCGGAGATGTGCTATGGGACATTGTGGGGGGAAATCTCGTGGGGGGTTGATTTGAACTAAAAAACAAAGGTGTCTAACCTGCTTGTAAGAGATTTCTTCCTCACAAAATTGATCTTTACACCATCCTCACAATACTTCTTTCATAAAATATCTTCCCATGAATAAAAGAAATTCCATCTGGGTCATGCCCCACTGCACATCTCAATCGTGTATTGGAAACATCTCCAGATGACAAATATGGGAGATATTCTACAATGCATAATAAATTTTTATTTTTAAGACATAATATAAGCGCATAGTCAAGACTATATATGTTGTTTATCATTTATCAATTAAAAAGGAAGTCAGACTATATATTTGTTTGATTTGAAAAAAGAGAAAACAGGAGTTTTTTTTCTCTATTTTGTTTGGTTTGAAATAGGAGGGAATACTCTATCAGAAGCGTGGTAGAAAGGCATATCAATGTGAGACCCAAAGGCATAATTTTTCTCAACCCAAACAAGGAATATGTGTTCTGGCAATTTGCCAATTTCCACAAGTGTATTTATCATCCATCCACATGAAAAAACCTTGTCAAGGAACCCATATTGACTGTCCAACCTTGGTTTTGAAATTTGAATGTCATTGAATTTCGTTTTGTATGACAATAAAAATTAAAACAAGGATGTATTTCGAAACAAAAAGGGTTTAGTCCGCTTGTTTTGCGCACATATTTGTAATATCTTTAAGATGATAACATGTAAAATACAGTTGATGTATTTTAAGCTCAGGCCAGGCTTGAGGTTAATGAACAAACCCACTCTAAAATCATAATTGTATATACTTGTATATATAGTTGGGCTGGGTTCGGGTTAATTACAGTTGATGTAATAAGCCATGTCTATATTTTTTAAGTAAAAGTCATGTAAAGGTATGGTACCAAACTGATAATCAAACCAATCAATCAATTCATTTGAATTCACATAATTGTTAAAGTGTTTTAAATACGGAGTTTTATCATAGAAATTAACCAAAGAAAACAAAACAGACAAACCAAAAACTGTCTACTTTTTGGGATATTTTTCTTGAGGGAGGTTTGACCTTTTTATTTTTTACTTTTTTATTGGAGAAAAATGAGAAGATCTCTCTAGAATACCAGAATAGAAATAAAAAGCAAACATGAGGTTTGACCTTTTTATTTTTGGGATATTGTCTATAAGCTTCATTGATGGGTCAGGCCCACCAAACTGAGAAAACAGCCAAGCAGTGCCAACAGGTTCACAGCCATTGTAACTTTTTGGGATATTTTTCTTGAGGGAGGTTTGACCTTTTTACTTGCCATATTTTCCCTAATGTAATTACATTTGTTTATAAGAAAATGAAAGAAGAAAGATACCTTTCATGGCTAACTTCATTGAACATAAAGCCTGATTTGCTTTCCAATCCATTCAAGGCAGGTCTTCTTAAATCAATTAAGTCAAGAACAGATTTTGGATTTACGGAAAAACATGATCACAATTTCAACTACAATCAATAATTCTTTAAGATGGTATGGGATATTTTTTTTTTCTGATAGATAATATCAAGTCCTTCAGGAATTGAAGCAAGATGATCATGTATGCCTTCTTTACAGCTTGTTGGAATATCTTGAATAAGCTCAGGGAGGATTACCATCAGTTTTCTCTTCAGATTGTTAATCATATTAGCAAGTGGATTCTCGAGATAGACTTGTTCCCAGGGCCATATCTTATGAAAGTTGCTAATATATGACATTGTGGTGGATTAGGGAAGCATGAAACAGATAATCTTTTAAAAATAGAATGGATATATAAGATACTAAAGAGAAAATAAAAATGAACCTCAGGCCCTTATTGCTCTATCTAGTATTGGATTTCATTTGATGCCTTTGGACATTCACGTTAGTTTTATTTGATACTTTTTATTAAATTTTATATTTAAGGTATTAATTCTCATTAACATTCTTATTAAGTCTTATATTTAAGGTATTATTCTTTATTAGAATATCTTTATTTTTGAATTTGATACCTCTCCAATTTTGAGGACAAAAAATATAATTTGAATTACTACATTTCTTGTTCAAATTATAAATCTCCATGAATGCTTTCAGGGGGAAATTTATGACACTGAGAAGACATGGTACCTGAAATGCTTTGACCAATCATAAATCTCCATGGATTTTAATGAAAACTCACCTAATTGATTACCACGTTTATGATCCTGCTTGATTGGTTGAAAGTGTATCATATATTTCCGACTTCGTAGTCAAACCCATAATTGGAATTGGCCATTCTGGTTCTAACTGCTTGGTTGGGTGGAAATAGAATCCCATTCTCATTCCTGGTGGAATGACACCCCTCATTTAAGGGAATGGTTATTCCCTCCCCTCGGAATGAAATCTCATTCCAACTGATTCCAATTCCTGTCTGAACCAAATAGATTATGAGAATAGACCATTCTGATTTGGACTCCAATTTTGATTTCAGCTGCATGCCAAACAAACCCTAAATAAGACCTATTCTAACACTGCAAATGACTCTACCGTGCATTTTATTTGCTCTTTTTTCAAGCTTTGGCTCTTTTAGTGATCTAAGCATTGTTTTGAGTATGTTCGTTTGTAGTCCATTTGATTAAAAGCTTTCTTGATCCACTTGAACACATTGCCTGCAAAGACTACTTGATCCGCTTTGAGCACTCAACTACTATAAAAAATTGATTTAACATACGAATATGACAAGGTGTGCTTATTATCATCAGAACACATACGAATAGGACCTTAAAAGTTAACAAACCCAAGCCCAACTCCAAGATGCAAATTTCGGGCTCAGGTTCGATCCAACTAAGGTCAAGTCCAACTTTACCACCTAGTCCCAACTAGAAAGGGCTTCATCTCTGTTTGGACCAAGCCGGGCTTAGGTAGGTTGGTCAGGCAGGCTCGAGTTTGATCGGGCTTAGGTTGAACTATGTTAGGCTCGGGCTACTTGAGCCTTCAACCCAAGCCTAATCCAAATTTAGATCAAGATAAAATTTTTTTGGACTAGGCCTAGCCCAAAACGAAAAAAAAAAAAAAAAACATAAGCCTAACCCATATAATAGCTCAGGTTGGGTTGGATCAGGTTTAGGTAGGGCGGGTTGGGCCTGCCCAAATTGTACCCCTAAACATAGACTAGGTGGCAAGGTGTAGGGCTATACTCACTTCTAGAATCCAACTTGGGCCAATTGGGTTCGTTTCCATAACAAAATTCAAAGGAGCCTATATCTCCAACAAGTAAAAACTTTGCTCACATATAACATCCAGTTGCACATTAGCAATATCTCTGGTACATACATGTTAAATTCATGAGGAGATGTTCCCAATATGCAGCTGAGTTCCAATGCTTCTAGAGTGTGCAAAATTTTTACTTTTAGAAAATCCCGTTTCAATTTAAAGCCCAAATCTCCTATAAGCATAAACTCTATTCACGTAGCATCCAACCATACATTAAAAATATCTACCATATATGTATGTTAAATTCATGAGAGATGTATTCCGAATTTCCGATGCTTGTAGAATTCTACGTGCCCTACATGTGATGAGATTTGCTGCAAGCAAAATGTCTACCCACCCTTTGGACGGATTAAGGCTAAATTTGAGAATGCTTAAAAATAAGTGTTTATTCCAATAGTCCAAGACCACACCAATAAATGCTTATTTGCATTTTGAAAATAAGTCCAAATAATGCTTATTCAATAAGTGATTATTTCCTATCGACCTGTCTTGGCTCGCCATGTAATTTTGAAAATACTTTTACTGTCCCTGTTTCACCAAACATTGTTAGCCAAAGAGCAATATTAGCCAAACACTTTTTTTGTAGAAATCATTTGGCAGGGTTGTTTTCGTCATTCTCGGAAAACAGCTATATATTAGCCAAACAGAATCTGCAACCGATTAAACCGAAAAGAAGAAGAAAATGGCATTACCGATCCAATCTCCATGTTTTGCGAAGAAACCCTCACCTTCTCTTCTGTACCCATCTCCTTGCTTTCCCGCCAGAGTCAGGCTAACTGTAAGGGCAGAGGCATCACAGAACAAGAGTTTAACTGAATCAACTCCTGAGCAGGCCTCCATTTTAGCTGCTTCCAAGAAAGCAAACACAACCGGACTTGGGTTCGGCTCGTCTACTTTGGATAAGACGAAGGAGAAGGAGGGAGCAAACGATACTTCCAGTACTGCCAAGAAGAAGAAGAAGAACAAGAAAGGTAGAGAAAGGACATCGTCAATAATTCGTCGATCCCCACTAGAGAAGCCCGCTTTTCTTTCCCAGCAGGGAGAAGCACAGTCCCAAGAGCAGAGAAAGAACGAAAGCGCTTTCCTTCTCACTTGGTTGGGTCTCGGCTCTCTAATTCTCATTGAGGGTATCGTTCTTGCTGCATCAGGTATAATTACTTATCTGATTTGCTTAATTCTGAGTCCCCGCATGCTATCTGTCGATTGTCATGTAGCTGTAGGAGCTGTACCACTGCAATTAATTTTGAGATAATCGTCACATGAAATTTAGGAAGCTATGGGTCGTTATTTTGTTCTGAAGGACCAGGATCCTTTTCTTTTCTTTTCCTTTTCTTATTAAGGACCAAGATCATTTCTAATAGAGAAGTTGTTGGAATGGTGATTATAATGGAAGAAAGAGGGAAATGTAGGTCGGAGCCTCGGAGGGCAGAATTAGGCACTTAAGGATTAACAGAGAGATGGATACCTGCTTACTCAATTACCCAACCAGATGTGCCCAAAAAAGGTGTCTTCTCTTTTAGATATAGCTCTACATCACTGTCAACTAGGGTCAGTGTGTCTTTTGCACATGCAAGATAAATATTAGCATCTGTCATGCAAATAACCTCTCTGCAATTTAACAGCTACTCTGTCATTTAGGGGTAATGCCAAATAACCAATAAAATTTTCCATCTTCAGAAATTGCATAGACATTTATGGTAATGTAGAACAAAATAACCCATTTCACTGTCATTGGTATACGTCATCCATATGGAAGCTCTAAAATGGCTTGATAGAAGCATATCCTTCCTTTATTTGGGTCAACATGGAATGCACTCTCTAACATTTTGGATCTCTTTGAGTTACATTTCTTGTACCCATCTACTGCGAGAGCGGAGATTCTCTGGAGATTTACAAGGGAAATAATGATTTGAAGTATTTCAAACAGAATTGAAGGTTCTTCCAAGACAGGAACTGAAGCCATACACCATTGTTGATCTAGCTACCATATGAGAAGCACATGGAGATAGAAGAATTTAAAAAAGATTTTCTGTCAATTCCATGTTAAGGGGTTGTGAATCAGTGTCAAGTCTTTTTCCATCTGAGGGCACCAAGAAAGCAACATTGGAAGCCAGCTGCCCTTCCCCAAAGAGGACTGACTAAGACAAGCTTTTGGGTAATCCAGGGTCATCAGACATTAGGGCATCATCTAGATATGAAAATGGAAGGGTAAGAAATAAGAAAAATACAGAAAAAGAAGAAAGAAAGAAAAGAAAAGAAAGGAAAGGAAAAGAAAAAGAAAGAGAAAGAAAAAAAAAGAGAAAATAAAGAAAAGGGAAGGAAAGAGAAGGGGAAAGAAAAATGAGATCCTCCTTCCACTTCTTCCTCTTCCCCCTCCTTCCTACTCACCCCCTTCCTCTTAAGGAGACTTACGCCTCCTTGTGTTCAGGAGGCTTACGCTTCTTACGTTCTAAACTATGCTTCACACCTCTAGGTAGTAGAATGCCCTGCATCATACCTCCATGTTCTAAAACATTGCTCATAGAAAAGCTAAATCTTTGGCATCCAGGCAGAGCTGCTTGATGAAAAAATCTGTACCAAGATCAGCTAGTACACTGGAAAATAGTCTAGCTAGAGATATAACTGGATAAGCTATTGAACTGTGGTTCCTTGGCTCCTACTCAAAGAGAATGGAGTTGCATTTCCTCTTTATTTATTTATGTATTATTAAGACATCTCATTTATCTCGTTACTGACAAAATGGCTTCTGCATGTAAACATGTGGAGTTGAATGTAAAAGAGTCACACAATAGTTTGGAATTAAGTTCCTCTTATCATTCATCAAGTGTTTTTGAGATTATACAAAGCCTTATAAAGATGGCATGCAAGAACCATGTAATCTAGGTGGCACTTCATAAATTCCTGCTTATGAAGATCTACAAATGGAAATTTGGAGAACAGATCAATCACATGCAGTTTACTGTTGATTGAACTTGACATGACACAGTGGAAGTTTCTATTGTGTTAGAAGCTTTGTTTTTCTCATAGTGTCCATCTAGCATGTTACTTGACTTTATTGAACTGTGTCTTGTCTCTGATCTACATACTAAGTTGTTACAGTGAATCATGCTTACCTGGTTGCCTGCTGCCAGTGCTTTTATATCTGGGATATGAGGATGACTAATGCTCATAAACCAAACCAATATGACAAGAAGAAAATAAAGCAGCAATGAAATATTTCATGACAAGTATAAATTGTGCTAGGAAAGTAATATATGGAGAAGGACAGGGACATTTCAATCAACGAAATGCTGGAACTAGTCAGAACCATTAATGGGGTGAAGTTGCTTCGTAAAATCCTAAGGTGGTAGGATTTGGGCAGGAGCATTTGATCTCAAGTATTCACTTTGAGTATTATTAGTAGCCTACATTATTCAAATTGTAATGCTCTGAATATGGATTTTTTTAAGCTTTCGCATATTAAGTGTATGTAATGACTGAAGGTTGTTCTGGACTACTGACAGTGCTTGTTCCATTTAACTGTCATTACTAGATCTTATTTGATTTACTAGTGTATATTACTTGGGGATCATTTCTTAATAGTTAAGCAATGTACATACTTGACTCATCACATACTCCTAGACTGTGCAATTAATAATGATACAACTACCAATGCATTATAGTTTCAACTCTCTAGAATATTCTTTCTAGAACCAAGTTAAGTTTAACTAGAGAGGTCTAGAAAATGCATGAATCCTCAATAGCTAGCTGTTTGTTGTAACATCCCTCTTTGGTCTGGAGTTAAGACTATGCAGGACAAGGTTATGCCTCAAATTAGGGATCATTAGTTTAAATTCAGGATCATTCGAATTACACAACTATAATGATTCTAGCTGTACTTAAATGATAGCCCATATTGCTAAATTGCTACCTATCATCTATTGATCAAACTAACAAACAATAATGTACATTTATTCAAAATCATTATGGCTGTGAGCCACATTTGATTTTGATTAATCCTACAAATGATGATAAGTAACTGGGGATGATAGATTATGATAGCAAAGCCTTAAGTAAATGCAGTTCTTAGTAGGCTTTACACTATTTGTTCAGTTTGAAGTTACACCTGATAAGTAACCTGATCTAGTGACCTATATACATTCTTTTTAACATGAAATGTACCATTTAGTTTGTTGTCAGATGATAATCCTTTTTGCCCTCGCTACTTGGACAGGCTTCCTGCCAGAGGAATGGGATAAGTTCTTTGTGAAGTATCTGTATCCATCATTCACCCCAACAGTCTTCTTGTTTGTTGGTGGAACAGTCGCATATGGAGTGTTGAAGTACCTGCAAAGTGAGAAAACGAAACGCTAAGCAAAAGCATGAAGATGGTCGAAGTTTCTGTTCAGCAACTATTTAATCGAGGCAGGGTTTTGGATGTTTTGTTAAGCAGTTTTTTACTTGTAGGATTGGTACAGATGTATATTCTATGATAATACGAGCTACATTAAATGAGAAAAGTGCACAGGGTGAGACAACAATTGGGTTTAGTCTACATCTTGTGAAGTGGTTTTGGTACTTTCCATAGATGTGAGCCATATATGCACCTCAAACATTTAGCTGGTGAAGAAAATGAAACACACATTAGTATAAGAACATGTGATCAGATAAGTATGAAAACTAAAGAGGAGAGCTGTGGAAGATAGAAATTTCAGAAGCACATAGAGATTAAATGGGCACATTGGCAGCATCAGCTATTTGTGTTGAACCTGAATTTATGTTGAGAATTCCATTCATAATGCTTGTATTTGTGTGACATAAAGTTAATAATTCCTACTGCTTGCTTGTACAGATCCAAAGTACCGAGGAAGGAAAGAAAGGAAAATGGGCTCTTTTTTTTTGGTCTCATTTAATTATTATTCGTTAAACAAGGTTACAGCAGTTGCTGTCCTGGTGATTATCTTGTTCCCACGGACCACTAAGAAGTTGAGGAAGGAAAGTTGCAGTCTTGATGCTGAGCTCCATATCTATTTCGGAAAGTTGTCTCAAAACCTCATACGGCCCCATTGCAAAGCTCCAACCGACAAACGAAAGTTAGTTTCATATTAAGATCATCTTGACTTGGAAAGAAGGTTCTCTGATGGAAACGAAGTATATTTATAGATCGGGTCCCCAATTGTGGTAGATAAAATTTTTGTAACCATGGTCAATGTGACGATTGATGATGGAGCTAATTGCATAGCCAGGGCGTTGGAATTGCTGGAAGGGAAATCTCCTTTGGAATTTGCTTGCATTCAATTAGAAACCTCCCTGAACCAAACTTGAAGCTCATTTCACTTTTTTAAACCTGGTTCAAAGGGGTCGGTTTAAGGCTTGTCTACCCCTGAACTGGGTTAAACCCCAAAACACCCCCTGTAAGGGCATACTGGGAAGCCTATACAATATTGACATAGAGAATCTGCCTTAGTTGACCTTGGTGGAAACGGCCTTGGAACCAAACTTGCATTGAAAAAAGCCTATACAATATTGACATAGAGAATCTGCCTTTTTTGTATTAAGCAGTGGGTCTCATGGTAAAATCACTTTTACTTTTAGGTAAACCTTACCCATCTTCCAAGTGGATAAGTAACTTCCCTAGTTAGGAGAAACTTTTATAAAACATAATGGGATTATTTTGCCTATTTTAATACTAAATTTTAGTAGGTAAAAATGTTATTCTGTTACTTACCCAGGAATCTTGAAAATCCAAAGGACATGGATAAGTGAATTTATCCAGGAAACATTTACATGAATAAGTGCACTTACTCCATTAACTTGTAAAGTTGTAAATAAACAAGGCTTAAGTCATAGTGATTTGACCTTATTTGTTTCAATTTAATATTTATGTATAATAAGTAATTTAAAAAGTAATATTTACAACAAATTAAATTATAATGGTAGGTTTTGAACTAGATTATTATTATTATTATTATTATTATTACTGAAAATCAAGCCCTTGAAGAACAAATTCCATTCTTTTAGCGGAGTTGGTGATGATTTTGCATTTGTTTCTCACCCCTACTGTACAGTTGTTCTAGCTAGGGTGTAATCCAATAAACTTTCGTTGTGAGTTGGCTGAAGGAGTTGAATAAAAGGAGATAGGAAAGGGGCCGCATTCAAGATTCTTTGTTGTTTACTCTCCCTAGTTTGTCCTTAACATGTAGGCTCTGATTATCGTTCTGATCATGTTTATCACCAGTTTGTCTTAACATGTTGCCTCCTGAGTAGACCCTAAAACCAACCCTTGAACCAATCTTGATAGGGTAGGTTTCAATTCCAAAAGATTGGAACCAACCCTTACAAGGTAGATTTTAGGTTCTATCTTGGAACAACTGAATCAGCCCATGTTCACCCTTAATTTTATGATACAAGTTTCAGATTCTTCCAACAAGGCACACCATATGCATGTTATGGGTGTTCCCATGACAAGTATAGAAGATGTTCCCAAAAGATAAGGAAGATGTTCTGTGAAACATGCTTTATGGGCCCGTGTTTATCCTGTACCTGTTGTTAACCCGATTAACTGTGCATGAGTAGGGTTCTTTTGACACCATTACTGGTTCTATGTAAAACATTTTGTGTTGATCAGTACAAATTGAGATGAATCAATTCATCTAAAACGATTAGAATTCACCCCTAGAAGAAGAAACTTTAACTTTGACATTTCAATTAGCAATCAATGATCAGTCCTTCAACTATAAACAACGTGAAAAAATCATCAATGTAAAAGTCAGTCGGTCGATTTAAAAGGAAGCGTGGCAAAGAAAACCATTGATTGATCAAGACGTACTGAGACATGAGAGGTGACACGAATTAAAGCCGAAAACCACACATTAGATTCCAAGGACATACTTCATAGTTCATACATGAATTTTTAAAAGCAAATGCATGAGCCAATGGGCGTGCTTACTTAGAGACAGGATCTGCTCTCACAAATGGGCGCCTCACATGTACATCTACCGTGTATTGAGAACATCTCCCATGAATAATAATTAATAAATGCAGAAAATGTTCTCAATACATTATAGGATGTACGTGTGAGGAACAAATCCTGTTTCACTTCCTTATTCTTGATTGGAGCACACCATCAAATCCGACCTTAAGGTGCACAAAAAAAAAAAATAATAATAATAATAAGTTAATAACTTTAACATTTCGATAAAAGAAAAAACAACTAGAACCCATGTTTTAATCGGTGGTTATTGACATGCACACATGTATGTTATAGGTCGTCTTAGATTCAAGATAAGGGAATGACCTTTTTGTTGGTCGAATAATATAATCTATTTTTTTTTTGTTACATGAGGCTACACAACCGGGATAGTTCATCCTCCAAACCCAAAACCCTCTAACCCTGGTGATCAAAACAACATTTGATCCCAAGTTTCAGCTAGAACCAGTTGGAGACCTTACAAAAACAGAGTGAATCGCACTTCTATTATTACTAGCAAACCCTAAACCCTTTAATGTTGGTGATCAAAGCAAAATTCCATCCAGAAGTATTATTAGCAAATGTGTATATATTTTATTGCATGTAGTAAATTTGGACGTTGATGTTGATGGTAATAATATGTTTAATTTTAATTTTCATTTTTATCATATTTATTTTTTATTTAATATGATGAATATATAATATTAGAGATATATTCAAATGTTTTCTACAAATTTATGTATTTTTTATAATTTATTATGTTTTATATATATATATTTTAATTTTTATTATTTAATAATAACATCATGAGTTGACCCATTTGATGGAATGATTGAATTGTTTATCTTTCTCCTATCCTGAAAATGAATGTAATAATTGATGCAACCGGTTCTGGTCATGTACCGACTTTTTTTATTTCTTTGCTAAGTACCTCGTCATTTGACCTGCTCCGAGGAGAGGATGGTGGAGCTCCCTAGTGGCGAACTGCCTGGGGGAGAGCTATACCAAGCTCTCTGATGGTGAGCTACCTTGGTGGACTCGTCATTTGACCTGCTCCTAGACGACCTGCGACTCAGAGGATGGTGGAGCTCCCTAGTGTAACGCAACCCGACTGCCCTCTACATGAGGTGATCTCCTCTCCTTTGTAGGCGGCGGGAGCTTAGAGACCTGCGAGAACTCCATCTTTTCCTCCTCTTTGTAGGCGGCGGGAGCTGAGGAACCTGCGAGCACTGAATCAGAGGACCCGGGGGTCTTTACCCGGCGGGGGACTCTTCGATGCTTATGTTAGCACTCTAATTGTAGAGAGCTTGAAGATGATATTAGAGAAATGAGAGAGCTAGGGAGCAGAGATTACCTCCATTTTCTTTTCTCTCTCCTTATCTTTGGGGGTCGAAGTCCTTATATAGCGGTGTCCTGTCAAATCAGGCCTAACTGCCTCTATCAAGTCAGGCATAACCACCTCTGTCTTTCTTCCGTAGCCGTTACTGCCAAAGCTGAGGTGGCGGGTGCAGGCGGTTGTTGCAGAGTATGGCTCTGCCAGGGGAGGGATAGCTCTCAAGGCTGGCAGGCACGGTGCCGCTTGGCGAGAGACGTGAGCTTAAGTCTCCGGACCTGTCAGGTACGATTGTCAGGCAAGAGATCTTCCTGCGATATGCCGAACTGCTCTTTTGTACCGAGCTACCCTACAAGTGGCGGGCTGTCTGGGGGGGAGCTATGGCAGGCTCTACTGAGCTGCCTGTGGCGAGCTATACCGAGCTGCCCAAGCTGTTCAGTTGTCAAGAGGCTACACTTGGTTTGCATGAGGTGCCAGGTGTCACAATTTCACTGGAGGGCCAAATCCGCCCTCATCAATAATTAAGCTTCTCTTTCTCTTATCTTGGAACCGCCATAGAACTAGATGGGTGACGGAATGCTAACAAAAATCTAAGCTTCTCTGCAAACCTCTGTTAACAGTTTTACTGTGCAAATGAAAAAAAAAAACCTATTGCGTTCTGTGTTCCTGCGCCTGTTCACGATTTATCTGTGAACTCTGTGTCTAAATAGGCCTCTTTATCAATTTTTTTCCCGACTAAGGAAAGCCTTTTGGGAGTTGTCAGTTTTTTGCTCCTCCAGTTGTGAAGGCAAACGGTGAGCCAGCGTACTCATACCATGGAGACAAGAAGGGGTGCATGAAAGAGGATCCATTCATGAATAGTAGTTATGATAGATTAGTGAAAACTTGGTTCAGAATCCTGACATTTCTTTTCGAATTGTGAATTTCTTAGGTTGAAAATTGAGAAGGGGTAGTTAATTTTGATGACATACTTGCAAACTCTGATGAATTTATTTATGGTGGCACATGTGGATATGGGAATGGAAATTCCAATTGATGAGAAGATATTTCTAGCACAAAAAGTGGTGATCTACAAGTGCAACATCCAGGGTGATCCTGTTGGGACTGCAACTCATATGTTGGAATCTATGATCAACTAGAGTTGAAGCCACCGATGTTGCCAATGCGGTTGTTGATGACTTGATGGCATAGACCGAGTAATGCTTAGTAGAGAAACAACTGTTGGTGCTTACCCTCAACTTGTTGTACAGAAAATGGTGAGATATTATTATCATCCTGATCGGTCCATAGCTGAGTTGGTCCAAATAGACATGTGGCCGTTCAATCATCGCCTCATCAGCCCGGTCAGTTCCCTGTTATACATTGACTTCACGGCTTAAACCGGGCAACACTATTATTGTAGCCCCCCATCTTATCCTTTCAGTCACGTCAGTTATACGTCACGTGGATAAGCGTAATTATGGATAAAGAGGAATAGGGAAGACAACTCCACTGAGGATTAGGACTCTATCCTGAATATCTCGGCGGYTGACTTCATCCCGACAACCCCGGAAGCCCCATCCAACTAGGAAACGGAGCGTCGACTATAAAAAGGTATTCTATGCTCAAGGTAAAGGATTCCAACTTCTGACACCCRTACTTTCTCKTTGCTCAGCCWAGCACTCTCCTTGCTCGGCTGAACCTTYCRCTACCTCCTACTRACTTGAGCATCGGAGTACCTACCCGGGGAWAACTCCTTGGGCCTTTGACATCTTTCTCGATCACAGGTCTTGAAGCGCGGCTATGTCCTTCCACCTTGGCTCCTCCTTGTTGGAAAGGACTATCARGTTGCTCTCTTCAGTTCGCGCACCACTTCGGATTGAGCAGCATCAGATTGGCACCATCWGTGGGATACACACAGAAAGCCAATCATAGACCATGAACACCGCTCAATGCACTGTGGTCTGAAGTCCTAATGCAAATTCGTRACCRCAATAACATTCRTTGGCCCAAGAAGATGAAAACACAAGGCAACAAGAGGAACCGTGAMAAGTATTGGGAGTTCCATAAAGACCATGACCACGACWCGGAGAACTACTTCGACCTACGTAACCACATTGAARACCTGATCWGGCATGAGTACSTCGRCAGGTTGGTTRACAAAAGMRAAAATTCRACATACGAAGAACAACGCRTGGAGAATGCTMGGCCACCGCCCCGAGACCCTCCTACTGGTGTGATCCACGTCATATCAGGAGGAAYYGTCGTAYGAGGAGAGAGTAACTCGRGGCAMAAGAAGTATRMACGGCTRTGCRAAATCGAYAACCAGGGGCACAAGAAKAAGYGTGGCTAGTCTATCACCTTCACCGACGATGACCTCTGGGGAGTTCAAACCCCRCACGACGACRCCTTGGTAATCATAGCCGASGTTGCCAATTTTGAGATGCGGCRGATTATGGTAGATAYGGGTAACTCCRCTRATGTGCTCTACGAGGAAGCATTCGAGAAACTCAGCATAGACAAAGAGTGCCTAACYCGTGTCAAYAGTCCCCTAATGGGCTTCTCTAGGGAGTCCCTCTTGCTCACTRGAAGGATAACTCTTCCCCTCTTGATCGGAGATGAYGACATCACTGCGACGATCATGGTGGACTTCATTGTGGTTYGTTGCCTGTCGTCCTACAAYGCCATCCTCGGCAAGCTAAACCTTAATGCTTTGCAGGCCATGGTCTCCACATTCCACCTCACCATGAACTTTCCCACCAAATACGGCGTAGGCATAGCGTGTGGAGACCAA
>NW_010729077.1:3824460-3875086 GCF_000365185.1 Nelumbo nucifera | reverse complement strand
AGAGCTAAAGCAGTACCTGATCTTGCCACCCCTCCTCACCAAGCCGAGCCCAGGGGATGAGCTATTGTTCTACCTCTCGTTCGGGGATGAGGTTGTCATCTTGGTGCTTGTTAAGGAGGAAGATCGGGTATAGAGTTCGATCTACAATACTAGCAAAGTTCTCAGCGGCACGAAAACTGAATACTCCAACTTGGAAAAAATGGCCCTGGCATTGGTTACCTTGGTCATAAAGCTCAGGCCATACTTCCAAGCCCACAACATTCGTGTGCTCACTGACCAACCACTCAAGCAAGTCCTCCAAATGCTGAAAGCATCTGGCTGTTTGAACAAATGGAGCATAGAGCTAATTGAGTTTGATATCGAATACACACCCCAACTCTCGATCAAAGCTCAACCCCTAGCTGACTTCATTGTCGAATGCACATTCACCGCCGAGGACCCTACCCCGCCGCCACAAGTATGGACTTTACATGTGGATGGCTCATCAAATCAGTAAAGCAACGGGGCCGGCCTCATTCTCCTTGGCCTAGATGACACGGTGTTAGAGCATGCCCTCAGGTTCGAGTTTAAAGCATCTAACAACGAGGCTGAGTATGAGGCCCTGATCGCTGGACTTCGCCTCGCCTTAAACCTGGGAGCCTAGAGAATTGAAGCCTTCAGCGACTCCCAGTTGGTAGTCAACTAGATCCTCGGCCAGTTCGAGATGCAAACACCTACGATGATGAGCTATTTATGGAAGGTGCAAGAGCTCATCCACCGGCTTGAGCATTTCAACATCCAACAGATCCCTTGAGCCGAAAACACACAGGCCGACGCGCTGTCAAAGCTAGCTAGCTCCCCGAAAGTCAACCTTGATGCAACAGTGCAGTTAAAGATGCTGACTCAGCCAAGCATTACACTGACGACCCTCCTCATCCTCCTTGTGCAGTATGGTCCGCCCTACCAATAAAGTCATTGTGCCCGTGCCTGGGGAAGGCAAGCTCACCAGAGTTCTTGGACCGGGCACCTACAGACTTGAGGACCTTGATGGCCGACCAATANATTGTGCCCGTGCCTGGGGAAGGCAAGCTCACCAGAGTTCTTGGACCGGGCACCTACAGACTTGAGGACCTTGATGGCCGACCAATATTGAGGAGCTAGAATACAGGGAATCTTCAGATCTACTACCAATAATCTGATAGTTAATGTAGAATGTTTTATTCGAGCCACATGTCTGATTGTACCGCACATTGCATACACACGCACCACTGCACACACACCGCATAAGTCGTGCTACACAGTTGCACAACACTCACTGACTTGGCAAATCTTCAAACGACCCAAGCCTACAACACGTAGCTCAGCAGCATATTGCCGACCAACTTGACTCGACTGTCTACAGCCCGAGCCTAAGGTGGAGAAGAACGCCCCCACCCATCAAGACCTGAGGACGGTCATTAAACTCCACTCAACCATTGACTAACAGTCGGTCAGAGCAAGTTGAGCAACGGCCAGCCCTCGAAGAGCCCCAAAAGCTCCCGAGATAGAAACTAAGCATTCCAGAGATGAGAGCTCGGAATATACTCTGGCCTCGCTAGACTAAAAATCTCAATCAACCCTAGACCTCGGCGAAGGTAAGGCCGAGGAACCCAAAAAAAAATGATGTATGTATGCACACAAGTTCAGAACAAAAAAGTTTCATTAAGTTAAATAGTCGATACACTGACGACCCTCCTCATCTTCCTTGTGCAGTATGGTCCGCCCTATATGGATCCCATCACACAGTACCTCCAAGAAGGCACGCTTCCAGAAGATCAGACAGAAGCAAAGAGACTCTAGCATAGATCAGCCCGGTACTGCCTCATCCAAGGTTAGCTCTACCAACGCTTGCACACTCTCCCCTACTTGAAATGTCTCTCCCCAACCGAGGCAGATTACGTCCTCAGGGAGATCCGCGAAGGTATTTGCGGAAACCATCTCGGCGCGTGCACCCTAGCACACAAGGCACTCTAGCAAGGTTATTTCTGGCCAACGATGAAGCAAGACATAACCCAACTAGTTTGAAAATGTGACAGTTGTCAGCGACATTCCAATCTCCATCATTAGCCCATAGTCCCCTAGAAATTGATTACCAGTCCAAGGCCATTCGCACAGTGGGGTATGGACATCCTTGGTACTTTCCCCACTATGGTTGCACAGAAGAAGTTCCTCCTGGTAGCAGTGGATTACTTCACCAAATGGAAGGAAGCCGAAGCTCTGGCACGCATTACCGTGCATAATGCCCAAAACTTCTTCTGGCAAGGTATTCTCTACCGATTCGGTATTCCACGTGTTCTCATCACAGACAACAGGATGCAATTCACCGACTGAAAGTTCAATGCCTTCTACACCGACTTGAAGATTGATCACCGGACCAACCGAACCTTATTGCACGGCTTGAAAACTCGGCTAGACCAAGCCAAGGGGAGGTGCGTCGGGGAACTATCGAGCATACTCTGCATACAGGACTACTCTGCAGACGGCCACTAGAGAGACACCCTTTAGCCTAACCGACGGAGCCGAAGCCATGGTGCCCGTAGAGATTGACTCCCCAAATCTCTAAACTGGGCTCTTCGATGAAGACCAGAACGACGAGGACCTCAGCGCAGAGTTAGACCTAATAGAGGAAACTTGGGACTGAGCACATGTCAGGATGGTAACACAACAGCAGAGGATGAAAAAATACTACAACTCAAAGTCAGAAGACGCAAGTTCAAGACATCTGACCTCGTCCTCCATAAAGTCATTGTGCCCGTGCCTGGGGAAGGCAAGCTCACCAGAGTTCTTGGACCGGGCACCTACAGACTTGAGGACCTTGATGGCCGACCAATATTGAGGAGTTGGAATACAGGGTCGGATCTACTACTAATAATCTGATAGTTAATGTAGAAAGTTTTATTCGAGCCACATGTCTAATTGTCCCGCACATTGCATACACACGCACCACTGCACACACATTGCATAAGTCGTGCTACACAGTTGCACAACACTCACTAACTCGGCAAATCTTCAAACGGCCCAAGCCCACGACACGTAGCTCAGCAGCGTATTGCCGACCAACTTGACTCGATTGTCTACGGCCCGAGCCTAAGGTGGAGAAGAACGCCCCCACCCATCAAGACCTGAGGACGGTCATTAAACTCCACTCAACCACTGACTAACAGTCGGTCAGAGCAAGTCGAGCAATGGCCAGCCCTCGAAGAGCCCCAAAAGCTCCCGAGACAGAAACTAAGCATTCTAGAGATGAGAGCTCGAAATATACTCCGGCCCCGCTAGCCAAAGACTGAAAATCTTGATCAACCCTAGACCTCGGCCAACGTAAGGCCGAGGAACCCAAAAAGAATTGATGTATGTATGCACACAAGTTCATAACAAAAAAGTTTCATTAAGTTAAATAGTCGGTACAGTGGATGAAAGTTCGGAATACCAAGCCATTACAAGAACAGGAAAAATAAAGAACCCCACGGCTACACAATCCTCGACGGGGGGATCAGCAGCCTCGTCACCACCCTCACCGTCTTCACCATCCTCATCGGCCTCCTCATCGACAAGATTGTCTGAAGCAGGTGGAGTGTCCAAGTCGTACAACTCCCAAGTCTGTGCAACCTCGCTCAGCTCCGAGCAGTGACGCAGAGCCCTCCTACAGAAGACGGTGAAGCTAGCTTCAAAGGAAACCGAGACATATTGATCCATCATTTGTCAGAGCTCAAACGATGCCTTGTACCGATCTACCACCTCCTCGGCGGCCTCCTGCCTTAGCCGCTCCCTCTCCACCTTCAGCTTAGCAAACTCCTACCTCCGGTCACGCACTAAGTTCGCCTGTTCAGCCAACTGGGCCTTTAGCTCAGCAACTTCCTTCTCCAGCGCAGTTGACCGCTACCCTGTCGCCTGAAGATCAGCCAATTGAGCTTTTTGTCGCTAGTACTCAGAGTGCTCTATCTCGTACATTCCCCACAAGTGCCAAAGACGGTCAACCAATGTTATTGCCGAGCACGTGTTCTGTGAACATCAGAAGTACCCTTAGCATGAAGGAATCTACTTAAAAGCAACAAGAGTGAGTACGAGCTTACCTGAGCCGCTGCCCGAATGAGTGAGCATTCCAAGGCACCGCTGCCAATATTCCCGACCTCCTTAGATATGTAGGCCGTCATCATTCCATGAACCAACTGGTCAGGAACCCCAAGGATTTCTAGCTCGTCCTGATTACGAACCGACTAGTGTAGCACGTGGATGTCCGAGCTGCTGCCCCTACCTCAGTCTTCGAAGAAAAGGCAGCCCGACGAACCTCCTTGAGATCCACGACAATGACGTCCTCATCATCATTTCCATGTCGCCGAACTCTTTTTTGGCGACGGGACGCCCTCTTAGAAGACCTCGGAGGATGAACTACCTCGGGACAGACCTGCGGCTACGGGCTAGCTCGGTTCTACCTCTGCCAATTCTCCCTCATCCGACATATAATCTCCTCACTCGCTCGCCATCTCTACACCTGCACTACGGAAACATGACAATGAGTACAAGATCAGAGAAGCAAAGAATATATAAGTAAATGAAGCAACAGAAAGGACAGACCAGCCACCCTACGCATCAACCTGGTGAGCATCATCAACATCTTCGAGCATGTGTATGTAGCTACGTTTATCTCAAGAATCATGCTCAGAGCTGACCTCTCCTCCCATGTCAGTGCAAACCATAGACATTGTGGCACTCTCGTCCTCGGCTCTTGTAGCACGGCCGGGAAGGGGAGGCCCATGAGACAATGCACAAAGAAGAAAGTCTCCTTCCTAGTCGAGAAGTAATAATAGTCCTATTGGTGAGGTTTAAGTTGAAGGAGGAAGATCACCATACCCAGGGTCAACTCAATGTCACGAACCGCACAATAGGACATAAGGGCAAACAAAAACCTAAAGGAGTTCGGCATCAGTTTCACTGGCAATACTCGGTACCATCCAAGCACACCGGTGATCCCTTCTTTCAGAGGAAACCTTAGCCCGACTTCTAAATTGTTCTCGTACACGTATATCTCGTCGGGCTAAGCATATGTTGCCATCTCGTCAAGCTGTGGGCACCTCATCTGGAATTCCTCGGGGATGTTGTACATAGCTCGGATCCGAACCATATCCCCAAGAGACAAGACACAGGGTGTGGTCCCAAATTGACGACCAACTTGCAAGGGAAGCTCTACTTCTACCCAATAAGGACCAACCTCGACAGTCTTGAAATCCCCAACCTCCGACTCATAGTCAAATTCACTAGAACCCGAAGAAGAACCAGAAGCAAAAGAAGAATGGGAAGATGAGGAAGACATCTTATCGAACTTGAAGCCAAGGAATAAGAGACAAGGCCGAGTAACGCCAACAACACCTCGCTGAGCAATCCAAGCAACTCCTCTCGCAAATGACAATGGAGAAAGGCCCATCCACCCCTTCTTATAACCCCTAGGAACATGAATCGATGCTAGATCAATCATAGGGATCAAGTGCCACTCTAACGAAGCTCAGGAAGACCAATTGGCGCGACTGTCACTGCACTCACATAGCCTCAGGAACCGAAGCGATGATATTGACAAGCAACAGTCAGGGAACTAATTGCCTCGGTTCCCCCTCTAGCACTGGTCCAACCAACGCCATAGATGCACGGAGTTCACCTAGGACCACCGGTCCAGTTAACTCCTTGGGTCTCCTCAAGGCACCAAGCAGCAGATGCCAACCAAAGAAGGCCACGCCACACCTTAACCAGGAACTCCACTCTTCAACTTCGGAATTGGGGTAGTGGTGTTGGGATTCCGAAATTTCGTTAACAAGTTCCTCAACCGAAAGAACGGAGGCCCCGACTTCGTAGCTTGGCACCTCCCTCGACATGTCATTACCGAGCATCACGGAGGCCCCCGACTTCGATGCTCAGCACCTTCCTTGGCACATAATCACCGAGCATCATAAAGGCCTTAACACCGAAGCTCGGCCCCCTCCTCGGTGTAGCATCATCGGGCATCAGAAAACCCTTCCTCGGCACCATGCAATATTTCAGTTGAGGAACGAAGAGACCTTCCTCGGCACCTTCAAGAAGACCTAGAACTCGAAGCTCAGCTCAACACTTCGATGCCCCACCGAAGTTACAATTATTGGAGTTCCGCAGCCGACGGTTGAAGGATTCCTTGGCCACATCCCACATTGTGCGGACCTCAAATTCTGGCTAGCGAGGAACATCAAGTGGACTAGACCCTCAACTAGACTTCAACTTGGAGTTCCTCAGCCGAGGAACAAAGCATCTTGTCGCGCTAAGCCTCGGCCGAACACTTTGTGCCTCAACTTCAGAACTGGGGGAGTGATGATTGGGCCATGGCTGAGCTGGTCCAAAGAGACACGTGGCCGACCAGTTATCGCCCGGTCAACCCGACCACGTCAGCATAGCTTGGCCAACTTCGCGGCCTAAGCCACGCTACACTATTATTGTGGCCCCCCATCTTATCTTCTCAGTCACGTCAGCTACATGTCATGCAGATAAGCATAACTACGGATAAAGAGGAATACGGAAGACAATTCCGCCGAGGATTAGGACTCTATCTGAATACTTCAGCAACTGACCTCATCCCAAAAACCCTAGAAGCCTAATCCAACTAGGAAATGGAGCATCGAATATAAAAAGGTATTACATGTTCATGGTAAAGTATTCCAACTTTTGACACCCGTACTTTCTCTTTGCTCAACCCAACACTCTCCTTGCTCGGTCTAACCTTCTGCTACCTCCTACTGACTTGAGCGTTGGAGTACCAACTCGGGGATAACTCCTCGGGCCTCTGACATCTTTCTTGATCACAGGTCTTGAAGTGCGGCTTAGTCCTTCTACCTCAGCTCCGCCCTGTTGACAAGAAGTATCTGATTGTTTTTCTCAATTTGCGCACTGAGCAGCATCACATCACAATTGTCGTTTGCTGCTGACTTATGGTAATTTCTGAGGCATTTCTTTGTTGATTTTTCCAGCAACCAAGTATTTGGGAGTTTTGTCATTGATGGGGGCGCGGTTTCTTTTTGTAATGGATGGCCACCACCCATAAATAGTTTTAAGAATTATTCGATTGGATTGATGATTTAAGAGGAAAAAAAAAGTTTTTTAAGAAAATATAAAATGTTTTTATAGGTATTTTGGTAATTTAACGTATTTCACTATCTAACTTAATTATTAGGTGGTCTTTGTCTAATGGACAAGTTTGGGGGCCCTATGTCGCAACATAGGTCTCTCTTTACGAAGAGTTCTCCAGCATTGAATCATCACCCCCGACCTTCAATCAGTACTAAGAACGCTCACCCGAGGGGGGTCTTTGTAATTTACCCAAAAGAAAAAAATGGGTAGAGAAGATTTATGTTCTTCTTCATCCTATGTTTCCAATATTTACATAGTTTTTCTCACATTTTAGGGAGTATTAGGATCGTGTAGTATTTGTGTTTTATTTAGTTCATGAAGACAACGGGTTAGACTTGGCAGTTGGTTTGAGTGGGTCAGATTCGGGTCCAGTCATGGCACTTTTGGGTTGATTTCAGGTTGAACCGAGTTATGCATAGGGTTGGCAAATTATAGATCCTGACCCTAAATGTTTGGTTAGAATTGACCCATGGAACGATTTAAATCAACCCTAAAAATAAATAAAATTTCAAAATTTAATCTTTACAATTCTAAACTTGAAAAGTCAAAAATTCAAAGAATAAACAATAAAGAATAAGGAATAAATACTGGATATTAAAGAGTAAAAGCTTTTAACAATACATAAATAGTCTCAATTAGATTTGGCAATCGAATCATTGGGTTGACCCATGACCCAATTTTTCTAGAAATGTTTGTCTCATGAATTCTTAAAGTAGTATTGATTTATGTGCACATATTTTATTATCTATTCAAGCCACTTAGGTGCTATTAGACACAACATACAAAAAAAAAAGTAAAAAATGGTGATACCATTGAAAAAAAAACATCAATTTACATAAATTGAGGGGGTTAAAGTAGATGGTTTTTTAGTAAATGTCCCAACTAAATAAAAAAATCATCAACTGCATGCCTACTTGGTGCTGCATTTATAAAAATAAACAACCATACTTCCAAACACACAAGGTCATCAGCATTTTAATTCAGTTAAGTTTAGGCTAGGGGTATTTATGGCATAGATATGAGAAAATTCACTAAATTGATACTCGGACTCCATTCGCTTTTCAATATGTATATTTACCCATGTTCTTTTATTTCTAAGGTAATAAGACAATGATTTTTTAGCAAAAAAAAATTTGTCCCATCCAAATGTTGATTACTTTCTCCTCAAGTGGAAAAGTTATTTATCCACATGAAAGAATGATATCTCTAAATCGAGAAAAATAAATTTTTCTTAATTTTTTGTAGACCCCATATATAAATATACAAAAAGAACATGGTTTCATGATAAATGTAACCAAAAACATACAAAACAGAACAAAACAAAAGAAGAGAAATAGGAGTTCACATCTCAGCCCCACAAGGGGCCGTCCCACAACATCCCACAGCACATCTCCGTCGTGTATTGTGAATATTTTCCGATAATGACATCATCAATTCTGATACTATCATCAGAAAATGTTTCCAATACACCACAGAGATGTACTGTGAGTTATGGGGCGGCCCCTTGTGGGGCGGAGATGTGAACTCGAGAAATAAGCGCTGATCAGGCTGAATCAGCAGCCCTACAAACTGGTAGGTCCTTGGGAAACCTAGGTTGGGCTTGGAGGATGGGATTCCTCTCGAAGAAATTGACGGGTTTCAGGTCGAAGCTTGATGAAACTGTAGGCATGATGGGGAAGTCCTCTTGGCAAGGTATGTGGTGGAAGCCCAGAGTGTACCACACTACAATGTCTCTGTCTTCAATTGGACGATTCCTGCATTATCATTGTCTCATTTTAGTTTTATTTTTTAATAATTAAATATTTTGACAAAGATCATCATGGTGTTAAAACCGTTGTTGATCTGGATAGTCAGACTGTTTGGTTCGGGAACTGTTCAAACAACCAATTTTGTTTTACCTCAAGCTCGGCCTTTGGCCAAAAACCATCGAATCAGTCAACGATTCATTGATCCGGACAGTTAAATGTCAACCCATTTGATCTATTCAATGGTTTTTGGCTATTTTTATTTATTTATTTTTTTTTGTCAAAATGAGCCGTCCATTTGGAATGGTCGAAACATCGACACAGAAACCGGTGACCAGAACAGTTCCAGTTTCAGGTCATTTTTTAAAACATTGAAGATCATTACTCTTTGTAGCTCAAGCTTATTGATCTGTAAATTGTGTATTTGTACCTCGCAGACCAAACAGCAAGTGTGTCGTCCCCTTTGCTCTGATATGCAAGGAGTCCGCTGGCCCACTGCTCACTCCTGTTGTATGGAGTCACCCAAATCTGATCAACATAACAAACCAATACTGTAGCATTTAGAGAGCGCCAAATGAAGTTTGAATCTGTTTGATTCACGGAAATAAGGGTTTTGAATCCGAATTAGAATAAGAATGGTTAGATTCTAACCATTTGATTGGACAGAATTTGAATTCCATTCCCATTTCTACTGGATTGACCTTATTCTCCCATTTAAGGGATAATATTCCCTCTCCCTCTCTTGGGAATGAAGGTCTCTTTAGTTTGTAGTTAGAACCAGAATTGGAATTGGAATGATCAATTCCTATAGTCTATTTGGTTTAAACAAGAATTATAATGAGAAATGAAATAAATTGGAATAAGATTTCATTCACGAGGGAAGGAGAGGGATTAGAAAATGACCATTCCCTCAAATGAAAAGCATAATGTCATTTCAGTAAGAATGAGAATGATCAGATTCCAATTCCACTTAACCAAACAGTTGGGATCCGATTCTGATTACAGAACCCTATTTCCCTTAATCAAATGGTGTATTCCAACTGATTCCAATTCGAATGGATTTCAATTCTGACTCCGAGTCTCCGACTACGAACTAAAACATACTCAGAGAATTTTAAGATTTGTAAGATACCTGATTATTTGTGAATGCACTTCGTTTTTGGGGAGGATCATCGAGGTCGAGTAAGCTAGCAGCCGTGCCGCCGGGAACAATCTTGTACCCAACTGGATTCCCAACCCTAGATGGCCTGGAAGGATTGACGACATGGAACTCCGATGGGTCATAAAGCTTGAGCTTGATCTGAGCATCCTTCTCCGTCTTCGAGACATGTCGCTTAACCTTCAGATAACTCTTCCTGGGCGATTCTCCAGGTGTAGTCTCTTCCTTGACGAGATTCATTTTCACAAAAGAGTTGTCTGGACCATCGATGTCCATGTCCAGGTAGAACGTGACGTAGTGGTCGTGTACTACGCCGATCAAATTCTCTGACACCAAAGTTCCGGCAATGTATTCTTGCTCCGCCACTTGATTAAGATTCTGGTAGGCTGTTGCTTTCACCATCAACATCCCACTAAGTGCAACCTATTTGTAGATTGATGTAGATTGTATATTACTAGAAAATGAGGCAAATTAAGCTTTAACTGATTAATTTAACCAAATGGAAGAAAAGTTTCTTGTTTTGATGAACCTTAATACGAATGAGACCGTCAGTTTGAAACTCCCAATCTATAATGTAATCGTAGTTTCCCACGGATGCTGCCATTCTAACCACAAGAGTCACTTTCGGCCTGGATTCTCGAATCTGTCCAAAACCAAAGTCCGAAACATTTAGTGGCGTTTATGGTTTCTGGGTTGTGTTGTTAGTCTGTGTTTTGAGTGTGGCTTGTTTCTTTGTTAGCTTTATAATGAAATGTTCTTAGTTCTTACTGCTAGGAACATTTTTTTTGAGGCAAAATCTCAAACATTTGAATTATTGGGTCAGTTTCGATTTATTATGTGTCTCCCTACCACCGGTTCAAAAATTGACTTGAGGGCCACTTGTTGAATCATTGTTTTGTAAATGAGAATACCTTTTTATATTATATTATTATATTTATTTGAAAATTTGAAGAAATAATAATATTTAAAATAAAATAAAAACAAAAAAAATACATATTTCTCGTGTACACAGAACAATTTGGGAATACATATGATTGGCCATAAAGGGCTACCCACAGCCAAGAAAACACCAATGCTCCGTTTGAAAAGAGTACAAATGCAAATATGTACAACCTAAATACATACAAAATAATATAAATTATACGGTTTTGCACTCTACATATTTGCATTTGTACTTCTCCAAACTCAGCCTAATGTTTTCAATGTGCTGTATAATAGATCCAAACTAATGTTACTCAATTTGAGGTAATGCATGAATTGAGGAGGGTAATCAGATAGTCCTTGCTAGCAGGTCGGGGTAGAGCTTTAATGATGAGGTCGTGTTCCAAGATCTGCAATTAAGGAAGAAGTCAGAGGCCCAAGGAATTACCCCCGGGTAAGAACTCCGATGCTCAAGCCAGTAGGAGGTGGTAGGATGGTCGGCCCGGGCTATAAGGATGCCGGTCCGAGCTAAGTAGCGGTGTAGGTCTCAGAAATTGGATCCCTTACCTCGAGCATGGAGTACCTTTTAATAGTTGAAGATCCGTGTCCTAATCGGATTGGGTTTCCGGGGTTGTCGGGATGAGGTTAGCTATCGAGGTATTCGGTACAGAGTCTCATTCCCCAGCGGAGTTGTCGGAGCGCCTTATGGGTAAGTGTGCGCGTGCCAAGGTGATCTCAACAAATGCCCTCATGTATTTTCCTAAGGACGTAGTCTGCCTCAGCTGGGGGGAGGCACCTCAAGTAGGGAAGCGTGTGGGAACGACGGTAGAGTTGACCCTGTATCAGGCAATACCTGACTGCTCTGTGTTGGAGTCTTCTTGCTTCTGCCCGTTCCTCTGGGAGGTGCCCTCTCGAAGATACTTGATTATGGGATTCATCCAAGATGATCCATGTTGCACTAGAAGGATGAGGATGGCTGATGGTGCGATGCTTGGATGGCCAGCGTGTCTATCTGGACAGTTGAATCAAGGTCGGTCTGCGGCAAGCTGGCGAGCTTTGAAAGGGTGTTGGCTCGAGCGTACTCGGCTCGAGGGATCTGCTGGATGTCAAAGTGCTTGAGCTGCTGAATTAGCTCCTGCACCTTCTGTAGGTAGCTCACCATAGAGGGAGTCCGAGCCTCGGTGGCCGTGGATTTGGTTGACCACGAGCTGAGAGTCACTGAAGGCCTCGATTCGTTGTGCCCTGAGGTCTAAAGCAAGGTGGAGCCCACAATCAGGGCCTCATACTCAGCCTCATTGTTGGACGCTTTGAACTCGAACCTGAGGGTGTGTTCCAACACTATGTCGTTCGGGCTGAGGAGGATAAGGCCGGCGCCACTACCCTACTGGTTCAACGAGCCATCAACATGGAGGGTCCATACTGGGGGCAGTGGGGCTGGTTCCTCCACTGTAAATGTGCATTCTGCGATGAAATCTAACAAGAACTGGGCTTTGATCGCCGGTCGGAGCGCGTACTTGATGTCAAAATTCACTCAGCTCCACGCTCCACTTGACTAGGATGCCCGACACTTCCGATCTCTGTAGCACCTGCTTGAGGGGTTGGCTGGTGAGTACTTGAACGCTGTGGGCTAGAAGTATGGTCTGAGTTTTCTAGCTGCGGTGACGAGAGCTAGAGCCAAATTTTCGAGATTGGAGTACCGGGACTCTATGCTATTAAGGACCTTGCTGGTGTAGTAGATCGGTCTCTGTTCCTCTTCCTTGACCAATACTAAGCTGACGACCTCATCCCCGACCGAAAAGGTAAAGCAATAGCTCGTCTCCTGGACTTGACTTAGTCAAGAGGGGCGGCGAGCTCAAGTACTGCTTTAGTTCTTGGAAAGATTGCTCACACTTTTTGTCCCATGGAAGTTCTTTGACCGTTTAAGTGCTTTCAAAAAGGGGAGGCATCAGTCCGCGGACTTGGACATAAACCTGCCAAGGATGGCTATTCTCCCGGTGAGCTGTTGCACTTTTTTGTGGATCTGAGGGGATGGCCTGTCAAAAATGGCTTTTATCTTCTTCGAATTTGCTTTGATTCCTCTCTGTGTTACCATAAACCTCAGAAACTTGACGGAGCCAACCACAAAGACACACTTGGTTGGGTTTAACTTCATCTTGTACTTTCTAAGTGTGTCAAAGACTTCGTAGAGGTCGGCCAAGAGGTGTTCGGTCTTTTTGCTCTTCACGAGCACATCGTTGACATATGCCTCCACGTTCCTACCGAGCTGGTCATTGAATACCTCGTTCACCAGCCGCTAATAGGTAGTGCCGGCATTTTAGAGGCCAAAGGGCATTACCTTGTAGCAGTACGGTGTGATCAGTGATAAAGGTCGTTCGCTCTTGGTCATCTGTGTCCATCCAAATCTGGTTGTAACTTGAGAAGGCGTCCATGAAGCTTAGGAGCTCATGTCCTGTTGTTGCATCGACGAGCTGGCCGATCCATGGAAGGGGAAAGTTGTCTTTGGGACAGGCCTTATTTAGATCAGTGAAGTCGATGCAGATTCTCCACTTTCCATTGGCCTTCATCACCCTCATTACGTTGGCCAACCAACCAGGGTATTTGAATTCCCTAATGAATCCGGCGTCGAGCAACTTTTGTACTTCCTCAGCGATCACTTGCCACCGCTCTATGGTGAAGTTTCTCTTCTTCTGCTTCACAGGTCGGTAACGGCGTCGACCCGTTGAGCAACTTCTCTTGTTACTTTGTGTTTTCATCTTCTCCGGCCACCTGACATAGTTGCAGTCGCGGATTTGCATCAGAACTTCAGACCGCGGAACATTATGTGGCATGAAATTCCGATAGGTCGGCGGAGGGGTGCGAGGTCTATGGTCAGTACGGCGATCTTGCCTCTTGCGGTCTTTGTCTGACCTCTCGGACTTTCGCTCGTCGTTTTCTCTCCTATTTTTGTCAGGTTTCTCATCCTCGTCTCTGATCTACGCCTAGGCCTCTTCAGTGTTGATATACTTCTACGCGTGGCTCATTAGCGCGGCCAACGTTTGAGGAGGATTCTTGGAGATGGAGAAGTTGAATAGGGAAGGGTGGAGTCCATGTTGTATGGCCGTCACTGCGACTGATTGATTTAAGTCCCTAACTTGTAGTGCTTCTTTGTTGAACCTCGCCAGGTAGTCTCTAAGGGACTTCGCCTTTCTCTGTCAGACCTGCATAAGGCTGGTCAAGGTTTTCTAATGCTTCTAACTAGCTGTGAACTGTGCCAGGATTTGGGTCTCCAGTTGGGCCCATGACGCTATAGACCTCGGCAACAGGGAGGAGTACCATGCCGAGGCTGGGCCTTGCAGTGTGGTTACAAGGGCTTTGCACATTAGTCCCTCTGACGCACCATGTAGCATCATCTGGGCTTTGAGCGCTGCAACATGGTCGAATGGGTCGGAGTTCTTGTCGTACTTGTCGAATTGGGGGGCTCGCTATCCAACAGGGAGTACCTCATCCACTATGCCCTGGATGAAGGGTGTCTCCTTTGTGATATGCGCGATGGCCTGCACAAGTTGGTATACGGTGGGATTTGCACTCTTATGGGTGGAAGTGTGCTCTAACTCTTCAAAGCGTTGCCGGAGCTCTTTAATTTTGGCATCTCTATTGTCTGGGGCTGTAGTGTGTATGGCCTCCCTTTTGGGTCATGTGGGGTGATCCTTGACTGAGCTTGACTCGGCAATTGAGACTACGAAGGGCGGCGTCCTTTTGCCGAGCCTTTCTTTGGCAGGGATGCACGCTAACTGGTATGTCTGGTTATGGTAGTCCCGTCCTTCGGGAATGGGCAGTGGCAGCGGACCTTCGAGTCGTGTCTTTCCTCTTATGCTTGGACCGCTCTCCCCTTACGTCTAACAAGCACGCTTTGGAGTCCTCGGTCCAAGGATCGTCCTTTGTGCGCGTCAGGGCGTGAGGGAGGACAACCCAGTTAGGTGGCGCGGCAGACCCTAGTGTTTGCATGAATTCGAAGATCTTATCAACCTTTTCTACATGGCTCGGAATTGCACTGGATCTACTACAGTCGAAGGGTGTGGGACGTCTTGGTTCTCCTGAGACAGGGAATGGCCAGATGATCGTTCAGACTAGTTTTTAGGCATCTTAATCACTTCCTTAATTGTGTGGCGAGGAATGAGATTTTCGGGAAAGTCTTTCTGTGTCATTCCCACAAATGGCTTCAATCTGATGCTGCTCAATCCAAGGTAGTGCACGAACCGAGGAGGGCAATCAGATAGTCCTCGCTGGCAGGTCGGAGCCGAGTTTCAAAGACGAGGCCGTGCTTCAAGATCTGCGATCAAGGAAGAATTCAAAGGCCCGAGGAATTACCCTCGGGTAAAAACTCCAACACTCAAGCCAATAGAAGGTGGTAGGATGGTCGGGCCGGGCTATAAGGATACCGGTTCGAGCTAAGTAGCGGTGTAGGTCTCAAAAGTTGGATCCCTTACCTCGAGCATGGAGTACCTTTTTGTAGTTGAAGATCTGTGTCCTAGTCAAATTGGGCTTTCGGGGTTGTCGGGATGAGATTAGCCGCCGAGGTATTCAGGATAGAGTCACATTCCCCAACGGAGTCGTCCTCCTTATTCCTCTTTATCCGTAGTTGTGCTCATCCATATGACGTATAGTTGACATGGCTGGAAGGATAAGATGGGGTGCCGTAGTAATAACGTAGCTTTGCCGAGCTAGCCCGATGTGGCTGGGCTAGGCCGACGTGGCAGGGCGACAGTTGGGCAGCCACGTGTCTCGCAAGGCTAGCTCAGCCATGACCCGAACACAAACCAATATGGGTTTTGTTGCAAATAAGTGTATAAACTTGGTTATGTGACCAATCACAATTAAATATGTTAATCTTCTGTGCACATGAGCCCATACAACATGTAGGTCTCATACATACAAAAACCATTGAACGGGTTAATGGGTCAACGGTTCAACCATCTAAATAAACGAATCATTAATCAATTCAACGATTTTTAGTCAAAAATCGAATTTGGGATAAAACGAAACCAGTTGTGTGAACAGTTTCCGAATCGAATAGTCCCACCGTATGAGTCAACGGCAGTTCGAAACCATGATCATATCTTTTTGGCATATAGTCGAACCTTTGTTCAAATAGCCCAGTTTACACACTTACATTGGTATCAAATTTGGACTTATTGGCCCTTTCTCAAGGTGGATGTTAGAGCCACCTCATCCACCATTCAATTTTTTCTTTTTGTTTTTCAGCTTTTTCGAAAATGACAACTTTTTTGAAAAAGACAGATTCAAGGCTTCTCATCTACCATAAAAAAATAGGAATCAGATATTTGATGGATTTTAGCATATAAAGGTCACTTTTAGAGTTTAATATCAATAAAAGTAATATATTTAAAATAATTTCAAAAATATGTTAACTTTTTAAAAATAATACCAATAAAGAGTAAAAATACTATTCATCTTCTTATTCTTGCCATTTGTTCATCAGAACCGCCGTCTGTCGTTGCCGCCCGCCGCGCCTTTGTCCACCTCCGCCTCCGCCTCTGACAACGTGGTGTCCAGAGGCAGAGGTGGTGGCAGTGGTGCTGGTGGTCATTCCTTTGCCCGCCGCCGCTCCCACCTCTGTCTCCACCCATCTTTGGCAACGTTGCCAGAGGCGGAGGCAGAGGTGGGCGAAGGTGGTGGCGTTAGACAGAGAAATCACCAGTGCCACTGCCACCACCTTTACCTCCGGCCACCTCCAGCAAAGAGGCGGAGGTGGGCGGCAGCGGACGGTGGTGGCGGGCAGCACAGACGACGGCTCTGGTGAACAAATAAGAAGAAGAAGGAGATGAACAATGTTTTTGCCCTTTATTATATTATTTTTAAAAAGTTAACCTACACATGACAAGTTGAAAGAGAAGTTGGAAAATGAAGTAAGCAGAATTATTACTCTTGACAGTTGACACTGCCATAGTATAAGTGAAATTGGGCCTGTTTATCACAAAATGTGACTCACACCAATCTCAACCTGCACGTTTTAGCCTATGAATAAAAATTTACAATTTTGAAAATGTTCTAGTCTTGTAGATGCACAGCTGGAACGGTGCTGTGAGGTATGTGTGTAGTGCACTCAGTGAAGAGCAAATCCAAACTCAATTAAATGCTGAGTACAGATTTGCTCCTCATAGAACGCTCTTCACACCAACCTAAAACTGAAGTGATAGGATCTGCTCCTCATAAATAGGTGCCTCACATGCACATCCACCATGCATTGGAAACATCTCCGGTGAATATTCATTAATAAGTATGGGAGATGTTCTGTATTTTGTGAGGAGCTAATCCCTAATTTAAAGTGATTTATTGGTTTAGTCCTCGCAAAACCATCGTAACATATTCATATACTTTTTGCAGCTTGGATGTTTTTATTGGAACGGTATTTGCTCCTCACACTTCGGCGCCTCACATGCACATCCACCGTGCATTGTGAACATCTCCGGTGAAAAAGAACTTATAGGTACGGGAGATGTTGCCCATGAATGGTAGAATGTGCGTGCGAAGCGCGTGTGAAACGCCCTATGTGAGGAGCAGATCCAGCTCGTTTTTATTCGAGTTTACATCTGCGCCTCAAAAAAGCCCAACATACATGTCAGCGTGTATTGAGAATATCTTCCGTACTTTGCCTTTTGGAGATGTTACTAATACACGGCTGGGATCGGCTGTGGGGCGCAGAATGAATTCTTTTATTCGTATGTTTTTAGTTGAAGAATTTTGATGATTTTGTGGGGACGGAATTCGAATTCCTTTGCTCCCGGGAGGACCTACGAAGCTCAAGCTCGAAAGCTTTTTTTAGCCCATCAGGCCATCGGGCCATGCACCGACGCCGGCCGCGACCACGCAAGTGGCAACGCAGCCATCAGCATAATCTACAGCTATAAGATTCCCCTCTTTAAGTCTTACCTCCATGCCGGTGATGGGGCTCTCGGAGTGCCGCCAGGCGATGTCCCCAGAATAACGCTCAAATACACAGACCATGTTGGATTGAACATAGGGATTTCCATCAGGCCCAACGAACACGCCGTCCATGTAGTGAGACTGACGAGGACAATCGTTCAACGGCACCAGCGGCATTGCCGTGAAGCCCATGCCGTATTCGCCTGCATCCATGTAAGTCTTGAAGTACCAGCCATCGCTAGGATCCATGTATGGTACAAACAGCTCAGATGAGAACCCTTTGTACATCACACTTCTCAGCCTCTCTCTGTCGGAATCCCAAACCATGGCTCGTGAAACTATGACTCCGGCTCGTTGGTCGGCCTTCAGGTGGAACTCCCAGTTGGCCCACTTTATGATATGCCCATCTTCGACGCTGAAGCTCGGCCCTCTGGGCTGCTCCATGGATATGGGATTGAGCTGCTGGTGGAGTGGCTTCTTCTTCTGTGCCTGGTATCGATAGTCCGTGCCGGCGGCCTGGGGGATTGGGATGCCCTGGCCGGTGTTGGAGATGTGGATGATCTCTCTCGCGTCAACGTCCACCGTCACGGTGAGCCCTTCGATTGGTCTCATGTAGAAATTGGCCGTGCCATGGCTCGAGAAGCACTGTACCTTGAGGACCCTCCTCCCATCTTCACTGGCTCCATACCAGCCAGTGGAAAGCGGTATGCAGGCAACATTGGATAAGTCCACACCTCGAGCAGTGATGATTCTTCCAACTTCTCTGTTCGCCAGCGTTACGTTTAGGACACCAGCCATGTCATCGACGGTCAGTGAAGGGTAGCCCGAGGCTGGGTTGGTCACATGTCCGGCGACCTGGTTGGACTCCAGACAGACAGTGAGGATGTGAGACTGGCCGTTCAGAAGAGCAACCACGGTGGCTTTCCTGGGAGGAAGAGGATCTCCTTTCTTCCATCTCAACACAATTGACTTGTCTGGCTCGTCCAGCGCTACATAATGGATCGAGGGGGAGGGGGAGGAGGAGGCGAAGGGCGGGTAAGATGAGAGGATTGCACGGACGAGGTTGATTTCTTGGAAGGTGAGGGGATCTAGTGGATGATGAGGGCTCTCAGTTAAGTGGTCTATGGATTTGGTTCTGGGTGTCTGTGAGAAGAGATTTGATTTGGCCTGAATCCGGTTCTTAGAGATGCACCATGGCTTGTAAACAGAGCAGTCGAGAAGTTCGAAGTTTTCTAGAGGATACAGTACAAGGAAGAGGATGATGAGACCGAACAAGAGAAGTAAGAAGAAACGAAAGGATGGAATAGTTTCCATCTCTCTCTCAGAGAGGAAGGAAGAGAAGAAGGGCACAAAGCTTTTCCACAGGCACTTTATTCTCTCTCTTGAGATGAAGGAAGAGAAAGAACACAAAGCTTTTCCACACAAGACACTTTGTTAAATGGCCATGGGCTGATTGCTAGTACCAAATGACCCCAGCTTCGTGTGAAGTGGAAGAAATTTAGGGTCTAAAGGCAAAAATAATGTCTCCATTAAAAAGCAATGAGTGAAGAACGTAGTAATCATATTTATGTCATACGTAAAGTAGAGAGATGTTGTAAAATGGGGTAGAGAAAGTGATTTTCAATTTTTTTTTTTTTTTCTGTGCAAATGCTTGATTTGTGCTGTTTAAAAAGCAATTAACAATTAATCAATGTTAACTTTGAGTTCATGGTCGTTGATCACATGGTCAGTATCACACTAAAGGGCAAAGTGTGCTTCATTGCACCGCATGCATGTGCGTGCACGTTGCAGATATCAATCCTCCATACTCTCATTTCTTTATCTAAGGAGTGTAAATCAGCTCCTATTAAAAAATCCAAAATAAAACTTGTAATTTTCCAATGTGGGACAAGTTAAAAAACTATTTTTGGTAAGAAAAGAAGCTATTTTATGGCAAAGTGCGTTGTGGCGCACTAACGAGCGCCTAAACTTGCTATCGGACATGGTTTTTAAAACCGAATCAGTCAAGGGTCCGATTACTGGTTCAAACGATCCGACCATTCAACCCGAACGGTCGGCTCATTTCGATAAAAAATTAAAAAAGAAATAAAAATTTGAAAAATAATCAAAAACAGTTCGAATAATTAACCGATTGGTTCAATGATTTGCTAACCAAAATCAACAGTTTTAAAGAAAAACATAACCGGTCTTGATTTTTCTAATCTGATCGTTCAATCGATCCGATTTTAAAAACCATGCTATCAGAGCTTTCAGCGGTGCCGCTCGATTAACGCATTAACAACAAGCAACGGATTGAACGCTAACGCTCAATTAGTTTCGCAAAGCCGGAGTGCACATGGAATCACGAAGGAGCTTTATTGCAGTCGCTTTGCAGGAGATTCCAATGTATCGGTGTGTCCCATCTACAATTGGAGTCTACTGAGTATTGATTGATTCATCAATCACAGAGGTTCCGTTTTGTTCGCGGTAAGAATCGTTCGAATCAAAATCGGAATCTCTTAGAATTTGAGTCAAAATCGACTACTTTTAATGTCTAATTCAGACGAAAACCGGAATCCAATTCATTGTTATTCGATTCATTTGAAATTACAAATGATACAAAAGGCCGAGAAAGGTATATGTACTATTCATTCGAAACTAGAATATTACTTTATTACCCTTCTTTTATTGTTTTATTACTAATTTATTGTTGTTTCGAAAGATTCGTTAAAGTGATTGATTTATGAATTGAAAAGCACAAAAGCTTTGAAAATGGTCCAAACTTCAATTACAACCATTAAATTAAGGGAAATTTTCCAATTTGTGCCCTCTAATTCGGGTGTAGGGTCATTTTAGTCCTTAACTTTTAAAATGCCATAATTCACTACGCAAACTTTTAAAACGTGTTAACCCACTACCTACTATTATTAACTAGCTGTTAATCAGTCATTAAGTAGCATTTGAAAAAGATACAAATATCCTTCGAGTTTCATCTAATTTTTTGTATAAATAATCTAAACATTGATAAAAAAATTAACAGTCCTAAATCCTTGTCTCTTTTATTCAAGAAAGTCATTATTTTCAAAACCAGACCGGACTGGATGGTCGGATCGGAAAAACTGGGAATCGGTCACCTGGTTCCATTTTCCTCCAAAATCGCTTTTTCCCCCAAAACCGTATATTTTGGTCAGCAAACCGCTGAACTGGCCAGTTAATCGTTCGAACCATTTGAACGGTTTTGACCGTTTTTCAATTTTTTTTATTTTTTTCGTCAAAATGGGTATGTCATTCGGGTCAAACGGTCAGACCGTTCAAACCGGAAACCGGACCCCTGACCGGTTTAGTCACCGGTTCATTTTTAAAAACCATAAAGAAAGTTAACGTCATCAAAATGCCCACTGAGGCATGACCCCAATTATGTTGAATAGAAGAAAACAAGGATTTATGACTTAATTTTTTCAACGTTTAGATGATTTATAAAGAAAATTAGTTAATACTCAAAGGGTATTTGTGTCTTTTTCAAATATCACTTAATAGTTGGTTAACAGGTAGTTAACAATAAATATTAGATTGACATTATTTTAGAAGTTCGAATACTGAATTATCGCATTTTAAAATTCGAATACAGAAATTATACTAGACTCAAAGTACAGAATACTAATTGAGAATTTTCCCATAAATTAAATTGCAGAAGTGGTACGGATGTGGTAGTGAAGAGGTTAGGTAATCTTTGATGCCGGAATCTCTAAAAAAAGTATCAGCTTTACCTACACACGTAATAGAGGCGCAATGTGAATGATGGGGGGTGAGTCTATTCTTCACTACCCCACTCTCATTTGCGCTTGTGGTAAAAGGTCATTAGATCTGTCATATTTGTATGCTGCCAAAAATAATTAATTAGTCACATTCCTTTCTTGTAAAGGACAAGATTTTCGGAAAAGTATAGATTTGTTCAATGCAGATTAAGGAAAAGTATAGATTTGTTCGACGGATACCCACACTCTATGCACTCGTTCTCGTCGTGGAATTGGCATCAATTCAGAGCTGGCACCTACCCTCGTCCATGAATTGGCATTAATTCACAGCTGGCATCAATTAACAACACTGAGAGTATTACTGTATACTGCCAAAAAATAATTTAATTAGTCAGATTCATTTCTTATCAAAGACAACGCAACTAGACATTAACATTTCTTGTCGAAGACAAGACTATAAGATTTTTTTTTTCAGAAAATTATAATAATTTTTTTAGTAAGTGTTGAATTAAGGATCTATTTGGTTGTAGTCGAAATCAAAATCGAAATCCTTAGGAATTGTAATCAGAATTGTCCATTCCCATAGTTTGTTTTGTTAAGACAGGAATGAGAATGCAAATTGAAATCAGCAGGAACAGGATTTCACTCCCAAGGGAAGGAGGAGCAGGGAATGGCCATTCCCTCAAACGGGGGAATGCCATTATTCCAGCAGGAATGGGAATGGGATTCTGATTCTACCCAACCAAACATTTGGAATCAGAATAACCCATTCCGTTTCCAATTTCAGACCCCTATTCCAATGAACCAAACAGGGCCTAAGAATCTTCACATTAGGCATGTCTTAATTCATGTGAGAAACTAAATAAAATTATATAAATGATGATGAAAGGAAAATTTATAATTTGCTCCCTAACAAATTAACATTGTTACATTTTAGTTGTACAAATTATAGGCTATCTAATATTTAATATGATGACATAAGGATTAAAAGGAAGGGAAACTGTCTAAAACTCAATATGACTTTAGCATTTTTCTTAAACTCACCATAACTTTTCAAAACATGCAAAGAACCCCATGTTAATGAGTTTTTGTACCATTGTTAAAGCACGACACAATTAGTGATCATTGACAAAGTTGTTTGCAATTTTCATGACCAAACTGCCCTTTAATAGTGAAGAAGGAGGAGGAGGAGGTGGAGGAGGAGGAGGGGAGAGAGAGAGAGAGAGAGAGAGGTGAGTGGGTGAGCTGCATTGCAGTTTCGAGAGCCCTATTCTTTGCCGCTAGAATGAGGAAGATGGTGGAGGAAGAAGCACATGTTGCACTGTCAATTTGTCATTAAACATTGAAAATGAATAAATTTAATCGGATTAAAGAAGCCCCACCAAAACGCATAAGGGTTTACTGTATAAACTCTGTGACATAGGCGCCACTTCAGCATTTCCCCCATTATGTGGATCTATACGCATAGAGACTTGTAGAAGCAAGCCTTGATTTAAGTGTGTGCCTACAACTAGGGGAAACTTTATTTTAACGCTTCCCCCAACGAATAGACATTTATTCACTGTTTTGCTGATGTGGTGCCTAATGGCGCATAGTGGCTCCTTAAGTGTCAATAAATAGATTAGTTATTGCTTTTCTCGGTTTTGCAAACAAATCAAATACAAAAGTTTAATGAATAAACGCCAAACACATATTGGATCTATCAAAACCCATAAGAGTCACATTCAAATCCCCATCCTCAACTAAGAATAATCCAATTTGACTTCAGAGGATAAGTGGCTTAGCTGTGTGTTTTATTTCTCCCTGATTTTTTCTAGATTTGTTTGTCAGGCTAAAGAAATTCATTCAAACTTGCAGGTTTTCTGATTGCCAAAAAGGACCTGTGTTGATTAGAAAGTATAACCTAGTTTTGGTTGAGTTTGGGGTTATGAAGGTATATTTATTTCATTGATTTTGTTTTGGCCTTTCCTCTGAGGAGTGATTTCTATGTTGTCCGATCAAAAGCAATTAGAGGTGTTCAAATTCGGTTGATAAAATGAAAACTGAAACGAACTGAACTGAATAAACTAATATTTTAGCTGATTGAAATTGGTTTTTAGTTCTGGTTCGGTTTTATTTTTTTAAAAAAATCAGTTTTTGGTTTTGGTTCGGTTTTCATTTTTATTTTTTTTTAAATTGATTTTCGGTTCTGGTTTGGTTTGATTGAAATTTTCAATCTAACAGAACCAAAAACTGAAAACCGAATTAATGTTGTAATTTAGTTAAGTATAATAAACATTAATCTTTTATTTAATACTTTATGCCAATTAATTATTATATTTCCCAATGAACAATTTGCCAATTCCCCATTAGGCTTTATGCCTATTAATTAAAACCTAGGCTCATTATGAATTGTTTATTAATTATTAATTGTTCATTAATCAATTAATAATAATAGCTCATTGGCATAGGGATTTGGGCCTATTGTAGTTTTTAATTAATAATAGCTAATTAATTAAAACTATTGGGCTTTGGGGTCATTCTAACTTTTAATTAATAATAGTTAATTAATTAAAACCATTGGGTTTTGGGGCCATTTTATGTTTTAATAATAACACTTGATAAATGCTTATCATTTATGTGGCACCAAGGTCCAACTGACCCAAACGGAACTGAATTTTGTTAGGGTTGGTTCGGTTATTGGGAATGGTAAAACCGAATAATCAGTTAAGTCCTCAATTTGAACCGAACTGACCGATCATACACCCCTAAATGCGATTACCTTGAGATCGAGTAAAGAACTTGGTTTATCTTCAACTTTCCGACTGCAAATTTCCAATCCGTAAATCTTCTTGTCTTGAAGAGCGACTTTAGTGGACACCGAGTGATTGTATCAAATTAGATGGGCTTAGGTGATGGGAGTGTCAAAGTCTCTCCAAAGTTTGATGTTCATGTATGTTATGTAATTCTTCGTTCAATGAGATCCTCCTTCCACTTCTTCCTCCTCCCCCTCCTTCCTATTCACCCCCTTCCTCTTAAGGAGACTTAGGCCTCCTTGTGTTCAGGAGGCTTACGCTTCTTACGTTCTAAACTATGCTTCACACCTCTAGGTAGTAGAATGCCCTGCATCATACCTCCATGTTTTAAAACATTGCTTATAGAAAAGCTAAATCTTTGGCATCCAGGCAGAGCTGCTTGATGAAAAAATCTGTACCAAGATCAGCTAGTACACTGGAAAATAGTCTAGCTAGAGATATAACTGGATAAGCTATTGAACTGTGGTTCCTTGGCTCCTTCTACTCAAAGAGAATGGAGTTGCATTTCCCCTTTATTTATTTATGTATTATTAAGACATCTCACTTATCTCGTTACTGACAAAATGGCTTCTGCATGTAAACATGTGGAGTTGAATGTAAAAGAGTCACACACTAGTTTGGAATTAAGTTCCTCTTATCATTCATCAAGTGTTTTTGAGATTATACAAAGCCTTATAAAGATGGCATGCAAGAACCATGTAATCTAGGTGGCACTTCATAAATTCCTGCTTATCAAGATCTACAAATGGAAATTTGGAGAACAGATCAATCACATGCAGTTTACTGTTGATTGAACTTGACATGTAATCTGGTCATGTACCGACTTTTTTTATTTCTTTGCTAAGTGCCTCGTCATTTGACCAGCTCCGAGGAGAGGATGGTGGAGCTCCCTAGTGGCGAACTGCCTGGGGGAGAGCTATACCAAGCTCTCAAATGGTGAGCTACCATGGTGAACTCGTCATTTGACCTGCTCCTAGACGACCTATGACTCAGAGGACGGTGGAGCACCCTAGTGTAACGCAACCCGACTGCCCTCTACATGAGGTGATCTCCTCCCCTTTGTAGGCGGCGGGAGCTGAGAGACCTGCGAGAACTCCATCTTTTCCTCCTCTTTGTAGGCGGCGGGAGCTGAGGAACTTGCGAGCACTGAATCAGAGGACTCGGGGGTCTTTACTCGGCGGGGACTCTCCGATGCTTATCTTAGCACTCTGATTGTAGAGAGCTTGAAGATGATATTAGAGAAATGAGAGAACTAGGGAGTAGAGATTACCTCCATTTTCTTTTCCCTCCCCTTGTCTTTGGGGGTCGAAGTCCTTATATAGCGGTGTCCAGTCAAATCAGGCCTAATCGCCTCTATCAAGTCAGGCATAACCACCTCTGTCTTTCTTCCGTATTACTGCCAAAGCTGAGGTGGCGGGTGCAGGCGGTTGTTGCAGAGTACGGCTCTGCCAGGCAAGGGATAGCTCTCAAGGCTGGCAGGCACGGCGCCGCTTGGCGAGAGACGTGGGCTTAAGTCTCCGGACCTGTCAGGTACGATTGTCAGGCAAGAGATCTTCCTGCGATATGCCGAACTGCTCTTCTGTGCCGAGCTACCCTACAAGTGGCGGGCTGCCTGGGGGGGAGCTATGGCAGGCTCTACTGAGCTGCCTGTGGCAAGCTATACCGAGCTGCCCGAGCTGCTCAGTTGTCAAGAGGCTACACTTGGTTTGCATGAGGTGCCAGGTGTCACAATTTCATTGGAGGGCCAAATCCGCCCTCATCAATAATTAAGCTTCTCTTTCTCTTATCTTGGAACTGCCATAGAACTAGATGGGTGACGGAATGCTAACAAAAATCTAAGCTTCTCTGCAAACCTCTGTTAACAGTTTTACTGTGCAAATGAAAAAAAAAAAACTGCTGCGTTCTGTGTTCCTGCGCCTGTTCACGATTTATCTGTGAACTCTGTGTCTAAATAGGCCTCTTTATCAATTTTTTCCCGACTAAGGAAAGCCTTTTGGGAGTTGTCGGTTTTTTGCTCGACCAGTTGTGAAGGGAAACGGTGAGCCAGCGTACTCATACCACGGAGACAAGAGGGGTGTACGAAAGAGGAGCCATTCATGAATTGTAGTTATGATAGATTAGTGAAAACCTGGTTCAGAATCCTGACATTTCTTTTCGAATTGTGAATTTGTTAGGTTGAAAATCGAGAAGGGGTAGCTAATTTTGATGACATACTTGCAAACTCTGATGAATTTATTTATGGTGGCACATGTGGATCTGGGAATGGAAATTCCAATTGATGAGAAGATATTTCTAGCACAAAAAGTGGTGATCTAAAAGTGCAACATCCAGGGTGATCCTGTTGTGAATGCAACTCATATGTTGGAATCTATGATCAACTAGAGCTGAAGCCACCGATGTTGCCAATGCGGTTGTTGATGACTTGATGGCATAGACCGAGTAATGCTTAGTAGAGAAACAACTGTTGGTGCTTACCCTCAACTTGTTGTACAGAAAATGGTGAGATATTATTATCATCCTGATCGGTCCATAGCTGAGTTGGTCCAAATAGACATGTGGCCGTTCAATCATCGCCTCATCAGCCCGGTCAGTTCCCTGTTATACATTGACTTCACGGCTTAAACCGGGCAACACTATTATTGTAGCCCCCCATCTTATCCTTTCAGTCACGTCAGTTATACGTCACGTGGATAAGCGTAATTATGGATAAAGAGGAATAGGGAAGACAACTCCACTGAGGATTAGGACTCTATCCTGAATATCTCGGCGGYTGACTTCATCCCGACAACCCCGGAAGCCCCATCCAACTAGGAAACGGAGCGTCGACTATAAAAAGGTATTCTATGCTCAAGGTAAAGGATTCCAACTTCTGACACCCRTACTTTCTCKTTGCTCAGCCWAGCACTCTCCTTGCTCGGCTGAACCTTYCRCTACCTCCTACTRACTTGAGCATCGGAGTACCTACCCGGGGAWAACTCCTTGGGCCTTTGACATCTTTCTCGATCACAGGTCTTGAAGCGCGGCTATGTCCTTCCACCTTGGCTCCTCCTTGTTGGAAAGGACTATCARGTTGCTCTCTTCAGTTCGCGCACCACTTCGGATTGAGCAGCATCAGATTGGCACCATCWGTGGGATACACACAGAAAGCCAATCATAGACCATGAACACCGCTCAATGCACTGTGGTCTGAAGTCCTAATGCAAATTCGTRACCRCAATAACATTCRTTGGCCCAAGAAGATGAAAACACAAGGCAACAAGAGGAACCGTGAMAAGTATTGGGAGTTCCATAAAGACCATGACCACGACWCGGAGAACTACTTCGACCTACGTAACCACATTGAARACCTGATCWGGCATGAGTACSTCGRCAGGTTGGTTRACAAAAGMRAAAATTCRACATACGAAGAACAACGCRTGGAGAATGCTMGGCCACCGCCCCGAGACCCTCCTACTGGTGTGATCCACGTCATATCAGGAGGAAYYGTCGTAYGAGGAGAGAGTAACTCGRGGCAMAAGAAGTATRMACGGCTRTGCRAAATCGAYAACCAGGGGCACAAGAAKAAGYGTGGCTAGTCTATCACCTTCACCGACGATGACCTCTGGGGAGTTCAAACCCCRCACGACGACRCCTTGGTAATCATAGCCGASGTTGCCAATTTTGAGATGCGGCRGATTATGGTAGATAYGGGTAACTCCRCTRATGTGCTCTACGAGGAAGCATTCGAGAAACTCAGCATAGACAAAGAGTGCCTAACYCGTGTCAAYAGTCCCCTAATGGGCTTCTCTAGGGAGTCCCTCTTGCTCACTRGAAGGATAACTCTTCCCCTCTTGATCGGAGATGAYGACATCACTGCGACGATCATGGTGGACTTCATTGTGGTTYGTTGCCTGTCGTCCTACAAYGCCATCCTCGGCAAGCTAAACCTTAATGCTTTGCAGGCCATGGTCTCCACATTCCACCTCACCATGAACTTTCCCACCAAATACGGCGTAGGCATAGCGTGTGGAGACCAATGAACTGCACGACAGTGCTACTTGCTCTCCTACCTAGGACCACGCCCAATTGCAGAATCGTTGATGGCTGAAGCCCATGATCTGCGGGATGAGGTGAGAACAGAATGCGGTCAACTTGTCAAAGACCTCTTCAAGGTGCTGCTCAACGAAGAAGACCCCAAGAGGACGGTCTAGGTCGGCTCTCTCCTAGATGACCGCCTCCAGGAAGAGCTTGTGCAACTACTAAGGGATCACACTGACGTATTTGCTTAGTCGGCAGCGGAGATGTCGAGGATTGACGCCAAGGTCATAACACACCGCCAGAACGCCAACCCTCGCTACCGACCAATCAAGCAAAATAAGAGAAGCTTCGCTATAAAATGGTGGCAAGTAATCGCTGATGAAGTGTAGAAGTTACTCGATGCCGGCTTCATTCGGGAAGTCAAATACCCCGATTGGTTGGCCAACGTGGGGATAGTGAAGAAAGCCAATAGAAAGTGGAGGATATGAATCAACTTCACCGACCTAAACAAAGCCTCCCCTATGGGTAGCTTCCCTCTACCGAGGATTGATCAATTCATTGACACGATGATGGGGCATGAACTCCAGAGCTTCATGGATGCCTTTTCAGAGTACAACCAGATTCGAATGCACCCTAATGATCAGGAGAAAACGACTTTCATCACTAACCGTGGCTTATACTGCTACAAGGTGATGCCCTTCGGCCTCAAGAACGCCAGCGCCACCTACCATCGGCTGGTGAATGAGGTATTCAAGGACCAGCTCGGTCAAAACGTGTAAGCGTATGTCAACGACAGGCTTGTGAAGAGCCAGAAGGCTGAGAACCACCTTGCCGACCTAAAGGAAGTCTTCAGTATCCTCAGGAAGTATAAGATGAAGCTAAACCCAACCAAATGCACTTTCGGGGTCAGCTCGGGTAAATTCTTAGGGTTTATGGTGACATAGAGGGGGATTGAGGCAAATCCAGAGAAAATACAGACCATCCTTGACATGCAACCGCCCTGAACTCACAAAGAAGTGCAACGACTCACTAGTAGAGTAGCTGCCCTCAGCAGATTCATGTCCAAATCCATGGACCGGTGTCCGCCCTTCTTCAAAGCCCTCAAGTGATCAAAGGACTTCCAATGGACTGAGGAATGCGAATAATCATTTCAAGAGCTAAAGCAGTACCTGATCTTGCCACCCCTCCTCACCAAGCCGAGCCCAGGGGATGAGCTATTGTTCTACCTCTCGTTCGGGGATGAGGTTGTCACCTTGGTGCTTGTTAAGGAGGAAGATCAGGAATAGAGTTCGATCTACAATACAAGCAAAGTTCTCAGTGGCACGAAACTAAATACTCCAACTTGGACAAAATGGCCCTGGCATTGGTTACCTTGGTCAGAAAGCTCAGGCCATACTTCCAAGCCCACAACATTCGTATGCTCACTGACCAACCACTCAAGCAAGTCCTCCAAATGCCGAAAGCATCTGGCCGTTTGAACAAATGGAGCATAGAGCTAATTGAGTTCGATATCGAATACACACCCCAACTCTCGATCAAAGCTCAACCCCTAGCTGACTTCATTGTCGAATGCACATTCACCGCCAAGGACCCTACCCCGCCGCCACAAATATGGACTCTACATGTGGATGGCTCATCAAATTAGTAAAGCAACGAGGCCGACCTCATTCTCCTTGGCCTAGATGACACGGTGTTAGAGAATGCCCTCAGGTTCGAGTTTAAAGCATCTAACAACAAGGCTGAGTATGAGGCCCTAATCGCCGGACTTCGCCTCGCCTTAAACCTGGGAGACTAGAGAATTGAAGCCTTCAGCGACTCCCAGTTGGTAGTCAACTAGATCATTGGCCAGTTCGAGATGCAAACACCTACGATGGCGAGCTATTTATGGAAGGTGCAAGAGCTCATCCACTGACTTGAGCATTTCAACATTCAGCAGATCCCTTGAGCCGAAAACACATAGGCCGATGCGCTGTCAAAGCTAGCTAGCTCCCCAAAAGTCAATCTTGATGCAACAGTGCGGTTAAAGATGCTGACTCAGCCAAGCATTACACTGACGACCCTCCTCATCCTCCTTGTGCAGTATGGTCCACCCTACCAATAAAGTCATTGTGCCTGTGCCTGGGGAAGGCAAGCTCACCAGAGTTCTTGGACCGGGCACCTACAGACTTGAGGACCTTGATGTTATCGCACACATGCTCGGAGAGCATGATCCACAAAATCAACGTTATCGCACACATGCTCGGAGATGTTGATGCTCACCGGGCTGATGGAAAGGGTGACCGGTCTGCTTCCTTTTACTTTTGTTTGCCGAATTGAATTTACCTTGCATGCTTTGTACTTATCTTGGGCATCCTATGTTGTAGGTGTGAGCATGGCCAGCGAAGAAGAAATTGTTCGTCAGATGAAGGCGCTCCGACAAAGGCAGGAACGAGCCGGTGTGCAACCAGAAGCTCGTCCCGAGGCGGAAAAGTGGCCACAATCCGAAGACAAGGCGGCTCGTCGGCGAAGAAGCGTTCGGCAACGAGTGGTCGAGCAGGATGACGTTGTCGTGGTTGACCCCGTGGGAGCATCGGTAACTGAGGCAGGAAGCAGCTCGGGTCTGCATGTGCCGAGGAGGTCGGTTCGCGTAGACAATAATCTAGAGAAGCCTGGGGTTCCCGAGCAGTTGCCGCGGGGAATCATGACCATGTCCACAGCTCGGGAATCGGTCGGGGCCAGTAGCGGAGCCTTGGAGTGTGTGCTACTTCGGTCTGCTGCCTAGGTAAATCCTCTACTTCTTATTCCTTGTGTTTTGCTCTCCTTTTCGGTATACTTTTTATATTCATCTATAGAATGCTTGTGCGACGGTCGCGCTGGTTGATCGCCTCTGAGACATTCGGTCATCATACGAGAGGGAACACTCCAAGTATCTGCGGCAGAAGGCCCAATTGGCTGAGCTCCAGGCTGCTTGGGGGCGGTCGTCCGCGCTGGAGAGGGAGGTGGCCGAGCTAAAGGCGTACCTGGCTGAGTAGGCTGGTCTTGTCCAGGAGCTGAAGCGGGAGATCACCGAGATCAAGGCAAAGCGGGACAGTCTGAGGCAGGAGGTCATTGAGGAAGCCATCAATGAGTACAAGGCATCGAAGGAGATGCAGCTGCACATGGACGAGTATGTTGAGGTTTCCTTTGCGGCTGGGTTCAACCTTTTCCGACGAAGGATCATTCGCCGTCACTTGGAGTTGGCCGTTAAGTCACAAGGCTGGGATAACTTTGACCCAAATTCTCTGCAATGGTTTGCAGAGAGAGCTAAGGATGAGGCCGAAGCTGCTATTGGTGTTGTTGATTCTACCGCCGAGGACTGAACGGCGGCCTCCTATGTTCATTATTTTTTGTGTTGGCTCAGTATGTTGAGCCTTAAACGATGTAATAGAATATTAGCTCTTCTTCTTGTTAACTATATGTATGCCTATTGTTGTTGTTTCTATACTTGTGCATGTGCATTTTTCTTTTTCCAGCCAAAGCATACCTGACTGGGCTATTACGCGTGCCGAGCCGAGCTACGCCTCGGCATCTTGTTACTTGTACCAATTTTCTTTTGTTGGCCCAGGTGTGGCCGGCTGGGCTACTATGTGGATCGGAACAGACTGTGCCCCGGGCGTCCTCTTCGTCATTCGCGATTCTAGTCCATCAGCCGAGGTATGGTTGGCTGAGGCATGGTCGGTCGGGCTAAGCCTCGACGTCCACCGTCTTGCGCTGACCGAGGTTGTCGTTGGCCAAGGTGTAGTCGGCAGGGTTATGCCTTGGCCTTCCCAATCTTGTTTTGACCGAGGTGTCGTTCGCCGAGGTCTAGCCGGCCAGACTATGCCTCGGTGTCCCTAGTCCTGTGCTAACCGAGGTGTCGCTCGCCAAGGTGTATCCGGTCGGGCAATGCCTTGGTGTCCCCAGTCTTGTGTTGATCGAGGTGTCATTGTCCAAGATCTTTCGGTTTCCGAGCTCTCAGCCATGGGACACTCAATTTTTGGTCTCTACAGCCTTTGGGGCCCTTCTAGGGCTAGCTGTTTCCCAGCTATCTCAGTTGTTAAGCCGGCGGTAGTGCGGAATTCCTTGACCGCCCTCAGGCCTTGGTGGGTGGGGAAGTTCTTCCTCCATGTTTAGGCTCAGCCGTTGGCAGGTGAGTCGGGTAGCTTGCTTGGCAATGTGCTGCCGAGCTGGGCCTAATGTGCGTGTGTAGTGCGTGCGGTGGTCGTTGGCACGCCTTTGGGTCGAAGGAGTAGCTTAAAAGGAGACTTTCATTGCTTGTGGGTTCACTAGTAGTACATAATGAGGTTTCCCAAGTTCCAACTCCTCGGAATTGGTCGACATTCAAGGTCTTCAAGTCTATAAGTACCTGGTCTGATGACTCTGGTGACCCTATACGGCCCTTCCCAGTTCGCTCCAAGCTTTCCTTCTCTGGGTGTGGGTACAATGACTTTGCGCAGAACGAAGTCGCCTATCTTGAATTTGCGTCTTCTTACCTTAGAATCGTAATGTTGTGCCATATTCTATTGTTGTGCAACCATCTTCACATGTGCTCGGTCCCGAGCTTCTTCTACTAGGTCCAATTCTGCGCGTAGATCTTTGTCATTTTGTCCCTCGTCTAAAGGGTTGGGGAACCTATCTCCACGGGGATCATGGCTTCGACCTCGTAGGTCAGACTGAAAGGGGTCTCTCTAGTAGTAGTTCGTGGAGTCGTCCTGTAAGCCTAGAGATTTCTCGGCAGCTCCTCATCCCATCTTCCCTTGGCCCGATCCAGCCGTGTTTTCAGACTGTGTAGTAGGATTCGGTTGGTTACCTCGGTCTGCCCATTGCTCTGAGGTCAATGTATCACAGTAGGTGAGCAATCCTTTGGTCGGCACAGAGGGCCTCGAACTTCTTGTTGATGAACTGTGTTCTGTTGTCTGTGATGAGCACGTGCGGGATACCGAAGTGGCAGATAATTCCCTACCAAAGGAAGTTCCGGGCATTGTGGGCGGTGATGCGCGCCAGGGCTTCGGCTTTTACCCACTTTGTGAAGTAGTCCACTGCTACGAGAGGAATTTCTTCTGCGCAACCGCGGTGGGGAAGGGGCCGAGAATGTCCATTCCCCATTGGGCAAACGGCCATGTGCTGGCGATCGGTCTCAAAGGGGTCGCAAGCTGGTGATGTAGATTAGAGTGACATTGGCAACTATTGCACTTTTGGACTAATTGGGCGGCATCCTACTTCATCGTCGACTAGAAATACCCCTGTCGGAGCGCCTTATGGGCTAGTGTGCGCGCGCTAAGGTGATCTCCGCAAATGCCCTCATGTATTTCCCTAAGGACGTAGTCTGCCTCGGTTGGGGGCAGGCACCTCAAGTAGGGAAGCGTGTGGGAACAACGGTAAAGTTGACCCTATATCAGGAAATACCTGGCTACTCTGTGATGGAGTCTTCTTGCTTCTGCCTGATCCTCCGGGGAGGTGCCCTCTCGAAGATACTCGATTATGGGGTCCATCCAAGATGAGCCATGTTGCACTGGAAGGATGAGGACGGCTGATGGTGCGATGCTCGGCTGGCCAGCGAGTCGAGCGGGACAGTTGAATCAAGGTCGGTCTACGGCGAGCTGGCGAGCTTTGAAAGGGCGTCGGCTCGAGCGTTCTCGGCTCGAGGGGTCTGTTAGATGTCATAGTGATTGAGCTGTTGAATTAGCTCCTGCACCTTCTGTAGGTAGCTCACCGTAGAGGGAGTCCAAGCCTCGAACAGGCCGTGGATTTGGTTGACCACAAGCTGAGAGTCACTGAAGGCCTCGATGTCGTGCCCCGAGGTCTAAAGCAAGGCAAAGCCCAACAATCAGGGCCTCATACTCAGCCTCATTGTTGGACGCTTTGAACTTGAACCTGAGGGTGTGTTCCAATACTACGTCGTCTAGGCCGAGGGTCCATGCTGGGGGCAGTTGGCCTGGTTCCTCCACGGTAAATGTGCATTCTACATTGAAATCTGCCAAGGCCTGGGATTCGGTCACCGGCCGGGGTGCATACATGATGTCAAATTCACTTAGCTCCATGCTCCACTTGACTAGGCTGCCCAACACTTCCGGTCTCTATGGCACTTGTTTGAGGGGCTGCCTGGTGAATACTCGAACGCTGTGGGCCCGGAAGTAGGGTCTGAGTTTTCTGGCTGCGGTGACAAGGGCTAGAGCCAACATTTCGAGATTGGAGTATCGGGTCTCTACGTTGTTGAGGACCTTGCTGGTGTAAAAGATCAGCCTCTATACTCGGTCCTCTTCTTTGACCAATAATAAGTTGACGACCTCATCCCCGATCAAAAGGTAGAGCAATAGCTCGTCTCCTGGACTCGGCTTAGTCAGGAGGGGTGGTGAACTCAGGTACTGCTTTAGTTCCTAGAAAGAATGCTCACACTTTTCTGTCCAATGGAAGTCCTTTGGCCGTTTGAGTGCTTTGAAAAAGGGGAGGCACTGGTTCACGGACTTGGACATAAACCTGCCAAGGGCGGCTATTCTCCCAGTGAGCCGTTGTACTTCTTTGTGGGTCTGGGGGATGGCATGTCAAGAATGGCTTTTATCTTCTTCAGATTTGCTTTGATTCCTCTCTGTGTTACCATAAACCCCAGAAACTTGCTGGAGCCAACCCTGAAGGCACACTTGGTTGGGTTTAACTTCATCTTGTACTTTCTAAGTGTGTCGAAGAATTCACGGAGGTCGGCCAGGAGGTGTTTGGCCATTTTGCTCTTCACGAGCATATCGTCGACATATGCCTCCACGTTCCTACTGAGCTTCTCTTTGAATACCTCGTTTACCAGTCGTTGATAGGTAGCGCTAGCGTTTTAGAGGCCAAAGGGCATTACCTTGTAGCAGTACAGGCCGCGATCAGGGATAAAGTTTGTTCGCTCTTGCTCGTCCGTATCCATCCGGATCTGGTTGTAGCCTGAGAAGGCGTCCATTAAGCTTAGGAGCTCATGTGCTGTTGTTGCATCGATGAGCTGGTTGATTTGTGGAAGGGAAAAGTTGTCTTTGGGGCAGACCTTATTTAGGTCAGTGAAGTCGATGCAGATTCTCCAATTTCCATTGGCCTTCTTCACCATCACTACGTTGGCCAGCCAATCGGCGGAGGGGTGCGAGGTCTATGGTCGGTCCGGTGATCTTGACTCTTGTGGTCTTTGTCCGACCTCTCGGACTTCTGCTCGTCGTTCTCTCTCCTTTTTCTATCAGGCTTCTCATCCTCGTCTCTGAGTTGCACCTAGGCCTCTTCAGCGTGGATCATTAGCGCGACCAACGTTTGAGGAGGATTCTTGGAGATGGAGAAGTTGAACGGGGAAGGGTGGAGTTCGTGTTGTATAGCTGTCACCGCGACTGATTGATTCAAGTCCTTGACTTGAAATGCTTCTTTGTTGAACCTCGCCAGGTAGTCTCTAAGAGACTTCGCCTTTCTCAGTCGGACCTGCATAAGGATGGTTGAGGTTTTTCAATGCTTCTAACTAGATATGAATTGTGACAGGAACTGGGTCTTGTAGTGGAGGAGTACCATGCCAAAGCTGGGCCTTGTACTGTGGTTATAAGGGCTTTGTACATCAGTCCCTCTATTGCACCATGTAGCATCATCTGGGCTTTGAGCGCCGAGACATGGTCGAAAGGGTTGGAGTTCCTGTCGTACTTGTCGAATTGGGGCGCTCTCCATCTGACAAGGGGTACCTCGTCCACTATGTCCTGGATGAAGGGTGGCTCCTTGGCAATATGTGCAGTGGTCTGTACAGGTTGGTTTACGGCGGGAATTGCACTCTTATGCGTGGAAGTGCGCTCTAACTCTTCCAGGCGTTGTTGGAGCTCTTTAATTTTGGCATCTTTGTTGTCTAGGGCTGCAATGTGTATGGCCTCCCTTTTGGGTCATGTGGGGTGATCCTTGACTGAGCTTGACTCGGCGACTGAGACTATGAAAGGCGGCGTCCTTTTGCCGAGCCTTTCTTTGGTGGGGATGCGAGCTGACTGGTATGTTTGGTTATGGTAGTCCCGTCCTTGGGAACGGGCAATGGTAGTGGGCCTTCGGGTCATGTCTTTCCTCATACGCTCGAACTGCTCTCCCCTTACATTTGACCAGCGCGCTTTGGGGTCTTCAATTCGAGGATCGTCCTTCGTGCGCGTCAGGGCATGAGGGGGGACAGCCCGGTTGGGTGGCATGGAAGACCCTAGTGTTTGCATGAATTCGAAGATCTTATCAACCTTTTCCTGCATGAATCGGAATCGTGTTGGATCTACTACAGCCGAAGGTTGCGGGACTTCTTGGTTCTCCCGAGACAAGGAATGGCCAACTGATCGTTCAGACTAGTTTTTATGCATCTTAATTGCTTCCTTAATTGCACAGTGAGGAATGAGATTTTCGAGAAAGTCTTTCTGTGTCATTCCCACAAACGGCTTCAATCTGATGCTACTCAATCCGAAGTAGTGCACGAACTAAGGAGGGCAATCATATAGTCCTCACTGGCAGGTCGGGATTAAGCTTCAAGGACGAGGCTGCGCTTCAAGATTTGCGATCAAGGAAGAAGTCAGAGGCCCGAGGAATTACCCTCGGTTAAGAACTCTAACACTCAAGCCAGTAGGAGGTGGTAGGATGGTCAAGTCGGGCTATAAGGATGCCGGTCCGAGCTAAGTAGTGGTGTAGGTCTCAGAAGTTGGATCCCTTACCATGAGCATGGAATACCTTTTTATAGCTGAAGATCCGTGTCCTGGTCAGATTGGGCTTCCGGGGTTGTCGGGATGAGGTTAGCCGCCGAGGTATTCGGGGTTGTCTGAATGCTTTCCGAATCGAATTGTCCAACCGTATGAGTCAACGGTAGTTCGAAACCATGATCATATCTTTTTGGCATATAGCCGAACCTTTGTTCAAATAGCCTAGTTTACACTCTAAAATTGGTATCAAATTTGGACTTATTGGCAAATTCGGATTCACTTCCTCCGAGGTGGACTTGCATATATGCTTCCCTTTAAAAAGGTGGATGTTAGAGCCACCTCATCCACCATTCAATTTTTTCTTTTTGCTTTTCAGCTTTTATGAAAAAGACAGAGTCAAGGCTTCTCATCTATTTAGGGTTTAATAGATTTGATGATTTTGAAAAAGACAGAATCACATATTTGATGATTTTAGCATATAAAGGCAACTTTTAGGATTTAATATCAATAAAAGTAATATATTTAAAAAAAATCAAAAATAGGTTAACTTTTTAAAAATAATATTAATAAATGGCAAAAATACTATTCATCTTCTTCTTCTTGCCATTTATTCACCAGAACCGTTGTTCGCCGCCGCCATCCGTTGTCGCCCACCGCGCTTCCATCCACTTCCGACAAGGTTGCCAGAGGTGGCCGGAGGCAAAGGTGGCAGCGGCAGCACTGGTGGTCATTCCTTTGCCTGCCGTCGCCGCCACCTCTGTCTCCACCCATCTCCGGCAACATTGCCGAAGGCAGAGGCAGAGGTGGGCGGAGGTGGCGGCATTGGACAGAGAAATCACCAGCGCCGCCGCCGCCACCTCTACCTCCGACCACCTCCAGCAATGTTGCCGGAGGTGGAGGTAGGCGGAGGTTGACGGCGATGGTGGGTGGTGGCGGGTAGAAGTAGGCGGCAACTCTGGTGAACAAAGAACAAGAAGAAGAAGATGATGAATAGTGTTTTTGCCCTTTATTGATAAAATTTTTAAAAAGTTAACCTACACATGACAAGTTGGAAGAGAAGTTGGAAAATGAAGTAAGCAGAATTATTACTCTTGAGAGTTGGCACTGCCATAGTATAAGTGAAATTTGGCCTGTTTATCACAAAATGTGACTCACACCAATCTCAGCCGCATGTTTTATTCATGCGTCCTATGAATAAAAATTTACAATTATGGAAATGTTCTAGTCTTCTAGATGCACGGCTAGAACAGTGCTATGAGGTATGTGTGTAGTGCACTCAGTGAAGAGCAAATCCGAACTCAGCTAAATGCGGAATACAGATTTGCTCCTCATAGAACGCTCTTCACACCAACCTAAAACGGAAGTGACAGGATCTGCTCCTCATAAATAGGCGACTCACATGCACATCCACCATGCATTGGGAACATCTCCGGTCTCCGATGAATATTCATTAATAAGTATGGGAGATGTTCTGTATTTTGTGAGGAGCTAATCCCTAATTTAAAGTGATTTGTTGGTTTAGTCCTCGCAAAACCATCATAACATATTCATATACTTTTTGCAGCTTGTATGTTTTTATTGGAACAGGATCTGCTCCTCACACTTGGGCACCTCACATGCACATTCATTGTGCATTGTGAATATCTCCCATGAAAAATAACTTATAAGTACGGGAGATATTCCCAATGGATGGTAGAATGTGTGTGCGAAGCGCGTGTGAGGCGCCCTATGATTAGACCAAACAAGAGAAGTAAGAAGAAACGAAAGGATGGAATAGTTTCCATCTCTCTCTCTCTCTCTCTGAGAGGAACTAAGAGAAGAAGGGCACAAATCTTTTTCACAGGCACTTTATTCTCTCTCTTGAGAGGAAGGAAGAGAAGAACACAAAACTTTTCCACACAAGACACTTTGTTAAATGGCCATGGGCAGATTGCTAGTAGTGTTGGTATTTAAATTTTGGGTTCATGATCAGTTATTTTGGGGGTTGTGTGAAGTCAGTCCCGAAACTTTCAAACCATAAGTGACATTTTTCTGACAATTTTACCCATTTTGTCTAAGTGTTAAAAAAATGGAAAGGAGAGGAAGGGTTATGAAACTAGACATCGATCAACTATTGGAGCTCCCGCTCCCTCGACATGCAAAAGAAGAGTACTGCAGTAACTCAACATTAACAAACATGATGATTCTCTGCCACAATCACCACATCTGAGGCGCTACCATTTCAAATTACTCACTCTTGAATTGGTTTATGTGGAAGTGGCAGATAAATAAATTAGATGACAACTAATGGGTATTTCTATAATTTCACTTATCCATTAACGTCTCGTATTGAATAAGGACCTATTAGACACAATTTGGAAGTTCATAGTACTATAGAGACATTTTAAACTTCGGGGACAGACTTGACTTAACCCCTAAAGTGTAGGGTACAAATCAGGAATTTTACCTTAAATTCTAAACAAAGTTAAAACAGGCCATGTTTGGCGCGTCTTTTCGCATGGGCTATTGATTTTTTAGAAGTTTAACAGCCCATGTTATCGTCATTTCCCATTTGGTTGGAAAAAGATTTAACCGCCAAAAATCATTGTCCCAAAAAGATGCATAAAGCCCGTTTTGAGCGATTTTTGGAAAGCTCCAAATGGAACTTTTAGATTTTTTCAACTCGTCTTCTTACAGAAAGATGCACAGAAAGACACAACTTAACCAAATAGTCTTCAGGCTGCCAGATCTTAATGCAAAAGTTCACTATGTCTTTTGCCAATTGGTGCTTCCAAAAGATCTTTTCAAAAAAAAAGAAAAAAAAAATACCAAATGACCCTAGCTTCATGTCAAGTGGAAGAAGTTTAGGCTCTAAAGGCAATAATAATGTCTCCATCAGAAAGCAATGAGTGAAGAATGTAGCAATCATACTTATGTCATACCGTAAAGAAGAGATGTAGGAAAATGGGGTCACTAAAACTTGAACAAGAAGCTCTGAGGCGCGTCTAAAGACACTATCTTTAGAATGTTATTTGCCCCCACTCAGTTTTACTGAGTTTGTTGTTGGATTATAGGCAAATCCGTTCCTAGGATACAATGGAGCATTGGGCAAGAATCTAAAACTAGCAAAGTTGAAGAGTCTCCAAAGAAACCTTCTGTGAGATAGTAGAGACCGTAATGAGAGAGAGGGAGAGAGAGAGAGAGAGAGAAAAAGTGATTTTTGAAAATTGTTTTTTGTGTCTAAGCAAATTTTTATTTGTGCTCCTTAAATAATCTTTGAAGGGGTCCGGATGTAGTAGGCATGTTAGGTAAGCACAATGAGTGAGCACGTAATAGCTGTGTGACACACATGTCCTAGTTAATGTGTCTTTCATCCAAATGTTTTTGCTCTGTTGGACAGAAATTATCCATTATTTTATTATCTTTTTCAAAATAATTAAAAATAAAAACAATGAAAAAGGAAAACCTAAACGTGTTGGGAGTTGGAACTCATTTATGTTTTCTTTTTTCATTATTTTTATTTTTATTTTTATTTATTTTGACAAAGATAATAAAATAATGGATAATTTTTGTCTAACGGAGTAAAAACGTTTGGATGAAAGACACATTAATTGGGACATGTGTCACATATCTATTACGTGCTCACTCATTGTGCTTACCTAACGTGCCTACTACATCTGGACCCTCTTTGAAGAGTCACAAAGGTGCTGGTTCAGAGAAGGCATATTGAACAGTCACAATTTCAAATATTGTGATTGTTTAAAAGGTAGTTAACGGTTAATGATTGTTAACTTTGACTTGTGCCTCTTAATCACACTTGATCGAATCATGATCGTTGATCACATCAACAATCAGCATTGCACCAAAAGACAAAGCCGCCTATCGTGAGCAAAGTGCGCCTCTAAAGCGCTCTTCAAGCTATCTAATCTTAATGCAAAAGTTCACTATATTTTTTGCCAATCGGAGCTTTCAAAAGATCTTTTCAAAAAGAAAAAAAAAACATACCAAATGACCCCAGCTTCATGTGAAGTGGAATAAGTTTAGGGTTTAAAGGCAATAATAATGTCTCCATCAGAAAGCAATGAGTGAAGAACATAGCAATCATACTTATGTCATACCATAAAGAAGAGAGATGTTGGAAAAATGGGTCATTGAAACTTGGAGGAGAAGCTCTAAGGTGCGTCAAAAGGCACTATCTTTAGAACATTATTTGCCCCCACACAATTTTACTGAGTTTGCTGTTGGGTTATAGGCAAATCCATTCCCAGGATACAACAGAGCCTTGGGCAAGAATTTGCAACCAACAAAGTTGATGAGTCTCCAAAGAAACCTTCTGTGAAACAGTAGCAAACCGGGCTGAGAGAGAGAGAAAGTAATTTTTGAAAATTGTTTTTTGTGTCTGTGCAAATGCTTGATTTTTGCTCCTTAAATAATCTTTGAAGAGTCACGAAGGTGCTGGTTCAGAGAAGGCACCTTGAACAGTCACAATTTCAAATATTGTGATTGTTTAAAAGGTAGTTAACGGTTAATGATTGTTAACTTTGACTTGTGCCTCTTAATCACACTTGATCGAATCATGATCGTTGATCACATCAACAGTCAGCATTGCACCAAAAGACAAAGCCGCCTATCGTGAGCAAAGTGCGCCTCTAATCTTAATGCAAAAGTTCACTATATTTTTTGCCAATCGGAGCTTCCAAAAGATCTTTTCAAAAAAAAAAACCAAATGACCCCAGCTTCGTGTGAAGTGGAATAAGTTTAGGGTTTAAAGGCAATAATAATGTCTCAATCAGAAAGCAATGAGTGAAGAACATAGCAACCATACTTATGTTAATACCGTAAAGAAGAGAGATGTTGGAAAATGGGGTCATTGAAACTTGGAGGAGAAGCTCTGAGTCGTGCCTGAAAACATTATCCCCACTCAGTTTTATTGAGTTTTCTATTGGGTTACAAGCAAATCCGTTCCCAAGATACTATAGAGCCTTGGGCGAGAATCTGCAACCAGCAAAGTTGAAGAGTCTCCGAAGAAACCTTCTGTGAGACGGTAGCAAACCGAACAGAGAGAGAGATTTTCGAAAATTGTTTTTTGTATCTGTGCAAATCCGTGATTTGTGCTCCTTAAATAATCTCTGAAGAGTCATGAAGGTGTTGATTCAGAGAAGGCACCTTGAACAATTACAATTTCAAATGTTGTGACTGTTTAAAAAGTAGTTAATAGTTAATGACTGTTAACTTTGAGTTGTGCCTCTTGATCACACCCAATTGAATCGTCACCATTGATCGCATCAACGGTCAGCATCGCACCAAAAGACAAAGCCGCCCTTTGCGAGAAACGTGTGCCTCTAAAGCGCTCTTTAGGTTGTTAGATCTTAATGCAAAAGCTCACTATGTCTTTTGCCAATCGGAGCTTTTAGAAGATCTTTTCAAAAAAAGAAAAACTTACCAAATGACCCCAGATTCGTGTAAGTGGACGAAATTTAGGGTCTAAAGGCAATAATAATGTCTCCATAGAAAAGCAACGAGTGAAGAATGTAGCAATCATACTTATGTCATACCGTAAAGAAGAGATATGTTGGAAAATGGGGTCACTGAAACTTGGAAGAGAAGTTCTAAGGCGTGTCTAAAGACACTACCTTTAGAACGTTATTTGCCCCCACTCAGTTTTACTGAGTTTGCTGTTGGGTTATAGGCAAATCCGTTCTCAGAATACAATGGAGCATTGGGCGAGAATCTGTAACCACCAAAGTTGAATTCTCCAAAGAAACCTTTTGTGAGACAGTAGCAGAACCAAACTGAGAGAGAGAGGGAGAGAAAGTGATTTTCAAAAATTATTTTTTTTTTTGTCTGTGCAAATGCTTGATTTGTGCTCCTCAAATAATCTCTGAAAAGTCATCAAGGTGCTAGTTCAGAGAAGGCACCTTGAACAATCACAATTTCAAATATTATGATTGTTTAAAAGGCAATTAACAATTAGTGAATGTTAACTTTGAGTTGTGTCTATTGATCACACCCGATCGAATCATGGTAGTTGATCACATCAATGGTCAGTATCACACCAAAAGGCAAAGTTGCCTTTCGCGAGCAAAGTGCGCTTCATGGCGCCGCATGCATGTGCACACACACGTGCACGCACGTTGCATGATATCAATCCTCCATACTCTCATCTCTTTATCTAAGGAGTGTAAATCAACTCCTATTAAAAAAGCCAAAACAAAACTTGTAATTTTCCAATGTGGGACAAGTTAAAAAACTATTTTTGGTAAGAAAAAAAGCCATTTTATAGCAAAGTGCGTTGTGGCACACTAACGGGCGCCTGAACTTGCTATCGGACATGGTTTTTAAAACCGAACCAATCAAGGGTCCGGTTACTAGTTCAAACGATCCGACCATTCGACCCGAATGGTCAACCTGTTTTGACAAAAAATTAAAAAATTAAAAAAGAAATAAAAAATTAAAAAATGGTCAAAACGATTCGAACAATTAACCAACCGGTTCAATGATTTACTAACCAAAATCAACAGTTTTGAGAAAAAACAGAACCGGTCCTGATTTTTCCGATCCAACCGTTCGGTCCGATCCGGTTTTGAAAACCATGCTATCGAAGCTTGCAGCGGCGCCGCTCGATTGGCGCGCTAGCAACAAGCAACGGATTGAGCGCTAGCGCTGCGCTGACGAGGCTGCGCTACCGCGCCACGTTAGCACTCAATCAATTAGGCTCGAAAGCAGTGCGCATGGAATCTCGAAGGAGCTTTATTGCAGTCGCTTTGCAGGAGATTCCAATGTGCCCGTCTACAATTGGAGTCTACTGAGTATTGATTGATCCATCAACCGGAGAGGTTCCGTTTTGCTCGCGGTAAGGATCGTTGGAATCAAAATCGGAATCTCTTAATTTGAGTCAAAATCGACTACTTTTAATGTCTAATTCAGACGAAAACCGGAATCCAATTCATTGTCATTCGATTCATTTGAAAATACAATTGATACAAAAGGCCGAGAAAGGTATATGTGCTATTCATTTGAAACTAGAATATTACTTTATTACCCTTCTTTTATTGTTTTATTACTAATTTATCGTTGTTTCGAAAGATTCGTTAAAGTGATTGATTTATGAATTGAAAAGCACAAAAGCTTTGAAAACGGTCCAAACTTCAATTACAACCATTAAATTAAGGGAAATTTTCCAATTTGTGCCCTCTAATTCGGGTGTAGGGTCATTTTAATCCTTAACCTTTAAAATGCCATAATTCAGTATGTAAACTTTTAAAACGTGTTAACCCAGTACCTACAAATATTAACTTAATCAGCCATTAAGTAGCATTTGAAAAAGATACAAATATCCTTTGAATTTCATCTAAATTTCTGTATAAACAATCTAAACATTGATAAAAAATTAATATTCCCAAATCCTTGCCTCTTTTATTCAAGAAAGTCACTATTTTCAAAATCAGACCGGACTGGGTGGTTGGGCTGAAAAAACTGGAAACCGGTCACCTGACCAATTCCATTTTCCTCCAAAACCGCTTTTTCCCCCAAAATTGTTGATTTTGGTCAATAAACCGCTGAACTGGTCGGTTAACCATTCGAAGGGTTTTGACCGTTTTTTAATTTTTTTTTTATTTTTTGTCAGAATGGGCCAGTCGTACGGGTCGAATGATCGGACCATTCGAACCAATAACCGGACCCCTGACCGGTTTAATCACCGGTTCGTTTTTAAAAACCATAAAGAAAGTTGACGTCATCAAAATACCCACTGAGGCATGACCCAATTATGTTGAATAGAAGAAACAAAAATTTAGGCCTATTAATTTTTTTCAAAGTTTAGATGATTTATAAAGAAAATTAGATGATACTCAAAAAGTATTTATATCTTTTTCAAATATCACTTAATAATTGGTTAAATGATAGTTAACAAATAAATATTAGATTGACAAGTTTTAAAAGTTAGAATATTGAATTATCACAATTTAAAATTCGAGGACAGAAATGATAGTAGACACAAAGTAATACTAAATGGGAATTTTCCCATAAATTAAATTGCAGAAGTGGTACGGATGTGATAGTGAGTGAAGTCTATGATGGGTGGTGAGTCTATTCTTCACTACCCCACCCCACTCTCATTTGCGCTTGTGTAGGGTAAAAGGTCATTAGATCTGTCAGATCCATTGTATGCAGCAAAAAATAATTAATTTGTCAGATTCCTTTCTGGGCAAGGACATTTCAGATCAATTAAATATTATAAGATTTCTTGGAAAAGTGGATTTGTCTAATGCAGATTTCTGATTTACACTAACTGCTATAAACATTTAAATCCACGGATATCTACACTCTATGCATTCATGTCCGTGAATTGGCATCAATTCTAAGTGGCACCTATCCCTAATTGTACATTGAACCTACAAATTCTGACATTGTCAGTATTAGTAAGATTTTTTTTTCATAAACATTGTATGCTGCCAAAAAAAATTTAATTAGTCAGATTCATTTCTTATCAAGGACAACTCAACTAGACATTAACATTTCTTGTCAAGGACAAGACTATAAGATTTTTTTTCAGAAAATTATAATAATTTTTTTAGTAAGTGTTGAATTAATGGTCTGTTTGGTTTGCAGTCGGAATCAGAAATGTCCATTCCCATAGTCTGTTTGGTTCAGACAGGAATGGGAATGGGAATTGAAATCAGCATGAACAGGATTTCATCCCCAAGGGAAGGAGGAGCAGGGAATGGCCATTCCCTCAAACGGGGGAATGCCATTCTAGCAGGAATGGGAATGAGATTCTGATTCCACCCAACCAAACAGTTGGAATCAGAATAACCCATTCTGTTTCCAATTCCAAACCCCTATTCCAACAAACCAAACTGGGCCGAAGAATCTTCACATTAGGCATGTGTTAATTCATGTGAGAAATTAAATAAAATTATATAAATGATGAGGGAGGAAAATTTATAATTTGCTCCCTAACAAATTAACATTGTTACTGGTTTAGTTGTACAAATTATAGGCTATCTAATATGACAAGGATTAAAAAGAAGGGAAATTGTCTACAACTTTTCAAAACATGCAAAGAACCCCATGTTAATGAATTTTTGTACCATTGTTAAAGCACGACACAATTAGTGATCATTGACAAAGTTGTTTGCAATTTTTATGACCAAACTGTCCTTGAATAGTGAAGAAGGAGGAGGAGGAGGGGAGAGAGAGAGAAAGAGAGAGAGAGGTGAGTGGGTGAGCTGCAATGCAGTTTCGAGAGCCCTATTCTTTGCCGCTAGAATGAGGTAGATGATGGAGGAAATAGCACATGTTGCATTGTCAATTTGTCATTAAACATTGAAAATGAATAAAGTTAATCCGATTAAGGAAGCCCCACCAAAACGCATAAGAGTTTACTGAATAAATTCTGTCACATAGGTGCCACTTAAGCATTTTCCCCATTATGTGGATTTATACGCATAGAGACTTGCAGAAGAAAGCCTTGATTTAAGTGTGTGCCTATCATTAGGGGAACTTTATTTTCACGCTTCCCCCAACGGGTAGACATTTATTCACTGTTTTGCTGATGTAGTGCCTCATGGCGCCTAGTGGCTCATTAAGTGTCAATAAACGGATTAGTTAGTGCTTTTCTCGGTTTTGCAAACAAATCAAGTACAAAAGTTTAGTGAATAAATGCCAAACACATACTGGATCTATCAAAACCCATAAGAATCTCATTCAAATCCCCATCCTCAACTAAGAATAATCCAATTTGACTTCAGAGGATAAGTGGCTTAGCTGTGTGTTTTATTTCTCCCTGATTTTTTCTAGATTTGTTTGTCAGGCTAAAGAAATTCATTCAAACTTGCAGGTTTTCTGATTGCCAAAAAGGACCTGTGTTGATTAGAAAGTATAACCTAGTTTTGGTTGAGTTTGGGGTTATGAAGGTATATTTATTTCATTGATTTTGTTTTGGCCTTTCCTCTGAGGAGTGATTTCTATGTTGTCCGATCAAAAGCAATTAGAGGTGTTCAAATTCGGTTGATAAAATGAAAACTGAAACGAACTGAACTGAATAAACTAATATTTTAGCTGATTGAAATTGGTTTTTAGTTCTGGTTCGGTTCTATTTTTTTAAAAAAATCAGTTTTTGGTTTTGGTTCGGTTTTCATTTTTATTTTTTTTTAAATTGATTTTCGGTTCTGGTTTGGTTTGATTGAAATTTTCAATCTAACAGAACCAAAAACTGAAAACCGAATTAATGTTGTAATTTAGTTAAGTATATTAAACATTAATCTTTTATTTAATACTTTATGCTAATTAATTATTATATTTCCCAATGAACAATTTGACAATTCCCCATTAGGCTTTATAACTATTAATTAAAACGTAGGCTCATTATGAATTGTTTATTAATTATTAATTGTTCATTAATCATTAATTACTTTTGAATGGCTAATTCGCAATTGGCATAGGGATTTGGGCCTATTGTAGCTTTTAATTAATAATAGCTAATTAATTAAAACCTTTGGGCTTTGGGGTCATTCTAACTTTTAATTAATAATAATTAATTAATTAAAACCATTGGGTTTTGGGGCCATTTTATGTTTTAATAATAACACTTAATAAATGCTTATCATTTATGTGGCACCAGGGTCCAACTGAGGGTTGGTTCGGTTATTGAGAATGGTAAAACCGAATAATCAGTTAGGTCCTCAATTTGAACCGAACTGACCGATCATACACCCCTAAATGTGATTGCCGTGACATCATGTAATGTCTTTGGTTTATCTTCGACTTTCTGATTGCAGATTCCCAATCCGTAAATCTTCTTGTCTTGAAGAGCGACTTTAGTGGACACGAAGTGATTGTATCAAATTGGATGGGCTTAGGTGATCGGAGTGTCAAAGCCTCTCCAAAGTTTGATGTTCATATATGTTATGTAATTCTTCGTTCAATCCTCTATATGAGATGTGTTTTCTCTTGTCTTGTTTGTCGGAGGTTATTCAGAATTTCAAGAATCTTCTCTTTCCCTCCTTTGTTTGGTTTTGTGGTATCTCTCTTTTCCTCCCATCTCATGTAGGAGACTCTTGTCCTACATTGCTTGGAAAAAAAGTTGGCTTTGAGTATATCATTAGGATTGCTCTCCCTATAGGTAGGGGTGCTTTTCACGCACATGCCTCAAGCCAGGTCAAGCCGGGATAGGGCACAGAAGCGGGTGCGTGTGTGTGTATGTGCTTGTATACGCGGTGTCTCTGTGAACAAGTGCCTTGTTGTATTGTCTTGGAGAGACACTTCTCTTTGAAAGGACACATCTATGTTCATTCGGGTGATTGAAAACACTCTATAAATAGAGTGGTGGTCAACCCAGTGTTACACAACAATAAGTTCATAGTTCTCTATTTGTTTCTTTCTTAAGCATCATCTCTGATTGTTTCATAGAGGTCTGGTAAGCGAGTGCACGTCTAGCAGTGGCATGTGTGCTATTTTATCTTGGTGACCAATTTGCAATCACCTGGCTACACCGTAGGGGGAAAATGTGGTATTAAGGAGAGTGAACAAGTGGCACGACACAGCCCTCCCTTCTTTGCAATTCTCTGTTTCGTCTTCATAGTTGTGCAACATTGTCGACATATGGTTTGGAAAGCGTTTACCAATAAGTTTCATTCTACCTTATTTACATTATTTATCCAACAATTTTAAAACCGCATTTATGGAACCTATCTCTGCTAACCCCATTATGAGGAACTGGATACTGTCAACAGTTATCAATTTCTCTACAATTGAACATTTCAATGGAACCAATTACAAGCATTGGAGACAATGCCTTCTATTTTCCTTAGAACAATTAGGGGTAGCCTCCGCTTTGATTGAACCAAACCCAGTGAACATGGAGGAACCAACACGTTTTGTTATTGCAAAACACTGGAACATGACTTACCACCTCTGCAAGAACCACTTCTTGAATTGCCTATCCAATAAACTGCAAAATGTTTACTCATCCTACAACTTTGCCTATGAAATTTGGAATGCTCTAGACAACAAATATGCTTTGGAAAATGCTAGAAACAAAAAATATGTCATTGTTAATTTCCTACATTTTACTATGAAAAAAGACATTAATGTGTCTACCCAAATAGATGAGTTTCAAGTGCTTGTGGGGGAATTAGCAAAGGAAGGCATGACATTGATAGATTAATTTATTGTCAGTTCTCTCATAGAGAAATTGCCACATACATGGAATGTTTTTGAAACAAATATGAAGAACAAAAGAAAGGACACTACTTTGGATCAAGTAGTGGTCCGAATCAAAATAAAAGAAAAGAATAGAAAGAAATTGAAGATGAGAAAAATCAGATTTCCAAAAACAATCTAGTAAAAGAAATGACTACAAAATTCAAAAAGAATATGAATATGAAAAATGATTAGAAATTCAAGAAGCAACAAAAGAAAGGAAAATGCTATGTGTGTAGCAAATCTGAAGGAATGGAAAGATCCATCGTATGGACGCCCGGATAATGCGGAATAGAATGGACGAATTTCAAAAATTTAGTTCCTTCCTACAATCACATTCCCTATTTTAGAAAACTAATTTTCAAGGATCAATCTTGAATCAAGAACCGAACAATATCTGAGTAAAACAGTAGGAGAGGGAAATACTTGATACGGAGAATTAGTATCCCCCAACGAAGGTGTTCACACCTAGAAAAGTCACCAAAAACTGCTCCCACTGAAGATGACGCAGTGTAGGACGGAGCAGAAGCAGCAACATTCTTCACAAGAACTGGATCATTCACAAGAACCCACTGGACGGCAGGTGAGCACAACTTCTTTTCAATTCTTTCACAAAGAACTGAAATCAAGAACGCTTCTTGATGACTCCCACGTGAGTGGAGATGAACTGCTAATGGCGGCGGCGGTAGGAAGGAGGGGGCAGAGAGAAATTGGCACAGTCTCACTGTATGCTGATCTCTCCCTCTTTGTTGTATTTGTATCTCATATGAGTGTCTTTTGAGGCTGCTGCCCCCTCCTCCTTTTATAATCCAAAAGGGCTCCTAATCTCATTAGGAGAAGTTGATCCCCTTAAGTGATAAGGTAGAGTCCTTATCTAATCTGCAGATCATGATCAACCCTCCTAATTTGATTAGGAGTTTCCAATTTTGAATCATATTCAAATCTGGACTCTTACTGAGTGGATAGGGACTTTCCCTTATCCTTTAAGGCCGGTCCATATCTCAGATTCGCCCCATTCAAACTAATCTAATTAGCCCAACTCGTATTGGGCTTTTGGCCCATTAAGTGTATGTGCTCACTTAAGCCTTCCAAATTGCTGCCTAGTTGGGCTTTCTCTGTATGGCGTGGGACTCAAACATTGATCTACACATCAGCCACAAGGGTTCAACCCAGCCTCTGTTACAAGGCCTAGCCGAATTCAGTGGAGAGCCCAGTGAACCCCTTGAACCCATCAAATGGACTCTATGGGCCCAACACTTACACTAAGTGGTCCTTGTGCCAAGCCACCTTGTAACACCCAAGGACTGTGGGCAGATGCAAGATTAGCCCATCAGGT
>NW_010729077.1:3786656-3819019 GCF_000365185.1 Nelumbo nucifera | reverse complement strand
TATATAGTTTTAGGAGGAGGGGTTGTTTCCAACTCCTTTTAGGAGTTCATTCTCAAAAATAGAAAGTCCTAATTAGTTTTGATCTAATCCTATCATATCTCTTATCTAGTAATTTCAATCTTTTTTATCTTTCTAGGATTACATTTGAAATTTAAATCTGATAGGACTCTTTATTCTTGAATTTGAGTTGGGCTTCTTTAATAAATTGGGTTGCTACAAGGCTCTTCTGCGAATTGAGCTTCAGTTGTGAAATGGGTTTCTCTGCGAATTTGCTTCGACTTTAGGCCCGATATTTTGGGTAACTTTTAGAGATCTATGCATTCTAATGGACCGTAGGCACTTTGCCCCACTATTTTCACAAAAAAAACCCTTTTAACCTCAAATTGTAATTTTTAATATTTTGTATAAATAAAAAAATAAAAAATTGTTTAAAAATATAAATTAAATATAAAAATACATATAGCATATTTATACATTATTTATTGATAAAATATATATCTATACACATATATACATATGCATATAAATATATACTTAATACATATATATGATGACGTGGAACGATCTAAACCGTTCAACTCGGTCGGTCGAACCAGTGACCCGCGACCCAAAGGCAAAAATGGTTTGGCCTCTGGGTTGGTTTTTAAAACATTGGTAGAAGCAAATTTCACTAAAAACCTCATAAAAGTGTAGAAAGAGAAACCGAATTACTACAACTTATACACAATGATCTAGGAGATCTTAAGTTTCATAAAACTAGAGGAGGAAAAAGATACTATATAACCTTCATAGATGAATTTTCTAGATATGCAAAAGTAGTCTTACTTATATAAAAATATGAGGCTAAACAAACTTTTATAACATACAAGATTGAAGTAGAAAATCAATTAGGAAAAAAAGTAAAAAGACATAGAACGGATAGAGGGATTGAATGTGATGGAGAAACCATCAAGAAATTCTTTGAAGAAAATGGAATTATACATGAAACCCCAACCCTTACCAACCTAAATATAATGGAGTTGCATAAAGACTTAATACAACATTAAAAAAATGATGAATGCTATGCTAATTAGTTTAGGTGCACCTTTGAATTTGTGGGGGGAAGCAATCCTAATAATTTATCACTTGTACAATAGAATACCTCCCAAGAAGAAAGGACAAATACCATTTGAACTTTGGCATAACAGGAAACCCAGTTTAAACTACTTAAAAGTTTGGGTTGTTTAGCAAAAGTTCAAATATTTGAACCTAAAATAAAGAAATTGGGACCAAAAACCTGTGACTATGTGTTTATTGGATTTGTACAAAATAGTGTAGCTTATCGGTTCCTTGTAATTAAAACTATTGATAATGTTGTGGAGAATAACACAATGATTGAGCCCTGAGTTGTAGAATTCTTTGAGCATATTTTTCCATGGAGAAAAGAAACAATAAATAGGGAACTTTCTCAAGTCCATAACAAAAACCAAGAACAAGAGTTGAATGCTCAAGGAATCAGTACTTCACTTAGTAAAGGAAACACCGATTCTAGAAATTAAGAACCAGACTTAAGAAGAAGTAAAAGGCAAAGAAAAGAAACAAACTTGGGTGATGGAATGTTCACATTTTTTGTGGACAAAAACCTAGTAACCTATCAGGAAGCCATAACCTTCACTAATGTAGTATTCTGAAAAGAAGCCATAAAAAGTGAAATAGACTCTTTAGTCACTAATAACACTTGGGAACTTGTAGATCTCCCACCTGGAACTAAGGCACTAGACTATAATGTTGTGTCTAGCTTGAAGGAAAAAGTAGGGAAAGGAAAAGAAAATTAGGGAAATTAAACATTCACAAATCTTGTATAAATTTCCCTACCTTTTCTTTCGTTTCCTTACTTTTTCTTTTAAAACCAAACATAGCCTAAGTGGATATTTAAGAAAAACTAAAACTAGATGACACCATAGATAAATCCAAAGCTAGAGTATTTGCTAAAGGCTTTAGAAGAAAGAAAGATGTAGATTTCTTTGACACATATTCCCTTATTGTAAAGTTAACTACCATTAGAGTCTTATTTGCTATAGCATCAATTTACAAATTGTTAGTTCATTAAATGGATGTAAAAACAACTTTCTTAAATGGAGAATTAGAGGAAGAAATATACATTAGGCAACCTGATAATTTTATAGTGCTAGGACAAGAGAACAAAGTATGTAAACTGATTAAGTCCTTGTATGGCTTAAAATAAGCTCCCAAACAATGACATGAAAATTTGATAATGTGTTAAAAATGAATGAATATAGCAAAAATGATTTTGACAGATGTGTCTAAAACAAATTTGTAGATGATAAAGGAGTCATAATCTGCCTATATATTGATCGTTTGTTAATAATGGGTACAAGTATAGAAGTAGTAAAGAAAAAAAACAGTTTTTAATGTCCAAATTTGACATAAGGACATGGGTGAGGCTGATGTAATCTTGGGGATTAAAATCCATAAACAACAAGGAAACTTTATTCTCTCCTAATCACACTATGTGAAAACTATACCTAGGAAGTTTGGAGACTATGACTGTAAACTAATTAAAACACCACTTGACTATAGTATACACTTAAGAAAACATGTAGGAGAATATGTTTCAGAAAAGAAATATGCAAGTATAATTGGATTTGTATCCTACTTAATGAATTGTACAAGACTAGATATAGCAATAGCAGTTGGAAAATTAAGTCAACATATTCATAATTTTGGGAATGAACATTGATAAGCTTTAGTAAGGTTACTAAAATATTTAAAGGGTATCATAAACTATGGTTTACATTATTTAGGTTTTCCTCCTATTTTTGAAGTCTTTACTGTTGCAAAGGATTTTAGATTCAAAGGATAGTACTTCCTTTAGTGGGTATGTCTTTACCTTAGGAGGTGGAGTAGTTTCTTGGAAATCAGTAAAACATTCCTATAACACAAGTTCAACAACAGAGGTCAAATTCATTGCATTAGAATTGGCAAGTCTAAGGCAGAGTGGCTAAGGAACTTATTAGCGGATATACCACTTTGGCCACGGTCGGTTCCATCTATATCTCTCAATTGTGATAGTCAAGCAGCAATAGCTAGAGTCAAGAATAAAACATATATTGCTAAAAGAAGGCACAACTTGGTAAGACAATACATCAGTGAATGAACAATCGCACTGGATTTTGTAAGGTATGAAAAGAATCTTGTAAATTCGTTAACCAAACCACAAACTTGTAAAGTGGTTTATGAGGCATCGGTAGGAATGAGGTTAAATCCCGTTACATAAGTCATTAGTGATAGACACCCAACCTATGTGAAATGTGACCCTTGGAATTAGGTTGAATGGGTAAAAATGAGTCACTGGATGACTTAGGAAAGAACTATCAAATTGTGCCCCATAATAAATGTCGAAGTAAGATAGTGCTCATTGCAATTTGAGGAGGGTGAGTGTAAGGCTCTTAATCGGTTAAGAACAATGTGTGTAGTGTAGACTAAATAACCGACCTAAGTGAGTGTGAAGTGTGGCTGCTTCTAAGAGAACTCTAAGAGTTGACCCTCTAAAATACTCATGATTCCAAGATGGAAACAATGCCAAAATGTTCCAAAACAAAAGAACCACTAAGGAAAGGTGAGTTGAGTCGGTTGGCAGATTAGCTAGTTACATCAAAGGAGAAAAATTGGAGGAGTCTGACTTTACCAATACTCTGTAACATAATTTGTCATACCTAAGTGTTGATTGAATTCCAAAAAACATCACCATGAATATTTCTCTCACCGCGATATGCAATATATATCTACATGCATGGGTAAGGACCCATAGGAGGAGAGCAATATATATCCCTACATGCATGTGAGGGGGTTAGGGGTACTTTTCACACACACGCGCACACCAAGCCAAGCCGGGACAGTGTGGGGCACGGGTGCAGTGCGTATGTACACGTGCTACACCAAATTGTTTTGCCTTTGACCGGTTTAACCTACTTTTTACTTGTTCGTTTTGTGTCTCTGTCTCTGCAAATAGGCGCCTTGTTGCACTTTTCTGGAAAGACACTTCTCTATGAAAGGACACATCTGTGTCCATTTGGGTGTTTGAGAACACTCTATAAATGGAGTGGTGGTCGACCCAATGTTACACAACAAGTTCATAGTTCTCTGTCTATTTTTTTTCTAAGCATTACCCCTAAGTGGTTCACGGAGGTCTGGTAAGCAAGTGCACGTCTACCAGTGGCCTGTGGGGTGTTTTATCTTGGCGAAGGGGAACTAGAGAAAATGGGTCTTTCTTGCATACCGGACGTTGGAGTATAGGCAATATCCGAATTTGATTCGATATCTGACGGATATTCAAAATCAATGTCTGAATTTGAATTCAATTAAATAGTCAAATACTTGATTTGATTCAAATTCAATCAATTAATTATTTTTAGTAATTAGTAAATATACAAAATAAATATTTTATTTATATAAAGTATATAAAAATATAAATTATTGATATAATTTCATTATTATATATATAAATTATATAAAATATTTAAATAGTTTATATATTATATATAAAAATTATATAATTTGTCAAATTTGGATATTTATCAAACTGAATCAGGTCATATCCAAATTCGACGTGATTACTTAAATGGTATGAATAGGATATTCAAGTTTGACCTATTATGATAATCGAATATGCTTAATCTTAAATTCAAAGTCAGATTTTCAAATACCATTGACACCCTTACACATAATTATAGTATATATTTCCGATGTATGGTTGGGACATGTCGTGAGGTTAGTGTGAGAGGAATACTATGTGAGGAGCAAATTTGGACTCGCCACTTTGCAATTCTGATACTTTGAACCTCTCTCTCTCTCTCTTCTTTGATAAACAAGGGCCTACATAACTATGGAGTTAGCATGTCCCAAAAGACAAGGCCATTACCTAATGTTGATCCCAATTATCTAGGGTCTTAGGAGGGGTAGACTGGATACAATCCCAAACTTTTTGACATTGTTTTGCACAAAGTGGTCACTCTCGGAACCATGCAACATTAGAAAGATTAGACCAATCAAAGATGACTATCCAACATAGGGATATCGACAACTAGAGGTATAAAATGGGTCGTGTTGGGCTGGCATGGCATGGCCCACGTGCAGCCCGCAGACCGTCCTAGGTCGTGCCTTCCTCCCCTAGGATATTTTGGGGGGTCGGCCCGGCACGGCCCACGGCCCGAACAAGTGTGGCCCCATGCCAGGCCACGATTCGGGCTGGTCCACTGGCCGAGCCTTGGACCATTCTAGGTCATGGACTAGGCCAAAGTTATTTATTTAAAAAAATTGAAAAAAAATTGTTTATTTTATTAATATATTATATATTATATACTATTATATATATATATATATCATATATATGGATTGTGTCGGGCCGGGCCATGCCGGCCGATGGGCCATGGGCAGCACAACACGACAGTGTGGGTCGTGCTGGCCCAACCCGCTGACCTGAAATCCCAAACTTGGCACAGTCCATCGGCCTATACAATCGTACCGGATTGTGGCACATCCCGTGAACCCTTGGGCTGTGCTGGCTCAAAATCCTGCCGGGCCACGGGTGGCACGGCCTGATTTACACTTCCATCAACAACCTAACTATAAGATAAAACCACTGCATCTGTCACGAGCACCGTTGCTGCAACTGAAAATAGCACCGATACTTCCTGAGGAAATACAAGGATAGAGATGTTCATTTAGTCTGATTGTGTGTTTGGTTCATTCCGTTCTGACTAAGAATCCTAGCAGGCCGAAGAAGCTTCCATTACTAAAACCACAAGAAGTTGCTTTAAGGCTTTCTTGTCTATTAGGCTCGACCTGCATTGGGTTCAGATCCATTGATTATTATTCATAGTGAAGAAAGATTTCATTCCATCACCTCAGTTTATCTTTCTTTTGCATTGGATTCTTGTTTGTTGTTTGCTTCATTATCGGACCTGACATTTCTGGAGAAAAATAAAGCAGATGAAAATTTTCGTTGAGGCTTGTGGTGGATGCGGAGCCTACGGCGATATGGACCTAACATATTTTCTGTTCATGAGTCCGATTGAGATTTTGGTTGTTTTTTCATATTTATATCTATTTGTTTTTTAAATGTTGCCACATCAGTGCCATATCTATTTGCCACATCTGTTTGGAAAATCTTTTTAGAAAGATCTTACAACAGCCTTAAATGGACAAAAGATGTCTTCCGGTCTTTCATTGCCAAACAGAAAAAGACCAAATTATGGTCTTCCAAGCTTTAAAAAGCCCAAAAAAAATCACACAAAAAGACTTGCCAAATGCCTCCTAAATTTGTTACCCAAGCCCAGCCCATGTTAGATCCTGAACAATTCAGGTTGGGTTTGGGTAGCCTGGGTGTGATGGTCAGGTTTGAAAGCTTTCTTATCTTATGTTTTGTACAATTTCACTTCTAATTTACACATAGGTTTTTTGGTGTACATCTATATCTATACTATCTATACTACCTATAAAAGTGTGAATGCCCCTTCTTTCTGGAATTTTTATTAAACGCTTTCTATTCCCCTTGTCTAAGCATACAACGGGCATAAAAACAGTATATATGTCCTTCACTCGCTTTAAAAATCCCGCTTATAACCATTCAGAAACTGTCCATAAATTATAAATAATTTTATCTTAGAAATATTGTCACGTACAAATGCACATACATATTTACTAATAATAGTTTAAAGTATATATAGTATATACAGAGATTGGACGGGCTAACTTGAATCAGGCTTGTATTGAGTTAGGCCTGCCTCGTCCTACTTTACAGCTTAATCCAAAAACAACATGAATAAAGTCAATCTCAAGTTTTCAGGCCTAAGACCATTCCAGAGTCAAAAAAAAAAATCAAAGCCCAACCCATTACCAGAGGAGGACACCAAATATAGATATTAGATAATGCAGGGAAATGATGGGTGAACCCAAAATATGAAAATCAAAATTAATACAGGAACTTTTAATTAGTTAAAAAAATAAGCATTCTAATTTTTATTGAAAGCGAATAAATAAACATTTTAATTGATCTTCATTTATGCAGAATATTCTTTACAATTATATGGTGAATGCTCACTCTTTTGAGGTATCACATGTAATTAAGTAACTAGATAATTTTGTTATTATTGCAATCCTTCATAACGGCGAGTGTTTAATGAGTTCAAATCAGCCCCCACAAGATTGCCCCCCACAATGTCTATGTATTAGAAACATTTTCTAATGCTAATATCAGAAATGATGATATCATTATTGGGAGATATTTCCAATGACGAGAATGTACTGTGAGACGTTATGGAGGGCAATCTTATAGGGCTGATTCACTCCGGTGTTTAATATAGGGGAATAGCCAACTTAAAAAAAGTAAATTACATATTGCCACTCTGTACTTAAGATGCGGTGATACTTAGTCCCCTGAACTTCTGAGTTTCATCACTTTGCCCCCCATTCCATTAATGGGATTGATGGTAAATTACTAAATTGTCCATCCAAGATTTGATAGGCTGAGACCACAAGCTATCCAAATGATGGAAATAAACATACTAAAGCATAACATCTCTTTTCTGTTGGACTGGATTTTTTATGTTTCCAAACCCAGATGATGAATTTGGCTTTTTCTTTGGTGAGGGTTTGGAAGCCCAACAACCTAGTGCAAAAGGTGTACTATAGTCCAGAATGACCATTTTCATCATTTTGATAGCTTTTGCTCCAAGCCCATCAAAACCTAAATGGATATTTTAGGGTCATTCACATTTATTGAATTTAACATCTGAATGTTTCTAAAATTGTGATAATTAATTTTAGGTGTATTGGATTTGGTGAGTTTTTCTTGGTTCCGAATGTAAACGATTAAGCGTGGAGAATGTTGTTTTGAAATTAGAATGTTTAGTTTTAAAAAATAACAACTGAACATTTTAACCATAAATATAAGAAAGTTTGATTAACTATTTAATAAATTAATTAACAATTATAAAATAATACACAAATAGTGGAATTAATAAATATATAAATAATTAAATATTTTAAAGAATTAAACATTTAATATTTAATTAATTATAAATGAAAATAATAGCAATAATAGTAAAAAATTATTATTTATCATTAATTAATTTTTATTTATGATAAATGAATTATACATAATTATTTGATGATTAATTAATTATTTTAATTACATATCTTGTAACTATGTAATTTGTTATTAATAATTAATCTTAGGGAAAATTTCTTAAACTATTCCCACTGTTTAGCTAATTGATAAACTATACCCTTACTATTTAACTATTGTCTTAAACCACCCCTACTGTTTATGACAATTAACTAACTCTACCCCAGCCATTAGCGTTCGTTAATGTACCACCGAAATTAATAAATATATAAACAAAAGACACACAGAGGGGTCAAGAGGACAAAAGTAAAGCCGTAAAATGGATTAGAATGGACAGAAGATGACCAGAAGAATCTCATGGATTTGGAGATTTCCGAGCTAGAAAGTGTTGGAAAATAATAAAAAAGGCAGAATGAAACTTATCAATAATCGCTTTCCAAACCGAAAATTGCAGGAGTGTGATGTTGCAAAATAAGGATCGTGCTACTTTCACGTTCCTTCGATGTTGCTTCAGAATAGTCTAAGAAATCCATCGAAGATAGTACTAAAAGCCAAGAGGAAACAAAAGATACACAGAGGGGTCAAGAGGACAGAAGTAAAGCCGTAGAATGGACTAGAATGGACAGAAGATGACCAGAAGAATCTCATGGATTTGGACACTTCCGATCTAGAAAGCGTTGGAAAATAATAAAGAAGGCAGAATGGAACTTATCGATAATCGCTTTCCAAACCGAAAATTGCAGGAGTGTAATGTTGCAAAATTGCAAAATTGAGAAGTTGCAAAGAGAACGAGGGTTGAGTCATGCCACTTGGTCACTCTCCTTAAAACTGCATTTTCCCCTACAATACAGCCAGGTGATTGCAAATCAGTCGCCAAGATAAAATAGGCATAGGCCATTGGTAGACGTGCACTCGCTTACTAGACCTCTGTGAACCATAGAAAATTGATGCTCAGATTGATAAAGAAGACAGAGAAGAGAAGACCGTCGAAAATGTTGGTGTGCGAAAACTGGGTTGACCAATACTCCTTTTATAGAGTGTTCTCAGTCACCCGAATGGACATAGGGGTGTCTTTTCAGACAGGGACCTCTTCAAAACAGTGCATCTGTTCGAAGAGACATAAAAAAGAAGACACACAAAAAAGAAAAGAAAAAATGTTCAAAAAATTAAATTCGAAATTTAAAAGTCAAATGATTAATTTGGTAAAAACAAAACCGATTCGGTGCATTGTGCACATGTACACGCATCCATGCCCCGGCTCAACTCGGCTCAATGCGCACGCATGTGAAAAGCACCCCTCAACCCCCTCCCCTCGCATGCATGGGATATGTATAGTGCTTTCCTCCTACGTTTCCCTACCCATAGAGAGAGCAAAATTATAGATATGCTCCACCATTATTCATTTCCCAAACAATGTGGGATAAGGAGACTTCCCATGCACTCAAGAGTGGGAAGAGAAAAAGACAACTGAAAAATAAGAGAGGGAGGAGAGATATTCTTGAAATTTTGAATCTCCCTCCAACATAAAGAAACTAGTGCAAGAGGGGATTGAAAGCGAGGAAGTGGGACCCCTTCAGAGGTGTGAGCTTGTTTCCATGGCCCAGGAGAAAGAGAGATAAAGGTCTAAGGAAAAAGAATTAAATCAGGCTTCTTCTCTTCAGCATAGTTCTAAAGAAAATAGTGCAGAACGGTTAGTTCTACTCTCACAAGTCAACCAGAGAGTTTGATAGGAAAGGGTAGACATCTGGACCTCCAACGACTCCCTAATTCCATTTAGAAGATGAATTGTGGTCTATGCTACAAGATTGAATCATGGGCGGTGATCGTGTTATTGAGCTTTCTACTCTAACTCTCACTGAAGTTAACAAAGCTTATTAAACGAAGAAGCTCTCTTCTCTGGCTCCGGCTCTCATCGATCATTGGACCACAGGGAAGAAGCCCTCCACCTCCAGCCCCTCTCTCATGCACCTCCCATGTTTCATCATTGTTGCTATAACTCGTTGCAGCAATGGACCCTTCCACCTCCGGCCTCTCTCTCTCTCTCTCTCTCTCTCCTTCCCTTTCGTTCTCTCACCCTTGTTTCATCACCACCTATGCAACTCGTTGCAATAGCAAACCCCTCCATCTCTGGCCCCTCTCTCTCTCAGATAAAATCAAACCAACCCATACGAACACCTAGTTCTAGTGAGGCCTTGCTCCAAGATTAGGTTAAGATCCTTTAGAAGAAGCCAAATTGTCAAAGTACTCTTTCACAAAATCACCTTCTCCATCTACACAGGGTTCCATGCTTATCCCCATCGGTGACCACTTGCTTCTAAGGAAGTTTCAACTATTTGGATGTGCTGTGAGAGCTTTATCGTTCTCTGATATTACACAGAAGACTGATGAAGCATTATGAAAATTTGAAGAAAAATAATGGGTAAATAGTCTCTTTCGTCTTTTCCTAAATGACGTTAATTGCGAGGTTTTAGACAATTGCCAGAAAACTTAGGGGTACTCTATGACAATATATAAACAATAAGGGTAGAGTTAATCAATTAGCTAAACCATAAGAATAATCTAAGAAACTTGCCCTTAATCTTAATTAATAGTGATTGATTAATTATTTAATAAAATGTAAATAACTAAATAATAATTGTTAGATAATTAAGATTTTTATTTATAATTAATTATGTAATTAAATATTATTTTTTAATAATCAGTAATTTATTAAATAAGCTAAATAACAATTAATGATTGAAATAATTATTATAATTATAAAAATAACTAGTTTCAATATTAAAATTGTTTTAGTTATTAAAATAATGAATTGTTAAATTTAATTATTGTTGTCGTTGTTGTTGTTGTATGGATGCAATCAAACTAAGCTCCAAGCGAATGGTTCATACATATATATACATACATACATACATTATAGAATATAAAAATGTATTTTATGCATACATTATAGAAATATATTTTTATACGTAAAATATGTTTTTTATGTATTATAGATAATATAAGAATATGCCATATATTATAAAATAAAAAATATATATTCATTTTCAAGATTTCAATCCAAACTCGAGCCCATCAAATATTTTATCAAACCGAGTTTGAACAAAGAAATAGAGTTCAAATCAAACTCAAACCTAATAATATTTTAGTTGAACCAAGACAAGATATGCAAGAGTTCGGCCTGGGTCAATTCAATTGCACCACTAGTTGTGGTTATTTGTTAAGTTAATGAAAGTAATCTACATGACTCACCCTAAATGGGTACCCTTGTGACTCGTGTGGGCTGTGGATATGTTGTAGAACATAAAAAAACAAAAGGAAAAAGTGGGACAAAACAGGAAACAAATTTATAATACTATTGATTGATGGGGTATTAGTACAATTTCATAGGTGCGAAGATTTTGAGCAACCAAAGCATACGTGTAGGGGTGATCATTTCAGCCCGGCCCAAAAATTCTGGGCTTGGGTCTGGGTTTTGTGTTCAAGCCTGTCCCGGGCCCACATCAGGTCTGCAAATTTTAGGGTCAGGCTTGGGATTAATACTTCAAGCTCAACTCGGGTCTGGCCTGCCCCACATATATTTAAACTTACACATTTTGTGTATGGTGTATACATATGTATACATATTATTTTATATTATATTATATATTTTATAAATAAATATTATAACATGACATGTATAATTTATATTATATATAATATTTTATATTATATAATATATAAAATAAAATTTTATATGCATGTTATGTCATTTAATATAAAATATTATAGATATTTAATATTTTATATATGAAAGAAATTGGCCCGAAATCAGGCCTGGCCCATTCTGGGCCTGTGTAGACCTAGGCTAGGGCTCATGTTATAGGCCCAGAACCCCGGGCCTAAGCTATAGCCCTTATCATAAGTGCAAAGCCCGGCCTGGGCCTGGCCCATGATCACCCCTATGTACGTGTATCTCTCTTCAACATTAAGAGATAAATGGAAATGAGTGGGGCCTTAGCGATCTTATCTGGATAGTGAAGCTCATTGCAGATTTGAAGCAACCCTTCAACTTAAAAGCTCAAGCTGTTAGGTGAGGTCTTTGAATAGATTTTTATTCTCTAACAATGATTTAGGGGCAAAGTGATGAAATGTAAAAGTTGAAGGAATTTTTTACACAAACAAAGTTTGGTGGGCTAAGTGTTAGGTGGCAATCTCTAATTTATCCAAAAAGAATACTAACAAATAAAGAGGAAATCAACAAAATGGTTTGCCCATTTTATGTTATTTTGCTCCTTGAACGAGAAAGGTTGGGAAACCCATTCAAACCCTTCAATATATTAGTGTGTTGTTACAAGAGTTCTAGCCGTGCAAGAATTGTTAGAATAAGTTACATTAAAGTTTTAGAAAAGATTACAATGTTAGTAAGAGATATATAAAGGTCTGATTGGTTTACAGTCGGAATCAAAATGATCTATTCCCATAGTATCTTTGATTCAGTTAGGAGTCGAAATTAGAATAGCTGGAATAGGATTTCATTCCAAGGGAGGGGGAGGGAACGGCCATCCCTCAAATGGGGGAACGCCATTCTAGCAGGAATGGGAATGGGATTCTGATTCCACTCAACCAAACAATTGGAATCAGAATGGTAGAATCCGATTCCAAATTAACCCCTATTCCCACAAACCAAGTAGACCCTAAGATATATACAATTTGCAACCAAATTGATCACTGGGAGGGAAACATACTAAAGGTAGAAGTGAAGCTTGCTCCGATACATCCATCATCTACAAAGCCAAGCAAAACCCTTCTTTTCATAAATGAGCAACCTTTAAACAAAGTTTATTCTATCTATATTTATACTATTTAAAAAAGTGTGAATAGGTATTATTTTCTAAATTTTTCATTGGACAAAATTACCCCTTGATCTTGAGCTGTTATGGGGGTAAACTTGTATTTTGATAAGGGAAAATTCCCGATTAGTACCTTGTACGTTGGGCCTAATGCCACTTTGGTCCCCTGAACTTTAAAATGCAACACTTCAGTACCTGAACTTTCAAAGCAAGTCAATCCATTACCTACCTTTAACCAGTTGTTAACCAGCCGTTAAATACCTTTGAAAAAGACACAAATGCCCTTCGAGTGTCACCTAATTTTCATTATCAACCATTCAAACATTAACAAAATAATAACAGTCCTAAATCCTTGCTACTTTTATTAAAGAAAGTTGGAGTCTAGAATGCCCACTAAGACATGACCCCAACTTTCTTGAATAGAAAAAGCAAGCATTTGTGATTGTTAATTTTTGTCAACGTTTGGATGGTTAATAAAGAAAATTAGATGACACTCGAAGGGCATTTGTGTTTTTTTCAAATGTCAATTAACGGTAGGTACTGAATTAACACGTTTTAAAAGTTTGGGTATTGAATTGTCTCATTTTAAAGTTTGGAGACCAAAGTGGCACTAGGCCCCAAGTATAAGGTACTAATCGGGAATTTTCCCTTTTAATAAAAAAAACTCTAATTGAGATAGTAAAATGAATGAACAACATTTCTATCTTTTGATACTACTATTCAAAGTGTGAATGAAAGTGTAAAACTTTTATTTGACTACAATACCCCAAATTTTTAATTGGTCCCTCTCGTATTGTAAGGATAGAAATATAATTTGAGTAACCACTTGTCTCCTTATTCAAATCCCTCTCATGAAGTCTTATATTAAATGCAATAACTCTAATTAGCATTCATTAAATCATATTATTAACTAGAATGCCCCTATTTTTGAATTTGGTCTCACTAATTGTGAGGGAACAAAATGTAATTTGAACTACTACATTTTTCCTCATTCAATTCCCTCTCATTAAGTTTATATTTAGGTATTAACTCTCATTCTTTTATTGAAGATTATATTAATTAACAATACTAAAGAAAAATAAGTGTGACAAATAATAATTGTTTTTATTGATGATATAAATAAAATACCAGCATAATACCATCCAAAAAATGGAATTATTTTCCTACTTGGTGGTCAATCAACAATTCAACCTTTTGGGTCGAAATGTGTCAACTATAGAAGTCATTGTTAAATAATAATAAAAATTTAAAAGTCTGAAAATACATAATCATATACAAAATATAAAAAAAAAGTCCAAGAAAAATTAGGGCACATCTTTAATATCATATATTCATCATACTAAAAAAAAAGTGTGACAAATAAGAAGAATTTTATAAAAATAAAAATAAAAAAAAAATTGTAGAAATTTTTAGAAACATATTCTTCACTATCATTATCATCATCATAAAATTGCTATGTGCATGAACTAGATAATGATAGTAATAATGATCTTGAGCTATCATGGGGCAAATTTGTATTTTAATAAAAAAGCTTTAATTGAGATATTAAACCAAATGAACAACATTTATGAATGAAAAATTTAAGACCACATGTATACTACCATTAAAAGTGTGAACAAGTATGTCTCATATTTTGGGTATTAATTCTCATTTTTCATTGATTGTTATATTAATTGACCATATTAAAAAAAATGTGGCAAAGAATAATTGTTTTTATTAATGATAGAAATAAAATACAAATTTAAAATCAACCCAAAATGAAGTTGTTTTCTTATTTGGTAGCAAGTCAACAATTCAACCTCTTAGGTTAAATGTGTAAATCTTTGATGTCATAATTAAATAATAATAAAAATTAAAAAGAAGAAAAACAAACAAAAGTATAGAAAATACAAAAAAAAAAATTGTAGAAGACATTTGGGTACATCTCTAATATCATATATTTATCACATTAAACAAAAATAAGTATGATATATAAGAACAAAATTACAGAAAATTTTGAAAATATATTATTTACCATCATCAAAAAATTGTTACATGCACACCTACTAGTCCCATAAAGAGCTTAAAACTTAACTCCGCTAATGTAAGATTGTCTGACACGCTAGTCCCCAAACCCGAATAAAAGACAGTTCAATGAGATAGGTAATTGATATATAATTTGTCTTTTTATGATCGTGACACTCAATAGAACCAAAAGGTAAAACACGATTCATGTAACAAACCCCATAAAGGTGGGATAAGGCTTAAATGATGATGATGATTATGAGAGAAACTTGAAGATTACATCAGCTATAAAGATAAGGTAGAGAAGATAACCAGCCATTACCATGTACTGTAATTACCAATGTTTTTGAATCATTGTTGACTTGGACGGTCAAACTATTTGGCCCATAAACTGTTCAAGCAGCCAGTTCCACTTCACTCTTGACTCGTTATTTAGCAAAAATTATTGAATTGATCAGCGACTCTCGTTGATCTGAGTGGTTTAATTATCGATGATTCAACCTGAACAACAGTATATAACCATAATTCTTTTTTTCTTTTGAAACATACTTTCCATTCGAACAACAGTATATAACCATAATTTTATTCAACCCGAACAGTATTTTTTTAATAACAGTATATAACGAGTAGTCATAACGGTTCCGATTCTGGATCGATTTTTAAAACATTGATAATTACAATACCCTGATCGATGGGCCACGATTGCATGTTTAGAATTCATAGTTAGGACAAAGCCGGGTCCTACAAAGGATTTACACAAATTGAATCCGACTCTCTCTCTCCTCCATCCAGTGATCTACACACCCGCATGTGATTTACCAGTGAAACACAGTTCCATTCCATCGCATAGACGACATTGAACAGTAGTACCCTTTTTTCTCTTCTTTCTGTATTGAATTATTGAAGTGAAAGTGAAATATCTTTCTCCGGGTAGGTTGTTATCTTGGTATTGCTGGTACATGCATGCAGATGCAGGGTCAGGGACATGACAATAGGACAGGAGTCATCAGTCTGCAAAAAGGGTACTAATTTGTCCATGTGCATCACCATGTACATGGTGTGTGTGAGGCCGGACAGACAATGCGCTGGATGCCACGTACCGTATTTGGGGGTCCATATCATACAACAAAGAGAGGTTATGTAGGGCCCATGTCAATTATGTTATGGATTGGAATCGTTTAAACCAATGTTTATCAGTTTATTGATGGCAATGGGGTGGATTAATGGAGGTGGGGAAGGGCTTTGTAAATTTTGGAGTCTATTCATCTCCCTAAACCTTTCAATCTGTGTTAAAATTTATAGTGGGTTGGATTTTTTGAATTTAAACTTTCAGCTTATTCCTCTCGCATTAAAAGATAGGGTGGATATATTATTTCTTGTTATATATAAATATATAATAAATAAGTAAAATAATATAAACAAACAATAAATTTTTTAATTATTTATTTAAAACATGTAAACTATTAATTATACTTTACATAAAATTCTAAGTTTCAATATGATTTCTATTAGCCTAATGGCATTCCCTATCCAAACTTGTACCGATTATAGAATACTAAAACCCCCACTGAGAAGAATGGAGATGCATATTAATTAACCGAATAATAGGGGTGTTCATATTGAATGTCAAACCGATCAAACTAGTTCAACCCAATCCGAGTTAATCGGTTTTTTAAAATCACTAGTCGGTTTCAGTTTGTATGAGAAAATAAACCTACAACTCGGTTTTGTTTTGGTTTTCATGTATGAAAACCAAAATCGAACCGATCCTATATGTTTAAGTAATTATTAATTATTCCCTACCTCATATGTTAAATGTTGATATATTTTATTTGTGTTTTGTTTGAACTTTGAAAAAAAAATGGTTATTTATGATAAAAACTAAAAATGTAAAACCAATACAAATATAATACAATGGTACAATATTTAATTCAGTTTTGTATAAATTTAAATATATATTGACAAAAAAATCAGTTTTGCATAAAAAATTAATCGATTTAAATATATATTTTGATTTTGCATAAAAATTAAATCGAAATAAACTTAAATATAAATAGATACTTAAAAATAGATATTTTAGTTTAAAATATGTATAAAAACTGGATAAACTGATAAACTGACCCTTCATATTTGGGTCGGTTTTATTTCAAAGTCAGTCGATTTCGATTTAGCCAATAAATAAACTGAATAGAATAGATCGATTAAGGAAAATGACTCAAAACGACCTAATCCAACCCTTAAACACCCCTACCGAATAGGATAGAAATTATCGTCCCTAATGATGCTGGTTGCGTCCCTTTACCACATTTGAGGTGTAAAACCGGTTCCGTTTTATTACTGAAGCGAAAAGCATCGAGTAGAAACTTGAAACCCGTTCTTCAGTTTTGTAATTACGGTGTTCATCTTCATCGAATTCGGACGATAAAACTGTCCAGAATGCGACGGGGATGTACTCATTCTCGTTTTATATAATTGTTTTCTACCTTTTTGGAGGGTAGGGTCTCAGAGGACGAGATAATGGAGGGACCTTGAATTCTAAGTCCTTAACTGTTTAATTATCACACCACCACGATGACAGTTATAACGGCAGTTGTATGGATACATGGAGTAGAGCACGTGGGTAACGGTACAGTTTATAGTCTTCCAGTCCAACTACCACTTGCCGGTTGATAGTAACGATTAATATGTAACCTAGCAGCCCTTTTAATAACCAGAGCTGTGGTCCAGTGACTCCGATCTAAATCTTATTCATGGTTTTAAAATCAGACCGGACCAGATGGTTGGACCGGAAAATCTGGAATCAGCTAGATAATCGGTTTTGTTTCACTCTAAAAATTGCTTTTTGGTTAAAAACCGTTGATTTGGTCAGTAATTCACTGACCCAGGCAATTAAACCATCAACTTAGACAACAGTTTCTGACCATTTTTTATCTTTTAAGTTAGAATGGACTGTCCATTCAAACCAGATGATCAGACTGACCCGGGAATCAGTCCCAAAACAGTTTCCTGTCCTGTCCAGTTTTAAAAACCTTGATCTAACTAGATGGAACCGGACTGGATTTTGTTGTATAAATGCATTATGTAACACCTATTTATCAACACAAAAACAGTTTTCTATTTGCTCTTATTTTTGTTAAGGATATTTCATCAATATAATTAAAGGGTTGTTTGGACAATATGATTGGTTTTATTTTTGAAAAAAAATATATCTATTATAGCAAGGTAATACAATTTTGCTGATGTGGAAGTTATTTTTGTTTTCAAAAATAAAACAAAAACAAAATCAACCCCTTAAAGTTCCAAGTTGTTATATGATGGGTAATTCTACAACTTAAGTATAATTGATATCACAATTAAAAATTGGTTTGTTTCTTGTTGATTTTACCAAGGTTTTAAAAATCGGCCTAAAATGGAACTTTTCTAGCTACCAGTTTTCAGGTCAATGGTTCAACTATTTGAATCGAACGATCCGGACACTTTGCATTATTAGGGCAAATATTTTCTCATATAAAAGTTTTATATGAGAAAGGAGAAGAGACTATGGAGTTGTCAACTGAGAAAGAAAAAATAAAGAAAGAAGGAAAGAAAGAAAGAAAGGAAAGAAGGGAAGGAGAGAAAGGAAAAAAAAAAAGAAGAAAATGAGAGAAAGGAAAGGAATGAAGGAGGGAAGGAAGGAAGGAGGAGGATGATTAGATGCTCATCAGATATGATAATGGTGATGGTGACGGTGAGGCGGCGGCAACGGACGCAAATCTCAAATCTAAGACCTAAGAACTGAGATCTTAGATCTGAGATTGATTTCTCTCCAACCTCTGCAATATTTTTCTTCTTCTCTCTCTCTCTAGATCTCATATCTGAGTTTGTCTCAGTTTCTACCCTCTCTATCCTCTACAACTTTCTTAAACCGTGAACCATTGTCTAGGTCAAACGAGTCAACGGTTCAATCGCTTGAGTCAGCAATTCTCTAACCCAGTCAATGGTTTTTGACCCAGGAATGAGTTAAGGGTGGAAAGGAACTAGTTGTCTAGACAATTTTTGAGCCAAACAGTCTGACTGTCCAAATCAACAACAGCTCAAAAACATTGAATTTTACAAAGCAAAAAATAATAAGGATAGTGATCCTTTGTTATAAAATAAAAACCTATTCAAGAACCTCACAGTCCTCACCTAATAGCTTAAGCTTTCATGTTGAATATCACTTTGAGATGATATAAAAACCTGTTTGATCAAATGAGCTAACCCTGATTATGGTCAATTAATTAAGATTCAATACAAGATATAGATAATCTTATGCTTATCCATAAAATAAAAATTAAACATTGTAACAACTTAAACTTTTAGGTTCAATAATTCTTTTATGACGCTGTCCCAAATCAACCCGCCAATTGATAGCTTTATTAATAATGGCGGTTCTTTAGAGTAATGGGAAGCGGGTGAAGCATCAAGCATGTATGTGGCTGGTGGAGGTGGTTGCTCCCGTTTATAGCTCTGATAACTTCTTTAGGGTGGTCTACTACCCACACCCACCGTCTTAATTAGTTGATTCTTTTTAATAAGTGAGTGGGCCGAGTGCCTCAGGGCCCACATAACTTACCAGATGGCAGTCTGGCAGATATATTAGAAACCATCATTTGACGGGTCCCATTGTACAGACTACAGAGGGACCACATCAAAAAGGCAGCATGATGAGAGGAGAGATGCCTTTGAGACTGGGAGTGGTCATGCATCGTCTTCGGATCCTTCAAAATGCTCAGTGTACCATTTCGTACAATACTGTAAGCAGATTTTGACCCTCTATTTAATCTTGAAGGTGAGAACCATTGAATGGTAGGCCCTGATAATCTTAATTTAGGACAGATGGCCTGTCTTCTGTTTACAGGCCAAAGCTTATCGCAATGGTTAATGTTAGAGAATGTGTCGTTTTTCTCTCTCTCTCTCTGTGAAATGCTTGAGTGACGGATGTAGCACAATTAAAACAGGGTATTGGAGCTGTGCAACAACGGATTCCCATTCCATTAGTCGAGAGTCGAGAATGGTGGTGAATTTTGTACATAGTCACAGAGAGGTGGAAGAAAGTAAGAAACAGAAGAGAAAGTCCAAACATCAAACAGTTGGTGGGTGTCACATGTAGGGTAGCAAGATTCCTTGAGATTAGTGAGATTGGTTTGTTTCCATTACACGAGTTGTCGGATGTTTCCCTTTTGCAATGTGTTGTTTGTACTGTAGCAATAGTAATAGATACTCTACTACGTGTGAGTCTGAAACAGAAGACCAACGATCGAGCAACGAGACGAAGAAACTCCAAGTCAAATCAAAATTTTAACAAACCTCTGTTATTATAACCCCTGAGCGGCTAAAAGTTGTCTAAACGAGTACAAAAATAAGCTACTCTAGTCTCTGGTGCGCCGCTGTCTCACTGCTCTGTGGTCACTCTGGTCTGTCTGTTCCACCATCAAACAATAACAATAATAATAAAATAGACGTCAACGCATCCAATTTATAAATTTTTTAAGAGAGGCTAGGGATGGATCTCTTGAATAATTCTGACTACATGTCTGTGGTTCTTCCCAATGCTGGTGATTAGAGATCATGGAGGTAGTTCATCACAGTTGGGGCGGTTCGATTGAAGCCTTGTTCAGCTACTGAATGTGAATGCGAAGCTTTTTCTCTGCTAGAATCCTTAAATCTTGTTGTGGGTCTTAAGCTTTCCTCCATTTAGATTGAGGGAGATGCGCTTAATATCATTCACGCTCTGTTGGAAGAATCACTCTAGTACTCTTTCTCTAGTCACTTTACTTGGTCATGTGCTCTTTTAATTTGTTTGTAAAAACTAATGACTCTGTTTTGAGCAGTTGATCGAATAAATTTTGGTCTTCTTTGGCCTAAAAGAAAAAGAGGGAAAGATTTTAGGATCAAATTCATCTATGTCCTATTCACCCAAAATAAAATCCCGTCCATGGCCCCACTGAGAAAATGTTTTACAACCTAACTTAAATAAGGTAGGGTCAGAGTATATGTGTTTTGTTTCGTGGGCGTTTATAGATGGGTGAAAAGCATCACTTAAACTTTATTTTTTATTGTATTTTGTTAATAAAATATAATCACACCCCATAAATCTATCAATGGTCTAGGTAAGTATTGCATTTTAATAAACGTTGGGCCATTGGGAGAAACACTTGAATGTCGTTTTGTTGAAAAATAGCATCATATCAATAATACACTTGAAACCTGTTTTTCAGGCAATGACTAATATTTGATTATGAATTTTTTCAAAAACATTTTCTCATACTATGATTTAGTGGGTGTTTGGCATTAATGTCGTTTTCTGATGTAGGTGCCACATCAGAGAAAGCGGTGCTTCAAATAACGCCCTCTTGTTTGTTACTATTTTTCCAGAAAAATATGTTACTTTATACCACACCTTGGAAATCAGGAAAATGTGGTCTAGAGCAACCAAATTCAATGTTTAATGATAAAATAGTGTTAATGCCAACTGTGCAATGATGTGACACAATATATCATCATCTTTGACATTAGATAATATAGACCATATTGAAAACACAAACAAAACCAATTCCAAAAAAAAAAAAAGGGTATTTACAATTCCACATCTATGATGTTCCCAGCACCAATGCCAAACACCTACTTAGAGATCGAAAATATGTATATTAATAAAACATTTTTTACTAGTGCTAGCAACATTTTGCTGACATGGCATTTAAAATGCAATTGTTTGCAGCAATGATTCCAAACAGGAAAAAATGAAAAAACGTTTTCTAAGAAAACGGTCTGCTAATGCAGAACCGTTTTACTTGAAAAACACCTCTCAAGAAACCGCATTGGTTCCAAACATCGCTCCAAAAGCCACCGTTCTCCCTCTACGTGGTTTTTATAAACAAACAAAATATGTGAAGACGTTTATTACAACTTAAGAGGACTAACTATTAACTAACCAAGTAACGATAATCCCTCTCTTTCTTTCTCTCTCTAACCCCATGATAAATGGATAAAACATGCTCGAAGAAATTAACAAAAACAACTATCTTTTTTTACCATCTTTCTAAGCTTCTTCTTCTTCACTTTTTTTTGTGTAATTATTACTGATCTAGGGCATTCGGACCAGAGCAGTAGTTCAAGACAGGATTCCAGACCCACTGAACCAGGAACCTCCGCCCAACTCCGTTCATGTTATAGGTAGCTCCATCTTCTCCGTCCAGGAGTTGGCCCGTATACGACCCACCACCACCCGTACCGTAGATCCCTTCACAGAGATCGGCAATCTCCGTCGGAAAACAAGGGTCCTGCCCCGCGTACCACGCATTCACCAATGGATTCGTTGCCAACTCGGCAATCTCGTGTGCGATCACACTGATCATCCCGTCCACTCCAACGTCACCGTTCGGTGACATCACCGGTTTCAGCCCCGGCATGTACACCGGTACGGCGAAAGGGTACGCGCAGATGCCGGGACACTGGGTGGCCGAGTTGCCCACCCAGGCGTACGGTAGCGTGTACCCCACTATGGAAGGGAAGGTGAAGTAGTGGAATCCACAGACCTGCCTGCAGAAATCCTGTACGTATACGTCGTCCGAAGTGAGCAGGAGGTAGAGCCCGCTCTTGGGGTTGATGGGGAGGGGGCGCGTACGGGACGTCACGGCGCTTTTTATCACGGACTGGATGGAGAGGCGGGTGAGCGACTTGCCGTGCGAGTAAAAACGATCGTTCTTCTCTTCGCCGAGAACCACGTTTCTGGAGATGTTTGCCCCGGTTTGGTCGGTATAGAGTTGTACGGTCTTCCACCACCCAGCCACCGATGGGTGTTTGCCGTCGACGGCGGAGATGGATTTGAGGAAACCCCGGATGATTTGCTTCTGGGATTTCTGCCACGTTCCGTACCAGACGGTGTGAACGGTGATATTGGCAGTGAGGACGGGGCCCATGTGATACCTCAGGTGGACGAACGCGGACGAGCCTTCGTACTTCTTCGAGCTTCCGAACTCGAGAGCAGTAGTGTTGCTAATTTGTTCATGAGGCCATGGGCGCCACCCGACGACCGGACTGATAAAGGAGAACAGATAGACTATGGTAGTCGATATTATTAGTCCGAGAAACACCGGAACAGGTGGCGCCGGAGACCGGCGAATGCAGTTTCTGGGCATATTCGAAATAGAAGCCAAAGTGGAAAATGTGGGTCTTTTCTCTTTACTCGGTTATATATATAGCAGAGTTTTGGGAGTCCGGATCTCGTGTACATTCCTCCCAGTAGATGTTCCTGTACATCAACCATGTCAGCACCCTCTCATGTGTGTGAATCTCATACGTGCGGATGAGACGAACAGACGTTTCAAACATCTTCACTCCTCCTATCCCATTTTTAATATATTGAAATTTACTAAATTTTAAAATAAATAAAAAATGGGGGTGAAATACTAATTTTTAAAGCAAATAAAAAAAACAGGGGTTGCGGGTTTCTTCTACCTCTTTGTCATATAAAAAAAGGTTTGCTCTCTAAGGAGATGATATTAGCAAGAAGAAAAACAGTGAATAAAAATTCCGACTTCCAGAATTCCTAAAATCATTGGTTTCTTCATCTATCATACAACAATTTCTTTGGTCCAATTAGGCTTCTATAGCAAATCTGCCCAAACTGAAACTTTTGGGCCTAGGAGGTAATAAATTGATAAGAAACACTCCCGACTCACTTTGGATATCATAAAACCGCTTCCTTCATTTCGATCTTTCACAGAACCAGCATTCTGGTAAAATTCCCAAATCGCTAAGTAATTTCAATGAAGAAGCAATCTATCTTAGTAAGAACAAGTTTAAAGGAGATACGTCAGCGTTGTTCAAAACAAACGAAATGTTGTCGTGACTGAACTTATCATGGAATGAGTTCGACTTTGATCTTTGCAGGGTGAAGCTTGGAAAGAGCTTAGAAAATTTGGACTTATACCATAACAGGATCGGAGGGAGTATCCCTAAGGAAGTCATGGGATTGAATTTGTATTGACTAAACGTGAGCTATAATTGGTCGTATAGAGATATTCCGTTCAACGGAAAGGTTGGTTAGCCACTCCTCAAGTGCTAGTAGCTTAGTTGGCTCACCATAGATGGCGAACGTAATCGATTCTTTTAATTGAGAGCGAACCCGTTTTTTATTGAGATAATAGCATATAACGGTAACTTTTGGATCTTAATATCAGTAAAATTAATATTTTTAAAAAAATTTCAAAAATAATATCAATAAAGGGTAAAATCACTGTTTATCTTCTTCCTCTTCCGGTCTACTTATGTTGCCGGAAGTGGAGACGGAGGTGGGTGGAGACAGATGTAGGCATTGCCAAAGGCGGTGGCAGACCGCAGCGAGCGGCGGCACCAATGAATAGACGGCAAGAAGAAAAAGATGAACAGTAATTTTGCCCTTTATTGATATTATTTTTCAAAAGTTGCACTATTTTTTAAATTTTTTTTTAAAATATTACTTTTACTGATATTAAGACCCAAATTTGCCCTCATATAATATTACCCTTTTTTATTTAACAAAAATGAAAAAAAAAAACTCTTAAATCCTGTTTTTTTATTTATTTTAAAATTTAGTATAAATTTTAATATATTAAAAACGAGACATGATTAGTGGAAGAAATTTGAAACTTCTATTAATTCCACTGGCACATGTGAAATTCACGCATGAGAGGGTGTTGACATGATACCCTCTGAGTTAGTGTACAGATAGATTTGAAGTGGATTTTTTTTCATTCTCTTTTTTTACAATTAATCTTGTTATTTATTTATTTTTTAAATTTTGGAGAAAAAGCGCGCCATGGCATTGATTTCAGGGGTATTGGAGGACAGGTGGATTTAAAACCCAGCTGTCATGTGGGCCCCCACAAGTCTGATCGTTCGTCGTCGTCATGGTCATCCGGTCGGCTCCTTTTCGCTACAGCTTAAGCGAGGGTTATTTTCGGGATCCGAAAAAACAAAATTAAGTTATATCGATTAGCACCGAAAAGTAAAGCATTTTATTGGAGATCACAAGACAGAATTAACTTTTCCTGTCTCCATCAGAATCATTAGTGGGGCCTCTGCCTCTTACTTGTTTCGTATAGTTAAGATAAATGATGGGTCCCTCCTCCAAGAACATCAGCTTTTTTTTGTTTTATTTACCAAAATACCCTCTCCTTTTCAGACCGATGCTGACAAAAACGCGGCCCCCATGGCCCGTTTTCGAAGTTTCACCTTCTTCATGGTCGCGGTACTATGTACCATAGATAAGACGGATCGATCAAGACCGTCCAATTAGTTAAAGATTCGATGTAACAGGGGCATGAAGGTTGATCTCTTGAATGGTTGTTGTAACTTGTAAGTGCAATAGTCCTGTGAACACCTCGCGACGTGCCTCCGAATAATAAAGAAATGACGACAAGTGGAGGAGAGATGGAGTGATGAGCGAGCGTAATCACGGAGTGATTGGCGCGACCGCCGATAAAAGGTAGAGACTGTGGGCCCAGCGTGGAGCATCGAGAACTAGAGAAGCCACCTTGGAAGTTCCGCGAATGAGTTGAGAACGCGACGATTTTGGGGAGCAAAGAGGAGATGGGCTGATGGGCCCCGCGATGCGACAATGATTGTCGTGAGTGAGTGGTCGCCGTCTGGGCTCTGAGGGTGCCTTACTATACACGCGTGCACTGACAAGAATTGTACATTCGTCGAACACATAACGGAGTGTTTGGGACAAGTCTGCGGAATTACAGGAATGTATGATGTGTGAGTGAGGGAGGGGCACATCCCATGACAAACATCCCCCAACTTCATATTTTGGAGCCCAGTTTCCCACTTCCTAGGGCTGGGCCAGTGGGCCTAGCACCGGTCCGCTGTTGCCCACTGAAACGTATAGGTGGATTCATATGTTATGAAATAAGAAACCCGGAATATCATGGTGAAGTGTTTGTTAAAACTCCTGAGAGTCGGAATTATATTTATAGAAGTCGCAAAATCCACTTTCCTGTAAAGTTATCTCACGTAGCTTCTCTGGAACGAATTGATCAATGCAGCTCAAACAACGCAGAATCCTCCCAAACGGGCTTTTAGCTCTCTAGCTAGCGAGTTTGCAACTATATGCAAATTTGATTCGATTGTGTACTGGGAAATTCATGATGTCTTGTTTGGTTGTAGTAGGTGCAAATGTGAATTTTAAGGCTGGAACCAACTTATTTTAAATACGAAAATGTATTCATATCAAACATTTATTGCAAATTCGTTTCGGTTCTGCATTTCTTACCAAACCTAACTTGTGAAAATTGTTGTCGTCTAGAGATGAAGTCAAATGCCCAACCCAAAGGTCATGCTCAAGCAGGAAAGTTGGTCAGGTGGCTTGGGAGTCGGATGGTTCAATCAAGCTAGTGGTTAATTTGCCGGTGAGAGTAATAAAAGCAGTAGCTAGTCAGCTGGTCAGTTCACCGATCCGACCACCGACATTGAAAACATATTGTTTAGAAGTAGAACCTTGAAAACTTGAGTGGAATTAACTCGAGCAGATGGAGTTCAATTTCCAAGTTCTAGAAAGCTTACATGTATGGCTCAGCAAATTAGTGAACACTCCAAATTTTAGGTTGGTTCATTCAGTCATCGGTTCTTAATTTGATCAACCCGAAATGATGATCGGTTATTGGGTCAAACGGTCTAACCATTCAATCCAGTCTGATTTTCAAAACAGTGATAAAAAACAGAACTAGGAACTTGGGGCACCGTACTTAGGAGTTATGGGCCGTTGCATGTGATGCTGCGATGATCTGATGTGAATTGTGATGATAGAATAGACCCAAAAGCAAAGGTCTACATCCAGCGTTCATGGCAAAAGGCAAACTTCCAATCTCCTTAGCTGGGACGATATGCATCACCGTGATTCCATCCAAACCCCTTTGGGAATAATGAAGCAATCTTGAAAGGGTCACGCCAACTTATTAGCTGGACCAAGATGTAAACCTAGGAACTGGCCAGCTGGCAAGTCCGTCTAGCGTTGGACTCTTCTCAAATAAATGTTAAACTTAGATTGACCTAGCCTGTGGCCAATTCCGTTTATTTTGTTTTGATTCTAAAGATAATCTTTTTATGTTGGACCCTATGCTTGTCACTTTTCAACCCTAGCACTCAACAACAAAACGTAATGATATTCTTGATTCACATTTTATTAAACGTTAAAATATATTTTATTAAATATAAAAATATAAATCAACGAAAAATAAGATGTTTTTAACATGATTGGTTGAGACATGAATGCATTGTAGTTGAACTCTAAATAAAATTCTGATACCGATTGTAATGGCTTAAACATGAAAAATAATCATTCATCGTTCGCTCTTCGTGGATAACCTTATTGCACGAATGGCACACGTGCACCATCAAATCTATTCATGATCCATGGAGCCCATCCAATACCTACCCAGCTATAACTATACCGGTACTGGATTTGGCTAGTTACTGAATTGGCTGAAAATAATTAATTGCTCATTGTTTTGACTATTGGACTATTGGTGGATGATAAGAAGTCAACTTAACATATCACATTCAACAATCAAGGAGCTCAAACCCTACTTAATTGCTTATTCGCTAAAATACAAGCAGATAGTAAATCTAATTCGTTCATACGTTGGTCCTACACTTGGATTACATGACAAATACGCCTTAAGTATATCACTTGAATTATTTTACGTGAAGAAATATAGATTTGAAGATTATAGTTAAGGTTGTATGGGGCATTATTCTGGTACAGAATAATTTCTTCACTCCAATAATATATTTATACCCCAAAGGAATTATTATAAGCAAAACTTTTATTAGTGATTCCTTGTACTCTCATCAATCCATGTATGTTATGTAGTGTCGTACAAGTATCAATTGTAAATTTGCTCCTTGAGGGGGTCATACATTATCTGTGGACTAGAACATTTCTGGATCTGGTCCATTAAAAGGGTATCTAGTTCTGGAATTTATAAGGCAGATGTCATACATTGCAATTGGTTGCTATTTCATGTTCAATTTAATTAATTATCCAATGAATGTATCATCGATCACAGCCTATATTTTATTTATTTTATTATTCCAATTATTTCAATTTTGGTATAAAAGAATAAGATGTGGTGTAACCAAGAAGACAATAATTCTGAAAAATAAATCAAGCAATTTAACATATTATTTCATTACTCTGAACTCCATTCATGTTATAACCTCCAAAAGATTCTCTTAAGAAAACTTTTCTTTCTAAGGCTAGCTGCGTTTGGAATTCAGATTCAGTAACTTATTGGACTCTTAAAAATGTCCAATTTGAAAAGCTGGTTAAGGGTAAGGGTGATTGGTAAGGATCATCATCGTAGAAAGATTGTCCATATCTCTAGTAATTAAGGAACCCTATGCGTGTAGTAATAACCTTAATAAAAAGCCTTCTTATTTTCTTTTGAATGTCTGTCTATGTTGCCCAGCTCACATGCTCTGCTTCGCATTTGATTTCTTTGGCCTATATGGGAGGGTTTGTTTGAACATGCAAGAGTTGGTTGGCTCTTAAATTTAAGATATTGACGAACGAGAATGCTTTTCTTGTTGAGACATTTCAACAAGCAATTATATACATTTCTGTGAATGATAACAACATAACGTGTATATAAAACTTTCGAACAGTAAGGTTATATTTGGTATCATTTTCGCTTCAACTTACACCATTTTAGATAGATCAATACAAATATTATGAGAATGTATTTTTTTTCTATTACAAATACTTTGAGTTATCAATACAACATTTGTATCATTAATGTAGTTTGTTGAAGAAATGTTAAATTTGATGTTTCTATTATAAATGCCAACACCCAATCTGATACCTATATTGCCAAGCAGGGGATAGCTCGTTGGTATGTTAGCTGATTCACTCCAACATCGACACAAATCAATTACCACAATCAGATTTGAGGAAAGGGGGTTATTAATGGTGCATGGTACCCAAAAAAGCTAAAAAATGTTATGCTTATATTGTTTTTAGTGAAAGTGATTACCTAATGTAATGTGACAAGACAATTTCTCAAAATTTTGTATAGACCAACCCAAAACGTTACAAGTAGAAATGGCAATGGCACAAAATCACAATGGTGTTTACACTCTTAGTGCAACAATTTTCTCACCTTGATGTTCACCATTTTTTGCGCTCTTGTTTGCTTGATCTTGGTCTTCTTTCTCCCTGAGGTCACATATTTATAGGGGTGTCAATTGGACTAGATTTGGCCCAATCCAATCCAGTCCAATGTGAGCCCATTATAAATTGACCAGGTCCAATCCAATCCAATGAATACTTTGGACCAATTTGGATCGGTCCAATTGTCTGAACTGTCTAATCTATTCAAATTCATTTTGATTTAGATTAGTTTCAACCAAAACCTGGTCCATTAACACCTATATTCTTACCTTATATCAATGGACTAGATATTAGCTTAATCCAATTCAATCCAATATAAATATTATGGACGGGACAGGTCCAATCCAATCTAATAAATATTTTAGACCAAATTGATCCAATCCAATATGTCTTATTAATCCATCCAAAACCAGTCCATTGACACTCTTAGTCGCATTGTCATCTCTTATAAGGAAGAAGACTTCGCACCATGATAGTAGCCAGGGCAAATGAAGCGGAGATGAGGGCTACCACTAGTGGTTGGGGAGGGATATTCTCGTCTTTCAGAAAAATATTTGGGATAAGTTGGTAAAAAGCCCTAAAGTTAAAACAGAGATTGGAAAAGTAAAAAAGAAAAAGAAGCTCTCGCCTTCTTTATCTTATCCCAAAATTTTAACTTATTGGGTTTTAAAAAGTCAATGAAATTGCTTCTTAAAAGCGTAAATAATCAACATTTTCTCCTTTTTTTTTACCAGTAAAAGAAAAAAATTGCCGAATTCTTAAGAGTGCCAATTGCCAAACGCAAGCCTATGTCTAAATTTCTAGTAAAGAATGCCCTTTTGGCCATGTACTATTTTAAAAGAAGTAATTATTTTACTTTAAATAGTTTGGATGATCAACACGATACCTTGAAGGTAGGATGGGTTTTTCCACCTCAAAGAGTCGAGTCTCTCTATTTCTGTATCTGTCTAGGATTAGGACCGTAAATGGATCGAATTTGAATTTAATCAGGCAATGCCTTTATTTTAGGTAATAAATAAATATATAAAATAAATATTTTATTTATATAAAGTATACTGATGATGCACAATCTGGCCGATCTTAGCTGTCGACGATCTTGCCTCTGGAGTGAGTAACAGGAATCTGAAATGGGAGAAGAGAAGCTCCGGGGAGAACCCAGCGTAAGGGCTCTGAAGCTCAAGTTAGAATCCTTCAGAGGTGAGAATAACCAGATAACGCGAGAGTTAGCATACCTCCTCCCCGGGGGGGGGCAGAATCCTTTTATAACCACCTCGCGCACTCACTTCCAGGCCTCCGTCAGGTCGGGCATGATTACTTTTGAACTCCTGTCAGTTCGGGTGTCATTTCCTCTGGTCGGACAGAACCGCCACTGTTCCTTTTGTCGGAGCCGCCTCTGCGGCTAGTGACGACGGTTGCAGGTGGCGGTGGCAGGAAGCCGTTTGAAATGCGGCTATCAGGCGTCAGATCTCAAATCAGTCAGGTACGTCGCCATTGGATACAGACGCCCTTGGTGTCGGGTACGTTTGGCTGGCCTGGTGCTTTGGAAGTGAAGTGTTGGAGTGGCGAGCGAGGTGCCTTGAGTTCGGTTKGGAGCGTTCCGAGCTGCCACGGGTCGGCTCGGGTCAGCTTTGTGAGGCTTGGGGCCCAGTATAGTTCGTGCTCCTTTTAGGGAGCTCGGGTTCTCAGTAGGGAGCTCGCTCTTAATAGTGAGCTCGGACTCCCAGTAGGGAGTGTTCTTAATAGGGAGCTCGGTTTTTTAGGGAGCTCGGGTTCCTTTAGGGAGCTCAGGCTCCTAATACCGAGCTCGGACTTGGGGAGCTCAGGTTTTAGGGAGCTCGGACCTTCGATAGGGAGCTCGCTCTTTATCAAGGAGCTCGGACTAAGTACAGCGGTCTGGAGTTCGGGCTCGGTAGTGAATTCGGACTTGCTTCCGATGTTCGCTTTGGGTGCTCTACTGTCCCGAACTGCTTGCCTTTGCCGCGTGTCGGGCGATCGCGAGGTCGGGCCAAATTTCCCTTCATCAATTGCCCCCCACTCCCTGCGACGATGGTTCCGTCTTGGCGCGGGGAGTTTGCAAGGTAGCAGGAGGGTTTTTGGTCCGTGCTGAGCGCGCTTGCTCTAATTTGATTTTCAAAAAAGGGCGCACGTTTGGGAGTCGTGACGGCAACGGTTCGGGAGTTGCGCTGCAGACGCTTTTATTGCGAGGAGACGTGCGCAGTTACTCCGTCAGTTTCGGGAAGACGCGTGCCGACACCTGTCCTATGTCAAGACATGCGCGACGTTCCGTCAGTTTAGGAAAGACGTGCGCCGATCGGTCTTGGAAGACGTGTGGCTTAGTGCGGCTGTGGGCCGTTGGATTGGCTTYGATCTGGGCCGTCGCTTTCCGTACGCTGTGGATATAAATAGTGCGAGGGGGGCCGTCCTTGCTATTGTCGTATATCTTGAGCTCACGCCTTAAGTTTCAGCTCGCGTCCAGGCTTTTCAGCTCGCGTCCCAGGTCTTGCTTGTTCGAGTTCTCGCGGTCTGCTTGTCTTCTTCCTGGGTGAGTATTTTTTGGAATCTCGTTCCGTTTCGCGATGTCTGGTTTGGAGGGTTCAGACTGTTCAAGCGGGTCTGATGTGGGTTCTACGAACCAGTTCGCGTCCCACAGTAGTTCAAGCGAGCCCGATGTAGGTCCTGAGGGAGGGGTTGGGCCTACCACCCGAGGTGCTTCGGGTAGGTCAGCATCCACCTCCCGCCATGGCCGGGTTGTAGACCAGTTCGGCCCTTCGACCATGACGCTTGAGGAACTTCAAACCCTCGTAGACTACTATAATTTGCCCAGCGAGTTCGGTTATTTTATCCCTACGGGGAGCTTTCCTTGGGAACATGGCCCTGATGAGATGGTGATTTTCCGGGAACAGCTCVCCGCGGGGCTGCGACTGCCCTTCCACCCTCTTGTTGTCGAGGTCCTAAACCACTTCRGTGTGACGGTTGGCCAGCTTCACCCGAACTCTATTAGGAACTTAGTGGGAACGATCTCTTTACTTTGCGACGAGAACTTCCCTCTGGATCTGGAGATTTTTTCTTCTATCTTGATGTTGAAAAAGCAAGTGGGTCCCCTCCTTGGGCGTAGGCGGGCATACTACCTGTCCCCTCGCCCGGGCTTCAAGCTCTTACACGGACTCCCCAATAAGGTCCCGGCGTGGAAGCGGGACTATTTCGGGGTGCGAAGTGCGATGGGGTG
>NW_010729077.1:3767230-3785931 GCF_000365185.1 Nelumbo nucifera | reverse complement strand
GGAGTAAGGAGGCGACGTTTCCTGAGGAAGTCGCGGCGTGGACCGAGCTCCCTCTGCACCAAGTGGCCTGCCGTGCCGTTACTCATGACATGGTGGTAAGTGGCCTGCCTCCGAGTTTAGCTTCTATTTTTTCATTCGTTTCTCTGATCTTTTCCTTTGATAGGTGAACTCCTCCATTCACGCCYTGGCGAACCAGGTGGAGAAATGCTCGTGGCAGGCGCGAGATGTTAGGTAGGGTTGTTCACGGGTCGGGTTGGGTCGGTTTATTGGCGTTTTTCCAACCGACCCGACCTGGTTAGTTTACCGAGAAATGAAACCGAAACTGACCCAGTACTAAGTAAAACCGACTTGGTCGGTTTGAATCGGTTTGGGTCGGTTTTGTGAATGATTCTCTCGGATGTGAACGGTAAAGGATTCAAGTCTAACAAAGCAAAGGCTGAATGCCTTAAAATTAAAAACGATTTGATGGATTAAAACTAATATTTTATATATCAGAAATTTTATATATAATATGTATATTTCTGAAATCAAGCTGAAATATATATATTTTTACAAATATATATTAAAACTGAAATATATCATATATATATATATATATATAATATCAGAAATATATTATATATAATATATATCTAAAATATCGGTTTATATTTTTTTGTAACCTGAAACCGATCGATACTAAAGAAAAACTAACCAACTCGAATTGGATCGGACCGGATTGGTCGGTTTGGTCGATTTGGGTCTTGTTATGAACAACCCTAATGTCAGGATTTGATAATAAATATGCCATGGATGGAATTGGGTGCAAAATCCATATATGGAATAGGTAAAAGGAAGCCAAAAAGTAGGAAATTTGATGATAGAATTATTGATAATAACATATGCAATTAGAAAAAAAATATATAAATATGAGAATATCCTCAGGATTCGACGGAATTGCACGTGGTGGTTACAGTATTTTGGTTGGTGAGCTTGTTTTGGCAATTTGGCAATTTGGGTAAAAAAAATCAATCACATCATTCTTGCTTTTTAGATTTTACATTTTAATATTTTGTACTAGTGGAGGAAACCTGCATTATAGGGACTTGCAAAAGCTAAATTATTGTATAGGAAAAAATGAATTTGTAAAAGATAATTTTTTTAATTAATAATTTTTAGGAAAATGATTTATTTAAAATAAGTAGAAATTTATAGGTAATAATATATTTAATTTAATAAAATAAAACTCAAAATAAATAAATAAAATTTTCAACTTTGAAGTCAATTTAAATAAATCAATTTTGTTGTTAAGTAAAGAATACAAATCTTTTTTTTTCAAATTCTTAGTTGGGCTTTGGATTTTATATGGGAATCGAGCTTGGGCTCAAGATCTAGTTCCGATGGTCCGATCATGCATAGGCTTGGGCTTGAATATGTTTCGTTGATATAAAGACAAAGCCTAGTGTGGTCCCAAGCACATGGCAGAGATAGGGGGACCCCAAGGAGCCATGGCCCCCCTATGGCCCAACAAATCCCCACTCTTCATGTATTTTCCCACTCACCCACTCTCCACCCCAATGGTTGCCCCCCCCCCGCTAAATGGCCGTCCATTTTTATTCCCCATACCCCCCCAATCCACTTAGATTTTGGCATTTCTCATAAAAAATTCCTAGCTCTGCTTTTGCCCAACCCAGACCTAACCTATTGATAGCCCTAAATTATTAGGCTCAAGGAGAAAGATAAATAATTTGTTAGTAAAATATTAAATTATTATCTAATTGAATAATTTAGTAAATTAAATAAATAAAAATATATGGATAATAATTTACTTAATTTTGTAAAATAAATAAATCAATTATTTATTATAATAAAATAAATAAATAATTATTCATTTATTATTGGGACATGACTGGTCCAAGTTATCTAGAACCAAACCCGACTCATTGACAACCCTAAATATTGGGTGCATGTTGAATTAAATAAATAAAAATTATAGATAATAATATATTTAATTTAATAAAATAAAACAATAAATAAATAATTAAAATTTTCACTTTTGAAGTCAATTTAATATAAATATTAAATCAATTTTGTTGTTAAATAAAGAATACAAATATTTTTTTTCTCAATTTCTTGGTCAAGCTTCGAGCTTTATATGGGGGTCGGGCTTGGGCTCAAGATCTAGGCCTGACGGTCTGGTCATGCTCAAACTTGAAGTTGAATATGTTCGATTGATATAAAGGCAAAGGTCACATCCCGATGTGACCTATGAATAAGTTTAATCCCAACTTAGGGAAGCCATGGCCCCCCATTCCACTTACAATGTCAAATCTCCTCTATTTTACTAATTTATAAATAATTTATTTACTTTTATTAACTAAATAAATGATTAGATAACAACAACAACAACAATAATAGTAATAAAATAAATAAATGTCTATTCAAATCTTTTTCTTAATGCCAAATCTATTTTATTTTATTGATTTATAAATAATTTATTTAATCTTATTAAATAAATAAATGCTTAGATAATAATAAAAAATAAATAATTTAGAAAAATAAATAAATAAATGTCTATTAAAATCTTTCTCTCAATGGCAAATCTCCTTTATTTTACCGATTTATAAATAATGTATTTACTTTTATTAACTAAATAAATGCTTAGATAATAATAATAAAATAAATAAATAAATGTCTATTAAAATCTTTCTCTCAATGTCAAATCTCTTTTATTTTATTGATTTAAAATAATTTATTTAATTTTATAAAAAAATAAACGCTTAGATAATAATAAAAAATAAATAAAAGTTGAGATAAAGGATAAGAGGAGGGAGAGAATTAAGCGAGAGAAGAGGGATGAGATTTTATTTTGTAGGATGATATAATTATAAATAATTATATACGGCATTGTTGTAATTTCGAATATCATAGAAGCATTGTTGTAAGGGTTGATAGGAGACAAGGGCAACTTTTTTGCCCTCAATATCAATAAAAAGTAATATTTTTATAAAATAGCTAAAATATCAAAAGAATATAACTTTTTTTGAAAAAATATCAAAAAGGGCAGTGGCACTGTTCATCGTCTTCCTCTGCCTTCCTGCCTTCCTGCCTTCCTTTGTATTCATACCAACCATTTCAATGGGTCAGCGAGTCCCGACAGTCCATTCTGCGTGCCGAAGGCTCCAGAAGTTATCTATCAAGGTTTGCAAACCCAGTACCTAGGACCCTCCAGAAGTTATCTCTCTGGGTTTGCAGAGAGAGATGATTTCAGATACCGTGGATCTTTTTCCGTTGTTCACGAACTAAAGCACCAATAGATAAAGATGGATGAAAATGGCATAGATAAAAATCATACGAGAAAAAATAAGTGGGGAAAAGGAAAAGCTTAGAAAAAGCTCGAAACACCCATGATAAATCCTTCAGGAATGGACCGGATCTCGTCAAATAAAGAACACCCATTAATCCACAATTGTCCAAGAACAGTAGCCACATCTCTGAAACCTTTGAATCTCCATGTCTTATAGCTTAAGCATACCAAGTTTTTCGCAGAAGAACAGAGAACAAGAGATCCATCTTTTATATCTTTTTTCTTACTTCAGATCTTCTACACGAGTCCATCGAGAAAATACTTCAAAAACAAACATCATTCAACTCATCGCTCAAAACCCACCAACTTGAATTCAAGCTTTCTCTGAACCATAATCAGCAAACAGGAAAAGAGAAAGATTGCGAAAAAACAGAAAAGAAGAGATGGAACAACCTTTAAACCGAGGACCCATTAACAAAAATACGAGATGATTAGCATCCAAAGACAGAGACAGGTCTTTCAAGCTCAAGAAGGCAAAGCCGAAGCTTTCGCACAAACAAAATGGCGTTCCAATGCGTTACACGACGGCCTCATTGTCTTTTTCCTCCTCCTCCTGACTCCTGAGCTTCCCCTTTCATAGATATACAATTCTCTACACTCCCACCCCTGTAGGCTCTAGCTCTAAGGCCTTCCCGTGCGTCATTCGATGATCGACGATATAAATGAACCGCTTCACATGAGCCATTGGATCTTCACCGAAACCTCCGACAATCATAACGTACGTGCCGGCCACGTCAGAATGGTCGGGAGCGGTGTTGGGCAGAGGCGTGGGCGGCGTGACGTTTCTACAAGAAGATAAGAAGATGAATACTAGTTTTGCCCTTAGTTGATATTAATTTAAAAAAGTTAACTTATTTTTGATATTTTATTAAAATATTATTTTTATTAATATTAGGGACCAAAAATTTCCCTAATATGATATAATGGCTTGTGGTAAAGACAATAATTGTCTTATACGTGGCATTTCTGTAATTTTTTAATGTTTTAAAGTTAATTAAATTAAAATATTTGTTTTATATGTGTTAATCTTATAATTTTCAAATTCCATAAAAATAATTACAAGTTGGAAGGTTTGACTTATATGTGATAATCAAGCTTTTCTTCATATATATTTCAGTTTAATATAGATATAGATATTAGATTTTTGCCAAGACAACATAAACATAATATAATAAACATTTTATATTTGAAACACAAGTATATTCATCCATGTATTGCCTCTCATTATAGTCATCCAACCAAACAAAAAAAGGTAAATGACTTAAAAACCCTTCAAATCCTATTTTTCTTTAGCCAAGACAGCCCTCTTTGGAAGTTGTGCATATTTTATAGAATCCGATTTTGATTTCCGGTTGGACCAAATAGACAGGGGATTTTGATTTCAATTCTCACCACGAACCAAATAGACCCTTAGCAGCAATAAGCTCATAACTGGTTCCAAAGTGGCAATGACAAGAGGTTTAAAATGTTTAACAAATTTCGGTTGTAAGGTAAAATTTGAGAGTATGACTGAAATAAAGTACAATGTGAGGGGTGTTAATTTATTTAAGGCTTCATTTGGCATTCAGGACTTATCTCCTTTTTATAGTTAAAATGCCTCTATGAATATTAAGTTTTTAAATGCAAAAAGGAGACAACTCGTTAAAATGATGAATGCCAAAATGCAGCCTAAGACTCATGTGTTTTCTCACAAATTCTTTAACCTCTTAACCGTTTAACGTCTCCAAAACTCATCCTTACATTTCCGTGAAATTATCCAAATAAACCCCCTCTAGCTTGACCTTGATGGAAACATTGAAATTAAATTAAGAGGTGGAGACACATCACGGTGCATATGAGGTTCATTAACTATACCACAGATAGCCTACATGGATTTGATCCCGTGAGGACCCAGAGTGATCATTTCAGCTACAGGGTCATCAGCACCTGCCCCTCCCTCTTGATTTGGAGTCCGGATCTCTTACCCACGTCTACCTACGTGAGATTACAATCATACACGGAGAACATTTCACGCCCTTACATGGTGTAATGCATGGAGAGATGTTCCCAATGCATGGGGGTAGTGTTTTGTGGGTAGATGTGGGCAGAGTTGTCATGGGTGGGAGATTAGGAGTCCTCAACATGTAAAAGAACCTAATGGTGCTCAATCTGCTCAAAGAGCTTCAAGTGAGAGCGGTGAGCGGCCCAAATCCTGCAAAAGAGAGGATGTCAGAGAGCCTAGGTTGTGAGCCCAGACCAGGAGGCTCCAATGGTCAAGTTAGTGCCGATGGGAGCGTTCTTTGGATGAATCGCTTACCATTTCTGTTAGTTGCTCGACATGCTCCCAAGGATATAAGAGATGTTAATTGCTTGGAAACACGTTCCCCATGCTGATGTGGTAGGTTGGGGTCATTCTACTGGAACATTAATCAGTGCCTGGGTCACCCGATATCCCCAGGAGCCCGAGGTGGAACCAATGTCTTGGGCGGCTTTGATTTGACCATTGTGAATGACCTACCGAGGTCACTTGAGGATACACGGACCCATCCTGATGACGCGGAACCAAGTGGCCAATGTGTCGATTTTGCCCATCATCAATTACCCCCACTCCCGAGCCCGAGGTGGAAGAATTCAAGCAAAGGGAGTAGGTTGATGACGAGGGCTTTTGGTTACTTGTTTTCTTCAGGTCGGAGCCGAGGTCAAGCGAGCCTTGGTTCAAATGATGTCTCATGAGTGGAAACTTTCAGAAGGTCGCATGCATATACACGTGGATATGACACCTCATTAGGTTACTACGGAATGTTGTCAAATGGACATCAAGCTTGTCACAGTCTTAGTGTATCTCTGGCTAGTGATGAAGTGAGAAATGAACAAGTTGGAGAACTGTTTCCAACTTGTGATGGAACTTGGAGCGAGCCCGAAATACCACATCTGAGCTATCTGGCAGAACGTGGTGGGGAAGGCTAAACACATACTGGCCTCTAAGGACCCCGGAAGAAGCATGAGGGCCTGGAAGCTTTCAATGTGGTCCAAAGGATCTGTCGTGTCATAGTAAGTTTCAAAGTTCGGTGTCTTGAAGTCCTTCAGGCGTGGCTCTATGATGATCTCGACGAACAAAGGAAAGGAGAAAACAAGTTTAGGGATGCTGGAGGTCTCCGCATGGCTTGCCAGTTGAGTAGTGGTTGCATGTGGTTCAATGCAAGGTCCTAGACGATCAAGTACCGAGTTGCGGTGTGCAAGTCTCCTAGGTCTGTCGCATCATAAACTAGCCATAAAGCAGGATGCCACAATTCCGAGCTAGGTGGAAGTCTTGTTGTCCACACTGTCAGGGACATATGTGGGGTCGTGCTGCCTCGACGTCACTGTCTGGGTAAGGCTTCTCAGGGAATGAACTCAGGAAGGCTAGTAGTCGTCGTTCGAGGCGACCTGCTTGCCACGGTCCCTCACGTTGTTGACCTATCTATCCCGGTTTTGGGGCTGGTCCTTGCTATTGGGGTTCTGCCTGTTGGTGGTGTTCAACAAAGGGGTCTGTGTCGGAGCTTACATGGAGGGTTGTTGCAAGCAGCCATGCGTTGTTCCCATGTCCACATCCGAAGGTCGATGCCCCACACGTAATTCATCAATTCCTGAAACTACTGGGGTTCAACACCTATTGGGACTGTCGAGGGGTCAATGAGTGTAGCCCCAGCGGTGTTGGTCTAAGCGTCCTTTCCGTTGTGTGTAGTCATGTTGATCAGTAAGGGGATTGGTACTGAAAGCGGTGACAGATGAGGATGGCTTTTCAATCGTTCCCACAGACGGCGCCAAGTGATAGTGCTCGATTTACTCGAAAAGCTTTGAATGAGAGCGGTGAGCAGCCCGGACCCTATAGAAGAGAGGATGTCAAAGAGCCTGGGTTGTGAGCCTAGGCAAGGATGCTCTGACAGTCAAGTTAGTGCCGAGCTATATGGATTAAAGGATAATTCTGAGCAGAGAGAGCAAAGAGAGCTATAATACCTTATCAAAGAGCCTACCACATGAAGGTGAAGGCACCTCCCTTTTATAGAGTTGGGGGATGATCAAGGTGCTTCCGTGATTCTTGGAAGTAATGGATCTTACTGTTCAGATTCTTAGGGCCCATGGGAGCATTCTTCAGATGAGCCGTTTGCCATTTCCATTGGTTGCTCAACATGTTCATGAGGATCTCGGAGATGTGGCAGGTTAGGGTCATTCTACCGGAACATTAATCTATGCATGGGTCACCTAATATCTCGAGGAGCCCGAGGTGAAACCGATGTCTTGGGCGGCTTTGATTTGATCGTTGTGGATGATATACCAAGGTCACTTGAGGATACACGGACCCATCTTGATGGCAGACACTTCCCGAGATCGCTCATGCAAGTCCTGAAGTCTCCAAAGTGACGTGGCGCCAAATGGCCGATGTGTCAATTTCGCCCATCATCAAAACCTTTTGGATATTATCTTTTTATAGGTAAACACAAAAATTAAAAATGTTTAAAGGGGTCCATTTCCAAAACATTAGGTAAACAAAGCAGCAGGGAGCATGTGAATTCCACTGACCTTACCACAGAGAACCTACAGTTACACGGATTTGATCCCATGTCTTTATATAGGAGGGACACCAAATGACCATCTCAACTAGCTGGTAGGTCACAGCACGACATCACCTGCCTCTGTTGCTTAAAAGGTCAAGTTTGCAATGAACATGTAAAAAGGCCTTCTAGGGGGTATTTCAATCAATAAACGCTGCAATATTATCATCTACAGTTTACATCCGGATCAAATAGGCACAATGTTGTAAGCATGTTCAATGAATACTTAGAAAATTTTTTAACACATGTCCTTTGAAATATATCCTTAGCCTACCCTTGAAAAAGATTAAAAACTACTTTTGACAGTTATCTATTAAGCGATAATTAAACGGGCTTAATAGATCCTACTGTGCAGATTAGAAATTTTGAAGTGCTTTTAAAAGAATGATATAATGGAAGGGATGTATGGGGGAGGTTAAAACATTAATCAGAAAACACAGAGGAGGCTTAAATAATTCGTCCAAATATCAATTTTATGACAGCAGAACAAACCATCCACACGATCCGGTAATTCAACGAGTGGTTAGGTTTCTTTATAGTCGTCTCTCATTGTTGGGGATTTAAAATGGAGTCCAAACTCTGACCATATACGACGTAGGTTGTTGAACTACTCTGGAAGTACTTGAATAATTAAATCCTGTTGAAATAAAAGCAACCCACGAAGGGACTGTGAGGTTAAGTTTTCAATTTTATCAGATTCCAAATCTGATTCCTGTTGAAACTCTGACACCAGCATAGAAATAACTAAATCCTGTTGAAATTCCAAATCTGAATCCGATCCAATCCCGATGTTTCAGATTTCTAATCAGACTCGGGTTTATGGATTTTTATCAGATCCGATTGGGTTAAATCCACATCCAATCCAACCCTACAAGTGTGGGTCAGGTATCAGATTTTTAATTCATTTGACAGCCCTACTAGTGTGGCCATCCGGGTTGCAAATGCCGGGAGGAACCAGAGACGAGCTCAGTGAGAGGACGGTGTCCCTACCACCATAGCCAGAGACTAGAGCAGCTAGACTAGAAAAGAAAAAATTATTGCCATTGCCCATTGGGGCGGGGGGGCTTCTCAGAGTTGGTCCAACCTTGGCACAGCTTTTAGGCAGTTTTTATTCATCCTAAAGTTGTCCTACCAATTTCACTAGAGCTAGCAGTGGTTCAGTCTGGAGTCTTGACCAAACGTACAAGTAGGGACCATGTGACAATGCAAAGGTAGGTAGGTAGTGGAGTGGACGGGTCAGGGTCAGGAATCAGGATAGGTGGGTGGGTGGTAGGGATGGCACATGACATGAGACGGGGCAGTCCGGGTTTACAGGGATCTTAGTCCCCACTTGGCTCGGCAGCAGCAGGGATATATCCATCACATTAAGCTACCGGTCCACCGGTCCATGCCTCTCGAATCTGGTCTTCTCTTTCTGCCCCCAGACCCAGACCTCGCCTCCCTTGTCGTTTTTCCTTTGCTGAGTTGGTGCCTCGTGTTTGCTAATTGATGAAAATGCCAAATGGAAATCATATGAAGTTAGAAGTTCTCTTCCATGTGTCTAGACTTGTCAATGGACCTGGACCGGTTTTGGGTACCATCCGTTCAATTCAAAATTAATTTGGATGGATTGGATGGATCAATAAGACATATTGAATTGCATCAGTCTAGACTTAATGGTCTAAAGTATTTATTGGATTGGACCTGATCCATATATAATGGACTTATATTGGATTGGATAGAATTGAATTAATATCTAGCTCATTGAAAGACGATAAGAATACAAGTGTCAATGGGTCAGATTTGGGTTGGAACCAATCTAAATTAAAACCAATTTTAAAAGATTGGACGGTATAGATCAAGAATTGAAATATTGCAATGTATCGGCCAAGGACCCTCCGATACGCCCCTATACTTAGTGTTTCAGGGTCCCACCTATTTCAGGTCGACCCCCCTGAACCAGTTTGAGATAAAAATAAACTAAAGAAAAAAAATAAAGGTAAGTTTCGATACAAGCCGATATTCATTAAATTGGACTGATCGAAAATGGTCCAGAATATAAATCGGATTGGATTGGCCTGGTACATATGTAACGGATTCAAATTGGACTGGATCAATTGGACCAAATCCGATTAAATTGACACCCCCTACATGTGTCCAACTGCCCACTAAAATAGAAACACGATAGGTATTCGATATTTGTTTTGATTTATCACAAATATGAGTGTGTGATGAAGTTTCTGTATAACATTGTCATTTTTCAGGACTGGCTGCTTATTGAGCAGTGGCCAGCAAACCAAACAAATAGACCAATATTCCTCCCTAGTGTTCTCATGAATTCATCGGATTGATTGGATTGGACAAAATTCGGTCCAATTGATACCTCTAATTCTGGAGGTTGCAAATGCGTATCAGAATTTCAAGGTCAGCAACTGTAAAAGAAGGCAATTACCCCAGTTGTTATGGATTGTAGTGGCAAGGGTCATAATTATCTGTTTCATTGTCCACCTAAGAACCTTATAATATTGGAAATGGCTAGAGCTTTGATGCCGTAGGAGAAGAAGTGAAAGAACGGTAGATGAAAGAATTCATTGCTGATTTATAAGAAGAGCAGGATAGTTCCAACTTTTGTGTGGTGGCATGCATGTTAGAGGGCCTTCAGGGTAAGTGAAGGAAAATTGGTTCTGTAAAGTCATTTCGCAGTACTCTAATCAAGGAAAATTGGTTCTGGAATGCCATACAATAAAACAATAAATTGGACCCCATCCAAATCAAAATCAATTTTGACAGATTGGATGGATCAATAAAACAATAAATTGGACCAGTTCAGACTTCATTGTCGAAGGTATTTATTGGATTTGATTGAATCTGGTCCATATCCAATCTGTAATGAATTTATATTGGATTGGATTAATATCTAGTCCATTGGTAGAAGATGAGAATACAGGTGTCAATGGGTCAGGTTTGGGTTGGAACCAATCTAAATTAAAACCAACTTGAACAAATTGAATGGTTCAGACATTTAATTGGGCTGGACCTGGTCCTTTTCTAATGGACTCATATTGGACGGGATCGGATTGGACCAAATCTGGTCCAATTGACACCCCTATTTGTCAGCTATATATGATGGGAAAAGTTTTCATTAAAACTTATTCAATGCTAAATATCATGTCCTTAGTCTATGTTGACATGCATAACAACTGAAGAGTTTTACCAAAGACGAAAGGAAGGATGTCGGACCAAAGAATTAGGTTTTCCTCTTGCAAACCAAGTGCTGGAAAGACTAAGGCTGCGTTTGGAAGCGATGTAAAAGTTTACGTTGATTCAGTTTTGTCGGTGTTTGAATGAAATGTAAATCAAGAACGATGTAAAACACTATTCCGAATTAGATTTTTTGGTGTTTGGATGGAGTGTAGTTTTACATCGTAAATCGATGTAAAACCTCATCTAAAGTAAAGTTTTACATCAATTATCGATGTAAATACTACATCGATAAAAATCAATGTAAACTCTACGTTTTTCAAAACTCAGTGGTAGATTTTTTATGGTTCGGTGTAAAACCTCATCAATGAATTTTTACATTAATGATGTTTTACATCGCTTCCAAACGCAGCCTAAAGAGTCTTTGCTACTCCACCTTGAGAGGCTACCTAAACTGTCTCATATTTTGGGTTAATCAATCTAAATGGCTTCTTCAGAAGCTGATAAACCAACACATTACTACCCAAGTGTGACATTCAGCATGCCATAGCTTGTGTTTCAGTTGCACTAGTGTCAAATTGTCTAATCATTTGTACAACCAGCTAAATTGAGGTAACCAGTTGATGGGTTCAAGTAAAAATGAGTTATGGATCAAAGAGAAGGGTGGAGCGGAAGCCAATTATATATCCTTGGGATTAACTTGACTGAGGCACATTCGTGGTAGGAGCTGAGTGGTGACCCATAACTTGACAAGGCTGAGTTTTTTCAAGTAGGGGTGTCAATGGACCAGTTTTGAGGTGATTCATCCAAATCAAAATCAATTTGAATAGATTGGATGAACCAATAGGACATATTAATTGGATCAGTTCAGACTTAATGGTCCAAAGTTTCTATTGGGTTGAATGATGTAATGGATTTATATAGGATTGGGTCAGATTGAATCAATATCTGATCCATTAAGAATACAGGTGTCAATGGACCTGATTTGGGTTAGAATCAATCTAATCTAAATTAAAACCAATTTGACAGATTGGATAGTCCAAATATTGAATTGGATCAGTCTAAAATAATCCAAAATATTCATCAGATTAGACCAAATCCAGTCCAATTGACACCCCTACTTCCAAGCCAGGATGAGATGCTGGCAATCATAAAACGTCCCTTAAAGCTCATTGAGGAACCCAAGTGCTAAATAGAGTTCATCTTTCTTTGGTTGGAGATATGGCTATGAGATTATAGTTTGTTGGAAGTTTCTCAGGGAGTCCAATACCAGCAGCCCAGCAAAGATGGGTAGAGTGTTTGTACACAAATGAAAGTGCTTATCTCGACTTTCAAAGACCATATTGGAGATGTACAATCTACTCTATATCAGAGATCACACAGGGCGCCCCACATGCACATCTTGCGTGTAATACATGGCTGGGATGTGCTGTGGGGCACTCGTGGGATGTGCTCTGTGGGGCGCGAACGTGAATTAATTCTCTGTATCAAATGTTAGCCCTCTCATCAGTGCCAGATTGCGAGTTCAGATCTGTGCCCCACAATGTCCTACGAACATCCCCGTTGTATATTGGGAACATTTCTTGATGATAACATCATTGATTCTGTTGCTATCATCAGAAGACATTTCCAATACACGGAGAGGATGTGCTGTGGGACGTTGTGGGGCGCAGATCTGAACTCTAAAATTGCAAATAGGTTTTACCCCTTCTCACTATGTATTATGTATTGGAGATTTGGCTAATGCTGTTCAATGGGAGTGGTATGTGCGCCCAAAGGCCATAGAGGCTCGCAGATGACTTGGGTGCATGAGAATAAAGACCTAGATAAGACATTTTCTTCTTTGGATGCCCACTGCCTATGAATTCCCTAGAGGGGTGAACTCAATTGTTAATGGCCAGGGAAGATTTGTCCAGGAACATTCTTCTGATATAGTGATAGGGGTGTCAATTTGATCGGATTTGGTCCAATCTGGTCCCATCCGATATGGATGGACCAGGTCCAGTCCGATCAATCCAATGAATACTTTAGATAATTTTGGACTAGTCCAATTCAATGTCTGGACCGTCCAATCTGTTCAAATTGGTTTTAATTTAGACCGGTTCCAATCCAAACTGATCTATTGACACCTGTATTCTTATCTTCAATCAATGGACTGGATATTGGTTTAATCCTACCCAGTCCAGTATAAACGCATCATAGATGGACCACGTCCAGTTCAATCCAATATACTTTGGACAATCGAGTCTGGACTGGTCCATACAATCTGTCCAAATTGATTTTGATTTGGACGGGGTCCAACCCAAAACTGGTCCATTAACACCCCTATATAGTGATATAGTTTATGGTTGCATACATATTTCTAATGTTTGGCCATAAAACTTCAGTGTATAGTTTCTATATTGGTGTACATCCTTTCATGTATATACCCTCTTTTAGTCTCGTATATACATATATAGATTGAGCCAAGTTGTAATTTTCCCTTTATTTTTGTGGGGCATAGCCTTTTGGATAATGTGAATTTAGTCTCTCTATTGTCTTCATAGATATTTATCTTTTAACTTTTCTTGCAATTTTGCTATTTCTCACTTACCAATATTCTGCCAAGATTGACAAAATCAATTTGTTATATTGTGTTTTAGGATTGATTGGTTTCATGTTTTAGCTTGGGTTATGGTTGACAAACATCAGCCCAACTGAAAATCAGATTCGGCTCAAGTTTGAGGCATTGAACAAAGAATTTGGCCAAGGGATAGGTGTGTTGTATTCAATGAAGAAAACTCAGATATTATGTGTAGATTTCGTATGCTAAAGGCGCAACTTGATTCAATCCAAATCAAACTCAATAAATTGGGCTGGGTAATTGGGTTTGGGTAGGATTGCTACTTGGACGGGCTGAGGTTGAAGATGTGTTAAATTTGAATAGGCCCAGCCTGAGGGCCCGAGCCCAATACTTGGTAAATTCTTTAAGTCAGTCACCAACATGCACCCCTAGGACGGGCTGAGCTAGACTCTGCCTCAAGCTCTCAACCTGGCTCAGCTTGCACCACCCCAAAGTCCTGATCCTTAATTTTGGCTCCGTTTTGTCGGTATCTATCCAGGAGGGGGGTAAGCCGGTTGACCGGTAAATTGATCACAATACCTGCGTTCATCCTGGGTCTCACAATAATTCAGATAATTGATAATCTCCCGCATGTGAAATACCTAAGAGTATCAGTTTAATTTGTTGTTTTGTCTATGTATGTGAAATAACTCTTATTAGTGAACAGAAGGGACTTTTATCAACTCATCTAGTTGCCTTTTCAATTCGTTTGTTTGTCCATCTCAGGCCCCGGCTCGTGGGAATAGGAGTCTGGAATTGGAATCAGAATGGACTATTCTATTTCCAATTACTATTTGGTTGGGCAGAATTGGAATCTCATTCACATTCCTACTGGAATGGCATTCCCCCATTTGAGGGAATGGCCATTCGATCCTGCCCCTCTCTTGGGAATGAAATCCTATTCCTGTTGATTTTAATTCCCATTTCCATTCCTGTCTGAACTAAATAGATTATGGGAATGGACCATTCCGATTCCGATTCCAAAAGATTTCGATTCTGATTTTGATTCTGACTGCAACCCAAATAAACCCTCAGTGAAAATACTAATTTTTTTTCGTTCTTTCTTTGGATCGATTTTAGCAGTGATTCTCTAAATAGTTTATATGATATTTTCATCTGTAATTTTCTTCTTACAAGGTTATTTGTGCAAACATGCTTCCCTTCCCAATATTGAATATAGGTTTTGCACTGTATATATTTGTATTTGTATTCTTCACATCTAAGCTTTAGGCTCCATTTGGGAAGAATGCAAATACAAATATGTTGAGTGTAAAACCTTGTATATAGTCCATATTTGCATTTCTAAACTTGTAATTGCATTGAACATTTTCGTATTTGCCCTCTTCCCAAATTGAACCTTAGGCTCAGTTTGGAAGGAATACAAATACAAATATGTAGAGTGCAAAACCTTGTATTTTGTTCTATTTTGTATGTATTTGCACTGTATATATCTGTATTCATACTCCTCCCAAACTAAGCCTTAGTCTCCTTTTGGGGAGAGTACAAATACAAATATGTATAGTGCAAACTGAGCCTTAGCTACAAACAGATGCTTCATTATACTTTGTCATCTTGGTAATAAATATTCATATTTTCTTTTTTGTGTGAATGTTTGCCCGTTCAGATATGACTCTTTTCATTTAAGTGTTCATATTTTATTGTCCCATTCTCTTAATGCCTCTAGTTTATGAAACTATCATCTAAAGTTATTTAGTATATGTTTGGCATCGATGTTGCAGATACAACAAGCACCGTTTTCTGAGAAAATGATGTCTTTTTTTTCTGTTTGGAAACATTACTGCCAGATAGGACGTTTCTTGGAGCAACAACAATACCTTCTATTTGATATTAGTGCTCCGTGTTTGTTTTCAGCACCGATACCCATTATAGGAAGTCTACATCACTGCCACATCACGTCCCTATTGGTAGAAACGAGCTGCAATTTGAGAAAACGCCGAATTCGACATTACTCCAAGGCACGCTTTCTCGATTTTCAAGGCGTGGCTTGGAGCACCATTTTTTATGGAAAAACGGTTTCAAATAAATAGGCGTTTCCTGGAGAACCATTTTTTTCCGACGTGGAACTGATGTGTCACCATTTTCTAGAGCAACAACATCAATGCCAAACAGATGCTTAGATGACCTCTTGTTGCTCTAATAGATTCTTGCAAATTTTTGGTTGGACCCAATATTTAGATGAAAGGTAGAGGTTTCTTTCTAATTGATAGAAATTTAAGGTTTGCTTGGTTTTTTTCTTTATTTAATTGAGAAAGGAGTGGATAATTTCTATACTTTAAGATCAAGAGAGACATTTGTTTGAAGTTCAAGTGGATTATTTTTGCTAGATTTTTGAATTATGATGAACTCAAAGAAACTTGTTTTTCTTTTGTCATTGAAATGTTCTTGTTATTTTAGCATGTTTCATTTAGAGAAAATTGAGGTATTTTTGGGTCAATTAGGGTTTACGTCTTTAAGAGGAAATGGACAAGAAAAAAATAAGGTAAATTCATATGGGCGTTTTGATCATTTAATGCATTATGTCATCCGATTTAATGGCCAAGGGGTATTTGTCGTAAAGTAAAAGTTCAGAGGGACTTTGTTGCAAAGTATAAGTTCAAGGGGGTAATTGTCACCAACCGTGGGTAACGAAAGTTTAAGCGCATATGCTTATTTTGTATTTTTTCTCTTCTTATGCCCCATTCGCTTTTCGATAAATCATTTACCCATGTTCTCTTATTTTACATTTAATAAGGCGATGGCAATCTTAGCCATAAAAATTCTAATATTAAAAGGAATATTTTTGTTCTATCCAAGTATTAACAACTCTTCTCTAGATGAAAAAGTTATTTATCCACTTAGAAAATGAATATCACTTACCCGAATAAACAAACATAAATTTCTTTATCAATAACAATCAAAATCACATCGACTAACTTTCCGCTCTGAAAATAGTCTGATGGGATCTGAACTTTTTTTCTTCGTATTGGTTAAATGGATAAGTTAGTCAATTCAGCTATTGATTGGCATGATGTTCAGGTCAACATGTTCACATGGAGGATTAAAATATCATGGCACTGATACTCATGTTGGGTATTGGAACTCGTCAATATAGCCGATACTCTTTCCTATTTTTATTTTATAATAATGAAAGCGTTCTACAAGTGGATTGAGACCTTATAAAGTTTTTAAATTATTTACATGTAGATACATCCAAAGTGTACATAAATGCACCAATACCAATACAATGGATATTATCATATCGACATTTTAATTTATAAAAAGATAGATTAATTATGATTGATTTGCTCACTACAGTTTTTCCTGTTTTATTATCTTCAAAGGCTGTATACTAATATCCCAATTATTTAACATGAACTCAACAACCAAAATTTGACCCTAGACAAAGCTTGAGAGAGCAAGGATTTACAGAGAGTAGTCGATGAAGCTTTTTTTTTCTTCCTTTTGTAAAGTTGGAATAAAGCTTCACCGGGATTAGGAATTACGATTATTATTTATTCCGGCCATCTGGGGTTGACTACAACAGGGTATTGCGCAGCACCCACTGATTTCTCCAAATGGTTCAGGAGTACTGGAGTAGAAATAAATGGATCTGAATCCGTACGTATTTCTAGCAACACAAATGCTCATTGTCTTCCCAACAGCAACAAAGACAGAAAGACTCCATAATAAGATCATCTCCATGTGGCGTAATCTTCCATCGTGTTCACGATGCTCCATAACACCCCACCGACTCTCTGATCAAAATCTGGAGGCAAATCTATACCGTTGATTCCCCCCATACAAGTATGTGGTCCGTACAAGGTATTTAACATTGCGGTGACTGGTAGAACGTAGCAGAATTTCCAACGAATACAACCTTCAAGAGACAAAGACCGGAGGTGGAGAGAGTCCGATAAAGTAGGGGTTGTCAGGTATAATCACTGATTTGCATGGTTTTCAAAACCGACCCGGCTAAACGCCTGTCCGTTCTGATAAAAAAAATAAAAATTGAAAAAAACGATCAAAATGATTTGAACGATTAACTGACCAATTCAGCACTTTGCTGACTAAAATCAATGATTCAAAAAAAATATAGAACCGATCAAATAATTGATTCCCAATTTTTTCGGTTCGACCGTCTGATCCAATCCGATTTTAAAAACCGTGCTGATTTGGGCACTCCCGGCAAGACTGATTGTTGTTGGGGACCCATGATAAGCCGTCGATATTGGAGCGTGCGGTGGCGTCACAGCTGATGAAGAAACCTAAAATGAAATGAAGAAGGGAACCGAAAATGAACTGACATAATGAAGTTTAAATTCAGGGAGATGGAGTGGAGATTGAAAATTAAATTAGCGATGAAGAAGAACATAAGTTTCAAGGTGATTAATTAAAACGACAACCCTTGAGGGTATAGGGTACAATCTATATTCTCGTGAAAAGTGGTGCTCCAAAATCTAAATTTGTATAATTGGAGCCTATTATTCTTAACATACATTTTTCTCTCTACAAGTCCAAAAAATGGTGAGAGAGAAAGAGGATTTTATTGACAAACGATGAGATTAATGGTCTCATAATCTTTGATTTATACCATGTGATGTAATTGTTTTCGGCCACGTATTAATTTTTTCGTGATGTACCAATTTTTTGGTTAAATACCTCGTCATTTGATCTTCTCCCAGGTGGCCTATGGCTCAGAGGATGAAGTGGAGCTCCCTGGTGGCAAATTGCCTGGTGGTGAGCTACCTTGATGAGCTGCTTGGTGAGCTGCCTTGATGACGAGCTCCCTAGTGTAGTGCAACTCGACTACTCCCTGCATGAGATGATCTGCTCCTCTTTGTAGACGGCAGGAGCTGAGAAACCTGCGAGAACTGAATCAAAGAACCTGGGGGTGTTTACCCGGCGAAGTCACTCCGATGGCTAAGTTAGCACTCTGATAGCAAGGAGTTTGAAGATGATATTAGAGAATGAGAGAGCTAGAGAGCAGGGGTTACCATCCTTT
>NW_010729077.1:3745400-3764345 GCF_000365185.1 Nelumbo nucifera | reverse complement strand
CGATGGCTAAGTTAGCACTCTGATAGCAAGGAGTTTGAAGATGATATTAGAGAATGAGAGAGCTAGAGAGCAGGGGTTACCATCCTTTTTCCTCCCTCTCCCCTCTGGGGGGGTGAGGTCTTTATATATTGGAGTTCTCGTGGGTTAGTGTAACGGTCACTAGATCCCTGCTGTGATGGGACCTGTTGCGTATTAGGTTGGTGAAAAGCCTTCAAACAATAAGACTCGTCAAAACCAGGGTACGGTGGTGAGCTCCTCGAGGTTGTCAGGCTGGCACCTGTGTTAGGCGGCCAGGTTGGCGCCTGGGCCAGGTTGTCAGGTTGGCGCCTATGTCATGCGGCCACGTCGGCGCCTGGGCCAGGTTGCTAGGTCGGCGCATGTGTCAGGCGACGGGTCAATGTTTGGGCCAGGTTGTCAGGTTGGCGCCTGTTAGGCCGCCAAGTCGGTGCCTGGGTCAGGCTGTTAGCTCGTGCTAGGGCCAGCTCGTGCCAGGGTCAGGCCGCGCCTGTGCCAGGCTAAGGATGAGCTGCCTATGGCGAGCTACCTGTGGCGAGCTACCTGTGGCGAGTTGCCTGTGACTAGCTCGAGCTGTCTAGTTGTCAAGAGGCTGCACATTTGGCATGAGGTGCCAGGTGTCACAATTTCACTGGAGGACCAAATCCGCCCTCATCACCACGGTTTTTAAAAACGAACCAGTGACTGAATCGGTTAGGGGTCCGGTTACCGATTTGAACGGTCCGACCATTTGACCCAAATGGTCGGCCCGTTCTGACAAAAAAAATAAAAAATTGAAAAATGGTCAAAACCGATCGAACGGTTAACTGGTCGGTTCAGCGGTTTGCTGACCAAAATCAACGGTTTTAGAGGAAAAACGGTTTTGGAGGAAAACGAAACCGGTCAAGTGACCGGTTCCCGGTTTTTCCGGTCCGGTTTGGTTTTGAAAAGAGTGATTTATAATGTCCTTCGCTATCATTGGCAACTGTTAATTGATTGGCATAATCCGTTCTTTGCCGCTCACCAGTTAGTATTTCAGTACCCATTTTAGAAAAGGGCAAAATGGGTATTTAGAAAAATAGTAATTGGTTAAACATTTTCCGTTCTGGTGAATGACGGAAGGGAGGTTTTTATATTTTATCCTAAAACTATTGATGCAATTTAGAGATGGCAATTTGACTCACCTCCAACTCACCCCGCCTGATCAAGGTGGTTTTTTTACCATTGTTTTGGTTCGGTATGAGTTTCCAAAACTATGATGACAAAGGATGCGGTAGAGTATTTGAATTCGAGGTCAGGGATGAGGTATAAAAACCTAATCCTAGCTCACCCCGTTGCCATTCCTAGTGCAATCTTATCCCCTCTCATCCAAAAAATAAATAAATAAAAATTGTGATACAATTTGGGAAGATTGGATGTATTGAAAATCAACCCAGGTCCAATCTTAAGGGTCAAGCCCAAGCCAAACCTAACCCAATACAATTGGGATCGATTGGGCTAAGGCTGGCTTAATTAGGCATGAAAGGTTTTGAAAACGCATTTTGCATATTCATCTTTTGTTAGTAGTAGAACAGATTAAAAGCATACACAAATGCAATCAATAAATGCATACACATAGTTGGAAAAAGACATTCATATATGAATAATATTCATAATATGTACATATGTCCTTTTTCTTATGCCATTTAGGCAAAATTCATTAAAAAAAATGCTCAGATTACATCATAAATAAGTGTGTGATAATTCTATACGTAATATACTATCAACTAAGTTCAAACTTGGGTTGATTCAGACGAACTACTCAAGATCTGAACCCATGCCCAATTACAATCCCCGAATCCATGAGAAAGCTTAAGTTCGGCCTGCTCAGCTTTTTTTTTTCTTTTTTGCTATATGGGCCTGCTCAACTTACAGCCCTACTAGACCCAAAAAGTGTGAAAAGTTGTTGATATTTCTATGCTTATTTTTGCTCCATCTATGCCAAAATCTGACCATTGTCGATCCAAAAGGGCATCATGGCTTTTGGCTGCTTCCAAAGTCAAGTAGGAAATAAACCCTCTTAAGGGGTAATAAATCAAGGAGAATCGCTTAAATCCAAACATACTTTATTTAAACAAGTCAACATAGAGAGAAAAAGAACACATGCAAGCATGATGTTAATAATGAATATAGATTAGAAATAAATTAGTTGGGTTTGGATGGAGGCTGTTAGGAGGATGGCCTTTCCTTACATTAATAACACTTATTTTTAGCTCATTTGGCCTCTACATGGCAAGACCAACATCATTTGGTACCGCTCGTCGGGAATATCTCTCAATCTCTCATATTTATGTATTCTCATTAGACCTATTAATGGGTTGGGTCCAGATCGGGCTTTGTATATGCATCAATAGAATGCATTCTGGCTCGAGTCCGAGTTCAGCCCGATCATTGGGCCTATGTCTTGAGTCCGGGCCTGGCTTTCATATAAAGCCTGAAACCCAGAATCGAGTCTGGTCAAAATTTTTATTCAATAAAAAGTATTTTATTTACATTAAAAATCTTCAAAACTCAAAAATAATAAACATCTCGCTATTATTTGGAAAAAAAAAAGAAGAAGAACAAAGAAAAAATATTATATATATATTTTTATTATTTAATATATAGTATTAAATCGGGCTTAGGCTCGGGCTGGGCTTTTTTGAGAAAGCTCAAACATATCTCGAAAAACAGTTGGGCCTGGTGTTTTATGCCCAAATTCAAACCCATGGGCCTAAAATTATGACCAAGCCCAACTTATAACAGGCTGGGCTGGGCCAACCCGTTGAGTTACCCGGCCCATGAACATATCTAACTGTCATTCATGGGAGATATTTTCAATGCACGACTGCAAAGTCCTGTGAGATTGGTGTGAGGCTTTCTCTATGGAGTTTAGATTGGTGCCCCATAGAGTGCACTTCACATGCACATAGAAAACATCTCCGCCTCTCCGATACTTATCATGGAGAGATGTTCCTAACATATGGGGCACCCATGGGACTTCGGCTCTATCAGGAGAAAATTCCTACATACCACCATGATTTACTTTATTTATAATTCTGACCAAACTCTTTTAAGCTCTTGCTTCCTTCCTACTCCCTCACTGTTACTTCTTAGGTGGGGCTCAATGGGGTTGGAGGGGTTGGTGGAAGCTACCAACTGAGGGTTGGCTCGTGGTTAGTTGGTTTGTTTCAGCATTGATGCAGAACCGAACCTTGCAATTAGCACTTTAAGTTATGTTTGATTTGAAGAAAAAAGTAGGGAAAAAAAAGAAAAAGTAGAAAAAAATGTATATAAGATTTGTAAAAGTTTTTTTACTTTTCTCTACTCTTTCATTTAAACCAAACACTGCCTTAAGGAAAAAAAAGGGATGAAGAGAAAGTTATCAATGATGCACGACACTGAATACCAAAAAAAAGAATTAAAAATTTAGAATGAATATATTAATGTTTTGTATACATGAATGTTCATCTAATATGTACTTAAATACTTGTGTATTCACTCTATATAGTTTTACACATACAGTGTAGCCAACAACAGATTCGGAGTGGGTTGGTGGGTGTTCATCTTGGTAGACGTGTCAAAACAAAACATTTAATTGTGTTCAAAAAACGCATACTTTGACTCTTGTACTTTAATTGTTTGTGAACTCACTAGAAGACACTATTGTCAATTATCATATTTTCCTAATGATTTATCATTTAATTTAATAAAGTAGAAACTACAATTGCACAAAAATATCAATTAATAAGTAGAAGGAATTAAAGGGCTATGAACAAAAAACAGGACATTAGTCAAAGTAATAAGAATTGAATTAAGCATTCATACTTTGATAATGGAATATGTATGGGTGCAACTTGGGTCGAATTGGTTAAAATTTTAGTGCATCCAAACTCTTAATGCAGTTGAAATTCTTCAAAGTTGGCAATTCGACCAAAAGATGTATAATGGCAAAACAAGATTCCTATAATTATGATAAAGCTTAGATGATGATGATGATGATGATAATAATAATAATGAAGATGATGATTATGAATTTGAGTTGTATATGAACTCCATTAGTTGACCAATCAATACATTTATTCGCTTCAGGATGATAGTGAGACAGAACCACATTTTGGAGAGATTTATTTGAAAGAAGTATAAATACAAATATGTACAATACAAATACATATAAACCTTACTTTTGAATAGACACTCAGTCTGCCATTTATCATTTTGTCTTTGAGGGAGAGCTGAATTGCGATTCTTTGGTTGCAAGTAATAACCAAACACCCACGTCTTCTATTATTGTGAAACCCATCTTAGAAATTTTAATTCCATCCAATAATTTAAAACTTCCAATACTAATACCCTTTGTACAAAACCATCTTCAATTCACAGCCCTTTCAACTGTTTATTAGGAATATCTCTCCATCAATAAAACCATAAGCATAGTAAGATGTTTCTTAGGGTTTTGTGAGGATTAAATCCAAATTTAAGATGAAGAATTTGTTAGGTGGGGGTGAGTGTGTCCCTTGTTATTAAGCCCTATACTATCGTATAAATCATGTGCATGGCGCATAAAATGGCTGCAGAACCCAGAAATTGACTTTCCTTCAGTTTTGGCCCAATGGTCCCCCCATTTTGGGCCTTACTATCGCAACAGATATTAGATCAGATCAGACCAGATCCATTCAGTTCATATCCATTTTTGGACCTCATCTGCTGGCTTTCAGCCTAACAGCCTTTCGCCTGCTAAAATGGAAGGCGAGCATTTCCCACCCATACTTAACGGTCGAGATGTCTACTCTACAAATCTAACGGTCAGATCTTTATTCCCCTCGTGCGTAATCCGAAAGGATTTAAGATTTGTTGTTTCTCTCTCTCTCCTGTAGTCCTGTCAGCTCCAACAAACCAACGAGAGACGGAGAACAAATAGACCTCTCTTCTTCTTCTCCTCAACAGTAGCTGGACTGGACTTGTTCCTTCTTCATCCACCAACCCAAAACAATGGCCTCCTCGTCATCCCTCACGATCTCTCAGGCCCTCGTTGGTCGCACCAGAACCCACAACGGCTCCACCACTACTCACTCCGACCATCTCGCCCTCCCTGGGTTCAGTCTCAGCACCCTCGCCGGCCGGGGCATCAAATTGTCTTCTCCGTCTCTGTGTCCCGCTGGCTCTCGCAAGCGCGTAAACTCTCGATCCGCTGTCCGTGCGGCTGCGGTGGAGACTCTTGACAAGACGGAGACCAGTTTGGTGGAGAAGTCGATCAACACGATTCGGTTCCTTGCGATCGATGCCGTCGAGAAGGCCAATTCCGGGCATCCTGGTTTGCCCATGGGATGTGCTCCGATGGGTCATATCTTGTACGATGAGGTCATGAAGTACAACCCCAAGAATCCTTACTGGTTCAACCGTGACCGGTTCGTTCTCTCTGCTGGGCATGGCTGTATGCTTCAGTACGCTTTGCTTCATCTTGCTGGATACGACAGTGTTAAGGTGCGTCTGTTGATTGTTTTTTCCATTTGATTTTTGGGTTTGTTTTCATTTCTAGTCTGCTCTTTTCTACTTTGGAATTTAATAAACGCTATCACGCATTTCTTTTGTGGATCGTATAGGAGCTACTACTTCTGAATTTTGTTGTTCTTCTTTTTCCCTAAACAATCAGACTTATCTGCTTTTGCACCATTAGATTTGTGTTTTGGAAGATTAAAATGGAGCATTTTGGCTAACCCCCAACTGGAAAATGGGAGAGAAGAGAAATTAGTTAGCTTGATCATTTCTGATTGAAGATACCCGTATTTTGTTGTAGGAAGGATGGATGATTCCTTCATCTTTCATTTTATTCATGATAGAAGAACAGACCAAAAAAAGTTTTTTGCTTAGGAGATCAAACTTTTTGTTTGCTCAGATGATTTTGACTTTATTTTATCTTATTCTAGCGATACCCCTAAAATTGTTTTCTTAGGTTTTCCTTTTTGGTTGTGAACTCTAATGATATTGTTTATCTAAACTTTATCGTTGGAATTTTTTGTATTCAAAATCGATCTACTAGGAGGAAGACTTGAAGACTTTCCGTCAGTGGGGAAGCAAAACTCCTGGTCATCCTGAGAACTTTGAGACTCCTGGTGTTGAAGTTACTACTGGTTCGCCTCTATTCTTTAACACTAAATTCCTGTACTTGGAAAAATAGATCAAAAGCCTGAAAATTCATCTTCTTATTTTCTTTTGTCTTCATGTAGGGCCTCTCGGTCAGGGTATTGCCAATGCGGTTGGTTTAGCCCTTGCAGAGAAGAACTTGGCTGCTCGTTTCAACAAACCTGACTGCGAAATTGTGGATCACTACACGTAAGGACATCCTTAGTTTCATTGTTAGTGTTCTGTTTTTACCTGGATATGCAGAACTGCAGGGCCTCACTTATTTGATTTGTTCATATTTGTATTTCCTTAGATATGTTATACTGGGAGATGGTTGCCAAATGGAGGGGATTGCAAATGAAGCTTGTTCCCTTGCTGGGCATTGGGGACTTGGAAAGCTGATTGCCTTTTATGATGACAACCACATCTCCATTGATGGTGACACAGAGATTGCATTCACTGAGAGTGTTGACACCCGTTTTGAAGGTCTTGGGTGGCATGTGATTTGGGTGAAGAATGGTAACACTGGTTATGATGATATCCGTGCTGCCATCGAGGAAGCAAAGGCTGTCAAAGACAAGCCAACCTTGATCAAGGTAACATTCCCTAGCATATTCATATAAATGAGTTCACTTTGCTCCAAACTATCCTATTGTTTTGTTAATGTCTTGTGTCTATGCAGGTAACAACTACCATAGGTTATGGGTCTCCAAACAAGGCAAACTCATACAGTGTTCATGGAAGTGCACTGGGGGCCAAAGAAGTTGACGCCACAAGGAAGAACCTTGGGTGGCCATATGAACCTTTCCATGTGCCTGAAGATGTAAAGAAGTAAGAAAATTAAGACGGGATTCTCTCTCCCTAATCATGAAGAATAGCCTAACATGTAATGCTTAATGAGTTTGGTTGCTTGTATTTCACAGGCACTGGAGCCGCCATGTCCCAGAAGGTGCTGCACTTGAAGCTGAATGGAATGCCAAATTCGCAGAGTATGAGAAGAAGTACAAAGAGGAATCTGCAGAGTTGAAGACACTCATTTCTGGTGAACTGCCTACTGGTTGGGATAAGGCCCTTCCGGTATGTGGTATTTCCATCAGTTTGGCTACTATTCAATTACCCTTTGCTCATCTTATTTACACCCATTTAGTAATGAGATTATGTTTATAATGATCATTGTCATGACTGTTTGCTTGTTTGTTCCAGACTTACACTCCAGAGAGTGCTGCCGATGCCACCAGAAATCTGTCTCAACAATGCCTTAATGCACTTGCAAAGGTTCTCCCTGGGCTTCTTGGTGGTAGTGCAGATCTCGCTTCTTCCAACATGACTTTGCTGAAGATGTTTGGGGACTTCCAAAAGGACACACCTGAGGAGAGGAATGTCCGATTTGGTGTAAGAGAGCACGGCATGGGTGCCATCTGTAATGGGATTGCATTGCATAGCCCTGGCCTTATCCCTTACTGTGCAACCTTCTTTGTTTTCACAGATTACATGAGAGCAGCAATCAGGATCTCAGCCTTGTGTGAAGCGGGAGTTATCTATGTAATGACCCATGATTCAATTGGTCTTGGGGAGGATGGGCCCACACATCAGCCCATTGAGCATTTGGCAAGCTTCAGGGCCATGCCGAACATCTTGATGCTCCGCCCAGCTGATGGCAATGAGACTGCTGGTGCATACAAGGTTGCAGTTCTTAACAGGAAAAGACCCTCAATCCTAGCCCTCTCTCGGCAAAAGCTTCCCCAGCTTCCAGGGACATCCATTGAAGGAGTTGAGAAGGGAGGTTACATTATATCAGACAATTCTTCAGGTAACAAGCCAGATGTCATCTTGATTGGTACCGGTTCAGAATTAGAGATTGCTGCTAAGGCTGCTGATGAACTCCGGAAGGAAGGGAAAGCTGTCCGGGTTGTCTCTTTTGTCTCTTGGGAGCTATTTGATGAGCAGTCTGATGCATACAAGGAGAGTGTTCTGCCAGCTGCTGTTTCTGCCAGGGTTAGCATCGAGGCGGGATCAACATTCGGATGGGAAAAGATTGTGGGAAGCAAGGGGAAGGCAATTGGGATTGACCGTTTTGGAGCAAGTGCTCCTGCAGGAAGAATATACAAGGAATTCGGTATAACAGCAGAGGCTGTCATTGCTGCTGCTAAGGCAGTTTGCTAGGCTAGTTTAGTGGTGTTCCCTCTTCTTCTTCTTCAGTCTTCATTGGCATTTGGATTTAGGGTCTTGATTTCCCAAGTTTGAAAAATACATTAGATAAGAGACCAGTCTTGTGAAATTTTGAGTCTAAATGGCTTCTTTGGCAATAATAAAAAAGAGAAACTCTTTCCGGTGCCTCTTATATTTCCCCGGTGAAGAACCAGTCTCCAAATTGAATCAAGACTTGGAGAGAGTAAGGTAGGTGAAATGTCCATGGAACGTGTACTTTGAATTTTGTAATCTTTTCATGGGTACTTCCTATTGAACTTTGATTAATTCTTAGTAATTAAAAGAAAAATATAAATTGTGTTCTTTCTTTTGACAATTGATGCTTGTTAGAGTTTGATGATTTGCAAGCTTACGGCAATATGGAAGTTGCAGTTCACTAATGGAACCCGTAATCAATGAGTGTTCGAGCACGCTGATTTGAAGACCTTTAGAACAGGGAAATTTAATTTCTCATCTTCTTTTGGTTCTGTCCAAAAAGGGCTTCACATCTTACTTTTTTTGCCCATTTAAGAAAATATTTTTTGAAATTTCAGGGAATTGATGCCGACATCTTGAATTGATGAATGGTGGAAGAATGGGTGTCTAAGGAAGGCTGGAATTAGATTGGGTGGTGGATTCAAGCCATTCAGTAAGGCTAAGGCAACCTTAGTCATATAGTGAATGGGGTCCGCATATCGCATTCCTCCAAGCATGAAGCAACTCATATTTCATATGTGATAAGGTGCTTTTCTATCCTTTCAAAGGGAGTGGGACCAACCTTTAACCAGACAAGGTGAGGGAAGATTTTGATCCTTTGATGGGTGTGTGGTTAGTGAAGCTCCTGGTGTAAAATTGTGAACCACAATTTGTCTCACAAAACTGTCCCTATATAAAACTTAAAAATATATATATATATATATGAAAGTGAGAGTTAGACATAACGGACAGACTTTCTTTGTTCTTCCTACATCCCTCCTCTCTCTTCCTCTTCTGTTCAGCTTTTCATCCGAGTTGGTGATGTTCAAATCTACAGCAGCATCAAGGGTATTAAGATCATTGAAAACTTGAAGGGTCAACTGTGGTCCAATTAGAATGGATGATACCAAGTTCAAGTGAAGTGGAACTTAGGGGGAAAAGAAAAGAAGTGGGGACAATAGCAAGAGAGACCAAGAATGAAGAAATTGTAGAAACAGTTCTTCTAGCTGCTCAGAGGCAAGACATTGGGCAAATTAGCATTTTGATGATGCCATTTATGGTGAACCAAAGATTCAACATGTTTCTACAAAATCCAACTGATCTTTTTTATGTCTAAAGACTAAAAAACAAGCTTATAGAGTTTCAAAGGTTGACTGGTTGAGAGGGGGATCAATGTTCCACTCTTTCCTCCCTTGCCAGCCATATTGGCCAATAGCTTTGAGTGTTGAAGTTGTTTTGGCCAAGTTAAAAACAATACTCTTCTTATAATGTAGTTCTATTTATTTTGATCCTGCTATTAAAAAGAAAAATGGCAGAATTTCAATGGTGGCAAAGAAAAAATTCACGTGGGAGGAATATCTCTTTGACTTTATATTATATCATCAATATTTCAGATGTACAGCTGGGTCATGGGTGAACATTGTCAGGTTTTGTGGTCAATAAATCTGGATTCTGTCTTTAGGCTCAGTTTGGAAAGAATACAAATACAAATATAAATATGTATTTGTATTTTGTATGTATTTATACTATACTATTTGTACTCTTTTCAAATTATTCTTTTGGCTATGTTTGAAGGGAAATGTAGGAAAAGGAAGGGAAAGGTAGGGAAAGGTAGGGAAACGCTTACAACCCTTATATTGGTTTCACTGTCTTTCCCTTCCTTTCCCTATCTTTTCCTTCAAACCAAACATAGCCTCAAGGAATCGGCAAGACCTCTCCTTCACTCGATTGTAATGAGAGCTGCTATTAATGATGTATTAGACTATTAGGAGATGTTTTATGCACTATTTTGAAAACCAGACCAGACCTAACGGTCGGATCGTTTGACCTGCAGAGCCAGTCATGTCTCGGGGTCTGGTTTTCGATTGAACCACTTTTTTTGAAAAAAAAAATATTGAATTAGTTATGACCCGGGTGATCAACCGCTAAACCATTAGACATGGGCAACGGTTCACAGTTTAATAAAAAAGTATTTAATTTTTTAAGGAAGCAAAGAGGAGATTGAGAGATGGGGAGGGATTGAGACAATAATGATCTCAAAACTGAGATCACTGAGATCCCGGCGAAAGAGAGAGATCCAAAACGGTTGGGTATGACTTTGTGGTGTAGTACAAAAAAGGCCAACATAACATTGCAACTTATGCCTTATCGAGACATCTGGAAGATGGGCTCCATGCTATTTTCCAGCCCATTCCAGCATGGATTGAGGACTTGGAAGAAAGAAACAACCCACGATACTACCATGCAACAAATGATGCAAACTATTCTCAGTGGTAAGGGCCCAGGATCAAAGTATGAGGTGAGACATGGGATCATTTGGAGAAATGTCAAGATCATGCTCAGCCCAACATCCCAGTACAGGACTAAGCTCTTTGCAGAAGTCCATTCATCTCCCACTAGCGGTCGCTCAAGATATTATAATACTTTGCAATGTTTGAGAAGAGTAGTTTTTGGAAGGATTGCTGGAAGGAAATAAAAGGAGTGCATCGAAGTATACAACATTTTCCAAAGACATAAGATTGAGAATGTAGCCACTCCAAATAGGATTTGGACTGAGATATCAATAGATTTTGTGGAAGGCTTATTGATTTCAAACCACAAATCTGTGATACTAGTGGTTGTGGACCGATTATCTAAATATGGGCATTTTTTGCTCCTAAACCATCCATATTCGGCACAAGTCTTCTTAAAAGGTGTATTCAAGTTACATAACATGCCAACATCAATTGTGAGTGATTGTGATACCACTTTCACCAAGGTTTTTAAAAATATGCCGTTTTCCGGGTTGAACAGTCCAACCGTACAGTTCAATCTGACAAAAAATAATAAATAATAATAATGGCCAAAAATTATTATTCGGGTTGACAGTTTAATTGTCTGGGTCAATGGTTTGCTGCTAATCAAATCAATAATTTTTTACCAAAAAACAGTTTTGTGGTAACGATTTTCGATTTTTTCGATTCGACCATTTGATCCGATCCAATTTGAAAACCATGACTTTCACCATCCAATTTTGGAGAGAGAACTGTTTTGTCTACAAGGAGCCACCCTTTGCATGAATACGGGCTACCAGTCTACCACCCTCTAATGCATGGCTATACAGAAGTTCTGAACCATACCTTTGAAACATACCTCCGATGTTTTATCGTTACACACCCTTACTAGTGGACCAAGTGGCTTCCCTTGGCCAAGTAGTGGTATAACACCATCTACCATTTAACCACTAAGTCCACGTCATGCAAACGGGTTTATGGGATTGACCCACCCACACGTGTCATATATACCGAGTACAACCCATGTTCAGGTTATTGAAGATGAGCTCAAGGAGAGGGATCAAGTTCTTCCCAGACTTAGGCTGTGTTTGGTTGCAGTGCAAATTTATTTATACTAGTATAAATGTATAGGAATGCAAATATAAAAAATGTAAATTCTTATTTAATTTTGTTTTAGATTTTATTTTATTCTGCTTCATGTCTTAATTTATTTCATTTGTATTGCAATCAAACCAAATAAGCTAAAATTTAAAACAAAAATAAGTCAAAATTTACACTCAAATCATTTGTGCTGCCATGGTTTTGCATCTGTACAAATTTATTTGCATTGCAACCAAACATAGCCTTAAGGAATCTAGCTTTAACCAATGACCATTTTGAGAGATTAGTTGATAAACAGGACTAATAGACATTTTGAGGTGACTGATATGGTGTTCCTTCAGTTGCAACCGTATAGGCAAAGAGCAACATTGTCGCTCATAAGTCTCAGAAGCTTTCGGCCCATTTTTATGGGTCCTTCAAGGTGCTATACCAAATAGGCCTAATTTGCCTATAAGTTAGAACTTTCGACTGGGTGTCGTTTGCATCCTATTTTCCATGTGTCATGGCTCAAGACAAAGTTGGGAGCCCACTGTACCAACAACCCAACACTGCTTCCCTTGATTTTAGATGGTACCTCAAAACCTTATCCAACAGTTAGGGCTGTTCATAGATCGGATTGGGTCAGTTTATTAATTTTTTTCAACCAATTTAACCTAATCGGGTTATCTAAAGATTAAACCAAAATTGAATTAAGCAAAACCAACTTAGTCGGTTTAGGTTGATTTGGGTCAGTTTTGGCTTAAATATATACATTTCCGAAATATATATTTCAGCTTTAAATATATATATTTCGGACATATACATATTATATATAATATTTTCAGTGAGAATATATTTATTGGAAGTACATTTAAAACTGAAATATATATTTTGAAATATACATATTATATATAATATTTCAGTGAGAATACATTTATAGATAACTCGATTCGGTTTGATTTGGTTTCGATTTCGATTTTCATATATAAAAACTGAAACCGAACCGAATTATCAATTTACCCATATTTCTAACTCGAAACTGACTGATGATGAAGAAAAACCGATTAAATCGAATTGGGTCAGGCCGATTGGTCAGTTTGAATTTATTTGTGAATAGCCCTACCAACAGCTATATTGGGCTACCGAATAATGAAACAAGGTAATAAGACCGAAATAAAAGTTTTGATTCATTGGAAAGATACTTCTGGTAACGAATAAGTAGGCACAAAATAGAAAATATATTGACAACTATTAAAAATTATCATTAATCTCTTTTAAAGATAGATTAGGGGTATTTGAAGGGAGGTGAAACACAATTTGAAAGTGTTCATTTAACGTACTAAAAACGATGTACCTACTTGACCCAGACTCGGTGAGGACAAGGCTAGCTAATCCTAAGGGGTAGGTAGGACTGATACGAATCTCGAATGTTGAAACGGTGCAGCCTATTATCCAGCCATCATCCGTTGAACCGAACCGAGTGGTTACCACTCACGTGCATGCATGAACGACTTACGTCACCAAGATCGCTGTCGTTACAACTTCTCTAAGTATTGGTCATTATTTCTAATTATCTTTTGATTGTAACAGCCTTTAGGCTACCCTAAGTGTTGAAAAAGGGATCATGAACATTTTGAAACCCTAATAACCTTTGTATTACCCTAGTCTCTCAGTTGAGCAATGCCTATCACCAAGCTCACCGAGGAAAGAGGAAGCTTACTTTTTGTCTCCAAGAAGGGGAAGAAGTTGATAATAGATTACTTGAATACATTGTTCATGGCAGCTCCCTTTTACTCAAACATTGACCTTTTGATGGAATGCTTTCGGATTGGTTTCAGAGTAGAGAAGTAGCTTGAGTGGTTCTTAATCCAAGGTGGTAAAAATATAAATTTGTAGGACACACTATTATATTGGGTGGTTCGGTTAGCACGTAAAAACCCTATTTTGTTTAAAACAAATCCATCGAGCATTCTATCGCTGTAGGTTGAGGGATGAGCTTGAGAACTTCTCCCACCAACCCAAAAGGAAGAAAAAGGGTTAAGTGGGGACGTTGGGAGCATTCCACCACTGAAAAGAAGGAAGGAAATAGAAGGTTGTTGGATTGAATGAAAGCTCGCAACTCGCAAGTCGCAAGGTGAAGTTCTCAACAAGTAATACCAGTTCTGGTAGGGATCCGAATTCGAGTTTGCTACCAACCAGACGCTCCCAATATGTCAAAGTTCAGATTGGCACCCATAGGCCCCCCACATGCACATCTAACTGTGAATTGGGAACATCTCTCGTGCTTGACATTGGGAGAGATGTTTTCAATACACGGTTGGGTGTGATGTGGGGCATGTGTGGAACGGATGCAAATTCCAATATGTTCCAACCAGACACTCCCAATATGGGAGATGTTCCCAAGGGCTCAGATCTGCTACCCACAAGTTCCCACATCTTTATCCATGGGGAGATCGGCTTCAGTGATCACAAGACTGTACTCGCATCATTCACACAGGCTCTTACACCATGCATTGGGAATATCTTTGTACTTGTATATGTTTTTCGCTGGAAGATATTCCCAATGCAAGGCTGCAAAGATTGTGTGACTAGTGCAAGCACGGCCTAGTGAGCAATGAAGCCGATTTCACCCGTGGGACATTAGAATTGTGTATTTTGTCATTCATGGGGAGATGTTCCCAATACACAATAGTGTTGTTCTATGGGTAGGGATTAGACCTGTTCACGGGATGGGCTTTGGGCTGGCTTTACACTGTGTCGAGCTTGGGCTTCGAGCCGAACCCATTGAACTTTTGGCAAAAGCCAAGTTCGAGCCCAGCCCATGAATAGTTTCTAATAGGGATGTGAGAACAATTTGCAGGTAATAGATACAAAGTGCCCAAGATGTATGTTGTAATGAGTTGGGATCACCTACCAACAAAACACATTCTAACACTCTACCAACAAAATCTGATATCACATATCTCACTATGAGACTGGGACCCACCATGTATGAGATGTGTGGTGTCAGATCATGTTGGTAGAGTGTTGAAATGTATTTTGTTGGCAAGTAATCAATACTCGGTTACAATGGGTTATTTGTAGGCCTGCCAATGATACTTGAAAATTAGAGGTCTAATCGAGCATCCAATCCGATTATATTGGGTTTTGATGATGTGTTTATGTAATCAGATCAAGTTTGGATTTGATTCCATCTTATCTATTTCAAATTTGAATCCGATTATATTATAATATTTATTGCTTTTAATATATAAATTTTATATAATTATATTTAAAATTATAAAAATATATTTTTATATATTATATTTATATGAATTTATATACACTAAATTTTATATTTACATCAATTTATTACATATAAAAGTTGAAAATAACTAACTTCTTATTTTTTGTGTATATAAAAAAATTAAAGCGAATGCAAGTTTTCAATAAACGGGTCGAATTCATATTTTGCAGAAACTGATCCGAATCGGATCCCAGTTACGGCTCTAGTTATTGGAGCAATGTTGGAAGCGTTTTGTTGGTAGCAAACCCCTACCTCTGTTACTGCTAGGGGTCCAATTGTCCAAATTCGACCCAATTATAAACGGAAGGAATTCGCATCACCCTTAACAGTATCGGATTCGAATTCGGATGCCGGGTTGGTATATGGTAGGGATCCAAAGAATTCCATCTTAACGCGCGCACCTCCTATTCCCTCCCTTTCCTCGATCACCGTGAGTGGGAGTTGGTAAGTGAAAACTGAAAACTTGAAAATCCTCGGTTGACTCGAAAGCAAAACAAAGAAGCATCTATGTTTGTCTTCTCACTCTGAAACGTTTTGAACATAGAAGCAGCGATGGCACACGTTAGCAACATGGCTAAGGGCATTCAGAGCGGCATTTTCTATAGCAATCTCCCTAGGACGGAGAAACCCAGAGCTTCTCTATGCCGCATTTGGTTGGGATCAGAAACTAAAAGCTTGCCTTTTGGTGGTCGCAAGTATGGGAAGATTGCTGCAGGTTCCATTGTTTCTGTTAGGGTTCCTCTTAGGGTGTTTTCAGCTTCTGCATCTGTTATCACCTCTGAGAAGCCGTCATCGGCATCGGAGATAGTTTTGCGGCCTATCAAGGATATCTCCGGTACTGTCAAGCTCCCTTGTTCCAAGTCTTTGTCAAATCGAATTCTCCTCCTCGCCGCACTTTCGGAGGTAAACTTTAACTTCTCTATTGTTCTTTTTAGTATTTTTTAAATTCTCGTGAGGTTTATTCTTGAATCCGGCCCAATTGAATATTAATTGGGTTCTAGACAATTATGTTACTGAATTGGTTATCTTGGGATTTGGATGCTTAGATGTGAGTAGAAGTGTATAACACTTTAGAATTAGAAATATGCTTGCGAATTCGCATATCAAAGAAACTAATCTCGTAATCGTTTTTCATTTTCATTTTAAGGTGGATGAGATTGTGCAAATCATTTGATTGTTGTAAACTTTGTTTATTCAACAGAAGTACTCTTTTACTTTTCTCTGTTACTATCTGTTATGATTATAGCTTAGCATTCAGTTTATCTCCCTTATAGAAATTAGTCTGTAGGTTGGTTGGTTTTGAGCAAGTTTATAGTGGAATTTTGATAGAAAGTGGCTATTGCTGTTTGCAAAAAGAAAATATCAAATGCATGAATACATTGGGCCTGAAGATGCCAATTCGAATGGTTCTTCTCCTTTTCCAGAAGTTGTTGAATTTTGGTTTTCCTTATTTACCTTTCCTTAATTTCCAAAAACTTTGTTAACTTGATTTCATTTTATCTTTATATTAATGTTTCTATAATTTTGCCAATTGTATTGAAGTTGGATGCTGTGTTGCTCTCTTGGTTTTATTCTTTCTCCCTAAACAACCCAAATAAGCCATCGTAATGGAAAGTTTGATCTGATTGGATGCGCGCTTGAAGCCTTGAAAGTTGACCCTATTTTGACCTTCTCTTTTCTTTTGTTGTTCTCCTCCCATCTCATATGTCTAACAGAATAAGTGCAAGTTGTATTCAAATTATTATCAGATTGATTTTATTCTCTTTTTCACAGTCATCCCTATATGTCTGTTAAGAGTAATGCAGTAGTAGTACCCAGACAGAATTGGTGCAGTAGTACAGAGGCTGGCATCCCTATATCTCTATTAAGTTTCTAATTTCATCATTGGCCATTTTTCTCGTAATTTATGGCTCAGTACACTTGTACTGTTGTACATGTTCCTCTTAGTAAGTTTATATTGTCACTATCCTTAATAACTCTTAAGCTACTTATTTAATGACTCTGAAATTTTAAACATAAACCAACTATAACTAGACAAACCAAACCCTATCATTGGACCCCATAGAAAAATTTTAAAATGAAAAAAAACCCTGCTGCCCAAAAATGCATAAATACATAAAAATTAAGAAAATTCCAATTTTGACTCTTCAATTGCTGCATCATTAGGTTTAGCCTGACATGCTTGTGATGTGAATTGGTAAAGCAAAGTTTCATGAAACCCAGATCATTTACATTACTTGAATTTTTTAAAGAATTAATTGGTGAAGAAATTAAAACATACGTTTAGAATATCTACCTGTGGAGGTGAAGCCCATTTTTATTGGGAGGATGTTCCAGATTTCCTGTTTTGATTTGATTAAGGATGTAGTAAGTAGTTCATGAACTTAATTAAATAAATTCCTATACAGTATTTTCTTTTGACAAATATGTGGGATATGTATTTCAATCTATGTTGATCAAAAAGAAAAATCTTGTAGAAATTATTACCAACCTCCCTATTTAATAGAAGAGAAATAACTATTATTATTGTTATTAATGTTGTTGTTGTGGTCACAGAATAATGATATTATCCAATACAAAAATAGATCATAATTAAATATTTAACACATTTGTCCTTCAGTTTCTATGCCCATGGAGTTGCTCGATGCCATGAGATTTTCTAGTGCTAAATATCTACTAGTAGTGGATTTGATTGGTTTAATCTTATAGTATTTGATGTCGGAATTCACCAATCTGTAATTCTTGTGAACCGGCAAGAGAGCCCATGCATCTGCACAAGTGCATTGGCATGAGGAACAAAGCACAAATATGAAGAATACTGTTAGTGTCGACTGTATAAGGGTAGTTTAGTCTTTCTATTTATGTTTAAGCTGATGTGTAATGTTTATGTTAAGTGATGTGTCCCATACTTAAGTAGGGACATAATAGTCTTTTGTTTTATTTAATAGAAACATATAAATATAACCTGGCCGACCAGAGAGATGGACTTTTCTCTCTTGTTTGAACTAGTTTTCTCCTTTCTTCTCTTCTCTTATTCTCTTTTCTATCTCTTCTAATCTTCCTCTAATACTATTTCTAACAGAATTCTAGTGCAGGTCTGAACTTTATCATGGTATCAAAGCCACTGTGACAAAATCAGATCTGCCCAGAATTCTATTCTATCACCATTCAGCCTAGGGTTTTACAGTTTTCTTCATCATCTGTTGGAGATAGGGAAAAGGGCTGAAAAGGAGTCATCGCCCTTTCCCTTTGGAGGTTTTCATGCCTCCTGTTAGTGGTTTAGTGGGTGTTTGTAGTGGTTTGGTTTTTGGTGATCAAATAGGTGGGCTATGTTAACAACTGTTATTTTTCCTATGTATAGTACCGCAGGGGTACTATTGTACTTTTACTCTTTTTTATTTTAGTTGCTGTCACCCTAGTATATATATTAAAAAAGTTGTGCCGCCAGCATCATCTTTTGCTCTCAGTTCTCTCTTCTCTCTTCTTCTCTTTTCTTCTCTCTCTTTTCTCTCTTCTTTCATTCTTCTCTCCTGCATAACATGGTATCAGAGTGGGACTATCAGATTTGAAAGGAGAAGTTGAGTGAACAGTTTTTTTCCTTCTTCGCACCAGATTTCCAGATCAGCCGCCCTCATCTATTGTTCGGCTGATTGAAGATCTCACACACTGAAGTAACTTTTCTCTCTCTCTCTTACCTTTTTTTTTCTGGTCGTGTGCCAGGGCAGAACCTGTACTAGGTCTGCCGATTGGATGTGAGGTGATCAACACCTCTTTCTTTCCTTTTTTGTG
>NW_010729077.1:3619667-3725926 GCF_000365185.1 Nelumbo nucifera | reverse complement strand
CCCCACACTTAAGTAAGGGCATTTCTGTCTTTGTAAACATTATTAGAATCTAATATAGATTAAGGGGGTCGACTGAATGTGTTAACCATCAGATTTTCGACAGACCCTTCTTCTTCTTCTTCTTCTTCTTCTTCTTCTTTATCCATCAAACTTTATGTACCTATACACTTCAGCAAATGGGATGGCTGAGAGAAAGAACCGCCATCTTTTGGTAGCTACTCGGTCCCTTTTGTATCATATGAATGTATCCAAACGTTTTTGGAGTGATGTGCTTACATCTTGTTTCCTCATTAACCAGATGCCCACGCCCATCCTTGAAAGTCATTCTCCTTCCACCACTTTGTTTCCTACCTTGTCTCCTTTTCCTCTTACTCCCAGGGTTTTTAGGTGTGTATGTTTTGTTCATAATCTTGGACTTGGAGTGGACAAATTAGATGCACGATCCACTAAGTGTATCTTCCTTGGCTATTTCCAGACCCAAAAAGGGTATAAGTGTTATAACCCCAGTTCTCGACATTCCTTTGTGTGCCTTGATGTTACTTTCTTTGAATCTATTATGTTTTTTTCTAGGTCCGGTGATGTCTTTTCTTCTTCCTAACCTCCTCCTCATCTTCCAGTTCCTGTTGAGGACCCCATCCCACTTGTTCCGATTGTGACTAAGTCTTCGCCTCCAGTGCAACTTCCTATTTAATGGCCACCCATCCGCCAAGTGTATACACATTGACGACATGTACTAGATCCTCCTCTAGCTTCTTCACCGTCGACAGATCCGACAGTTGTCCCCCCACCATCTCCACCTCCTACTTTTGACCTTGATCTTTCTATTTCCTTGCGGAAAGGTAAATGCAGTTTTACACTTCATCCCATTTCCAATTATGTTTTTGTATCTCACCTTTTTGCTTCCCATCGTCAGTTTGTTTCTCTGTTATCTTCTATTTCGGTTCCTACGGATGTCCAGGAAGCCCTTGCCTCTCCAGGGTGGCGCCATGCAATGGAAGAAGAACTCTCAGCTTAGGCTCATAATCACATGTGGGATCTCACCACGCTCCCTCCTGGTAAGCATGTTATGGGTTGTAAGTGGGTATACACTATTAAGTATTTACCTGATGGTAGTGTAGAGCGATTGAAAGCTCGACTGGTTGCCAAAGGCTATTCCCAAACATATGGTATTGACTATATGGAGACCTTCTCTCCTGTTGCTAAAATTGGTTCCATTCGTGTTTTGATATCTTTAGTTGCTATGTATGATTGGCCTTTGTTTCAACTTGACATCAAGAATGTCTTTTTACATGGTGATCTCCTTGAAGAGGTCTGTCTATATGGAGCAACCACCTGGGTTTGTTTTGATCTTTGGTTTGCAACAAGTTGGAAATCGGTTAAAATGAAAAGCTTTCTTCTTGTACTTCTAGATTCTAATTCTTTGAGATGCAATCTGTTCTATGTTGGTTCTAAAAAATCCAAGCACCAACTTTTGTTTTGAAACCCACTTGTTCTTGGGTTATAACCAATTTATCGGTCAATAAGCTAAAAGAAACTTTAATTTATCTTAATGAGTTAACTGAAGTTCCGGCAGTTATGATTCAAGATGAAAGGAATTCCAGTGAAACACTTGTGCCCAACTACAGGAACCTTTGACCTTGAAAAGAACAAGAGAGAAATCTTCTGACCTTTCTCTTATCTTTTTCTTGTTCTACATGTTCTTTCAAAAAGGTTTATTTCTTTCTATCCAAATAATTTATATTTGAATCATGTTATATCCTAAAGTTCTAAGAATGTGAGGACCTCCAAACTGCATCAAACGTAACTTGCAACCTGGTACTGCAGTATTAGTTCAACTGTTTTAAGTTTCTTCCTATACCTTCATTGTAAATTGTTTCCTAGAAATTATTTAGCACCCGAAGAGATGATTTTAGGCTGTTGCACACAGTTAAAACTTGCAATCTGGTGATGTAGTATGAGTTCAAATGTTAGAAGTTGTTTCTTCCCATATATTTGATGGAAATTCATTTCTAGGGGACATCTACTGCTCGGTTTTGAAATATTGATTTTATGTAAATAGGATTTAGTTTGTTATGCTTCTATGGAGCTTTTTTTTTTTATTTCTATTTACCTATGCAAAGAGGACTTATTTTGTCGATTCAAAGGGGGTATGATTTACCAAGAGATGGATCAAGTTAAAGTTTTAAAAAGTTAGAAAGTAATTATCCCCTTTTTATTGGAAATATTCACTTTTCTTGTGTACATCTGTAGGATCCTTCTTGTAGTAGTGGGGACTCTAGACTCACCTAATTTTTTATTTGCAATTCTTTTTTTTTCATTTTTTTTTTGCATCTCCATAGGTCAAGCTGTGCATGTTGTTTGCATATGACATTTTTTTAATTGATAAAACTATGAAGGATTAAATCCAAATTAAGCTTATGGACAAATGCCTTAGAAACAAGAGGTTTTAAAATAAGTAGGACTAAAAAGGTGTATGACATGCAAATTTAGTAATGATAAGAGTATAAATCAAGATACACTTAGGATTGGAGACCAATAGATAACTCAATGTGACCATTTCCAGTACCTTGGTTCAATAATTCATAACTAGGGAGAGATTGAGGAGGATTTCACCCCAAGAATTAGAGCAGGATGGGCAAAATGGAGGGTTGCATCTAGACTTTTATGTGATAGGAGAATACCACTTGGATTAAAAGGAAAATGCTATAAAAAAGTGTAGAGAAATATATTGTATTTGGTTGTATTCGGGTTTTATTTCAAGGAGGATGTTGGAGGTTTTTGGGGACTTGTATGTATTTATGGGAGGAATAGGGGCCTATGTGAAATTTTGATATAATTTGGTCTTTTGCTTATTTAAGCCATTGGTTGTGTGGGATTAGGGTTAAGTGAGACTGTGAGAGTGGATATTTTGTTGAGTCTATAGAGAGGTCAGTCTTGCATCTCTTTTTTTATCAGTAAAACAGGAAAATTTTTTATTAAGATATAAAATGAATTTACATCAGTGGGCAGCCTCGGCTACCCCTACAAAAAAAAAACAACAGCAAAAACCCCCAAGAGTTTGCTTTTAATATTACAACCGTGCCCAAAAACCATGTTCTCTTCTAGCCCCTTATTTTGCCAATTGATCTGCTAGACTGTTGGCCGACCTCGGTATCCACTGAACTATTGTTTACATATCTTTTGACAGACTTCTGAACTTTTTGATCTCATTTCTGAACCACCAAGGGCTCTTTTCATCTTTTCTCAACCAGCTTAGGATTATTTTAGAATCACCTTGAATTATCAATTTTTGAATGCCTAACTCCACAGATTTTTGTAGACCATACATGACTGCCTCTAGCTCAACTCTTGGGGAATCCCCTTTCCCAATTGGTCCTGAGAACATCCCCAAAATTTCTCCCCTATCATTTCTTATCACTCCTCCTATCCCAGAATGGCCTGGATTGCCAAAGCTACTACCATCGAAGTTCAGCTAAAGAAAATCAACTATAGGTGGAGCCCACTGTTGTACAAGTATTTTTTTTTCTCGGAAGAAGAGGAACCTGCAATCACCCCCTAATTTCTGAGTATATCATCAATAGTAAAATCAGAGAACACCTTCCTATGGATCAAGGTTCAAAATATCGATACATATTGGCTGATACGTATCGTATTGGGAGCTTCCTGATACGCCCCTACAGAGGGTGTATCGGGGTTTTGACCGGCTCAGGGGGTGGGCAGACCTTAAACCGGCCCCTCTGAACCGGATTTGAAAAAAAAAGAGCTAAAAAAACTAAGATGTTTGCTATTTTCTTTCCATCTTTCTTCCTCCTATTTTCTTATTGGTTTGCTATTCTCTTTCTTGCCGATTGACAAACAATTGTAAGGCCAGCTATGCTGTATGTAGTGGAGTGTTGGGCAGTCAAGAAACAACATGTCCAGAAAATGAATGTGGCAGAAATGCAAATGCTAAGATGGATGAGTGGAAAAACTAGAAAGGATAGGATTAGGAATGAAGTTATCCATAGGAACCTAGAAGGAGATCCAATAGGTGATAAAATGGGAGAGAGTAGACTAAGATGGTTTGGGCATGTGCATAGAAGACCACCAACTGCAACAATTAGAAGTAGGGGTGTCAACGGTATTTGAAAATCCATTCATTAAAAAAAACGGTGTTCAAAAATCTGATTTCAAACTCAAGATTTGACATAATCGAATCGAATTCAGATAATTTGAATATTATAATTAGTCAAATTCGGATATGACCTGATTCGATGCAATAAATATTCAAATTTGACCAATTATTTAATTCTTATATAAAATATATAAATATTTTTTGTATAATTTATATATAATAATTAAATTATGTATATAACTTATATATTTATATACTTTATATAAAAAATATTTATTTTATATATTTACTAATTACCTAAAATAATTAATTGGTCGAATACGAATATCGAATTTTCTAATTGGATTCAAATTCGGATATTGCCTAATTTGATTCAAATTTGATATGTTTACACCCCTAGTTAGAAGTGATTTGTTACACATTGAAGGGGCTAGAAGAGCTTGGGGTAGACTAAAAAGGACATGGGTAGAAATAGTAAGAAATGATTTAAGCACTAATAATTTAACAGTGGATATGGCTTTAAATAGAACAGATTGGCAAAACAGGATTCATGTATCTGACCCTATATAGTTGGGATAAGGCATAGATAATGATGACGATGATCTCCACACTTCCACAGGTGAAGCTCTCCGGATCTATTTGTAGTCAGTATTTGACTGCACTGCTTATGACAGCTCTTTTGGCCTTAGGAGATGTGGAAATTGAGATTACTGATAAATTAATTGCCATCCCTTATGTTGAGATGACACTGAAATTGATGGAACGCTTTGGAGTCACAGTTAGAGTAGCAGTGGCTGGGACCTTTTTCTCAATCAGAGGTGGTCAAAAACACAATTATGTCTGATAACATTGTACCACTTTGTACAAGCTATTTATATTGGAATTAGTTTTCCTTGGAAATAAAATCAGGTCTCCTGGAAATGCTTATGTAGAAGGTGACACATCAAGTGTTATTTACTTCCTGCTGGTTCTGCAGTCACTGGTGGTACCATCACTGTAGAAGGTTGTGGGACAAGTAGTTTAAAGGTACCACATATGGCTACATGTTGCCTTGTCTCTAGCTCTTAAGGCCTTTGCCATATATTACTGTGCAGGGGCCGAGCCAGGGGGGATCCAAGGGAGCCACAACCCCACTATGGCCCAAAAATTCCTATTTAAATTAGACTCTTTTATGTATATTTTCCCTCTCCCCCATTCCCCACCCCTATGGTCCCCCCCCCAATCTAGACTAGGTTTTGGCCTCCCTCATAAAAAATTCCTGGCTCCACCCCTGTTACCGTGTTGATAGTAACTGACTTTTCCAACATTACCTCTTTTGCTTTTCCCTGTTGGTGTAGGGAGATTTGAAATTTGCTGAGATCCTTGAAAAGATGGGAGCAAAAGTTTCCTAGACAGAGAGCAGTGTTGCTGTCAAGGGTCCACCCTGAGATTCTTCCAATCAGAAACGTTTACGTGCCATTGATGTCAATATGAGAATGATGATTGATATTGCAATGACCCTTGCTGTTGCCATACTGTTTGCTGATGGTCCCACTGCCATAAGAGATGGTCTGATTTAGTTCATGAGAAATGGCTATAAGTAATGCTGGTTCATTACTCCTTTTTGGTATCTGAATAGTTGGGCTAGTGGATCAGATGTTAGCAGGAATACAGAGGTGGGGACAAAGCAGGATAAACATGAGGCCCACTGGCCATACCAGTTAGAGCCTGCAGTTCTATGGGTTTGATCCCATGCCTCTGCTATGGGAATGATGCCGATTGACCATCTTATCTACCAACAGTCTTTGGCACTTGTTTATTACCTACAAAATACTGACATATAATATTTTGGATGAGGCTTCTCTTTCCTGATAGCCACAAAATTTGGTAAATCAGATGACTATGATCATCCTGCACTGTAACCAAACAAAAAAAAGGAAAGGAGGGGACTATGATCATTCAATCAAGTTGATTTCTTAGTTAACTTGAAGATTTATTTAATGAAACTGGAGTGGCTGGACCCAACCTTTCTGACTGTACCACCATGTGTGGTACTGATACACATGCCAAATCAAAGCCCTAGAAAGACACCCTTGGTGTTGCAAATAATGGTTATTCCTAATGTATGTTGTTGAGGCATTGGGATCTTAGCTTCTGCCCTTTTATCTTTTTCTTTTCTTTATTGTCAGTGGCTAGTTGGAGAGTGAAGGAAACAGAGGGTATGATTGCCATTTGCACAGAACTCGGAAGGTTGGTGTCATTTGGTTCCTTGTGCATTTGAGTTTCCTTCATACTACCTGGTAACATTGTTGACATTTCTTTTCTTTTGGGTTGTTTAACATCAGCTGGGACCTGGGAGCAACAGTAGAAGAAGGGCCTGTTTACTGTGTGATCACTCCACCCGAGAGAAATGTGACAGTCATTGACACATATGATGATCATGGAATGGCCATGGCATTCTCTCTTGCCACCTGTGCAGATGTTCTTGCCATCATAAAGGATCCTGGTTGCACCCTGAAGACCTTCCCTGACTACTTTGACGTTCTCCAGAGGTTTACAAGGCATTAGAATATGGAAGAACGGAAATTAAAAGACTAGCTAACCAACAGCCAACAGGCAGGTTACTCACAATGAGGTTATCTCTCAGGATAACTATTATTAAAGTAGAGAATAAACCACTTTTTCCTTTATCCCCTTGTAATCTATCATGGGTTGTGATCGTCCATTAAAGGTTATTTCTTGTTTGTGGACGCTGTAATTTGATCCGAGCCCATCCCTTGGCATTATTATTTGCAATTTTCATTACCAACCATGCTTTGGGACCCATGTCACTAAATCTCATTCAAGTTATTAATATTAGATGCACAATTTTTGTTATCAAAAACTGATTGATTATTGGGATTCAATGATAACAGAAATGAAGTCATTTTGGAGATCTGACATCGGCTTTCAACAATCAAATCCAATGAAAACATACAAGTATGGAGGACGAAATCCGATCTCTCAACAATCAACTCAGGAATGGAGGCAACTAAGGGCACGACATGGTAATGTTGTTGGTAGGTGATTCAACAACCTAATTAGCATAACAGAAGAAACTGGACTCTACATGCCTCCATATGATTGAACTGACCTCGCCTCCATTGAGCGGTACCTTGGAGCCAAGGCCCAAGGGAGCTAAGCGAAGTCAATGCTAGGGCCGTAAGAAAGAAACTCAGATGATGTTGGATTAGAGGGTTCCTAAAATGAAGCAACTATAGTCACGTAGCTTCCAGTTCCAGCTTTCTAGGTCTCCAGGCAGCCACCAAAACTAATCAATCATCCATGGTCTAAAAAGGTAGCAACTTTAGCAAATTGATCTCTTGTCCTTTTCACCCCCGAGACCACTTGACCCATTGCTGTCTTCACGTTATTCAGACCAGGTATCCAATGGATACACACTACAGTGTGTTCACATGGATAAGCGTCAAGATATAAAGTCTAACAACAATAATTGAGCTCAGTTAAAAAAAGCCTTTTCTTTTGGGTGGTAGAAAATTCTGGCCCTCGAATTGGAAGGTGAGATTTTCGGGGAGACCTGTACTTTTTAACTTTAAAGACCATTTTCCTTTCTATCTAGGGGTAATAGCATACAAGGGTAACTTTTGGGGTTTAATATCAATAAAAGTAATATATTTAAAAAAATTTCAAAAATAGGTTAATTTTTTAAAAATAATATCAATAAAGAGTAAAAACACTTTTCATCTTCTTCTTCTTGCCATTTATTCACTAGAGCCGCTGTCCGCTGCCACCCGCCACCACCGTCCATTGCCGCCTGCCGACACCTCCACCCACCTCCGTTTCTACCTCTGGCAACGTTGCCGGAGGTGGCCGGAGGCAGAGGTGGCAGCGGCGGCGCTGGTGGTTATTCCTCTGCCCGCCGCTGCCACCACCTGTCTCCACCCATTTCTGGCAACGTTGCTGGAGGCGGAGGCGGAGGTGGGTGAAAGTGGCAGTGTTGGACAGAGAAACCACCAGCGCCATCACTGTCACCACCACCTCCGGCAACGTTGCCGGAGGCGGGGCCGGTGGCTCTGATGAACAAAGGGCAAGAAGAAGATGATGAATAGTATTTTTGCCCTTTATTGATATTATTTTTAAAAAGTAAACCTATTTTTGAAATTTTTTTAATTATATTACTTTTATTGATATTAAATCACAAAAGTTGCCCTTCTATCTAGCCTACCCATGAAATCTTGAAGGCTGAAGCAGCATTTTTCAATAGAAATTGTAGACAAACAGCTTTGCTTTGCATGTGTTATGTCATATATGTGTGCCAACTCCTAAGACAAAGAAAACCCAACTTAGAGTTGGATGGCCCCTCGGATCTCTCTCTGATGCCAGACATCGTCACATGTTGATGGGAGATTGGCAGTTGCAGGAATTTATTTCTTTGGTTAAATTATTCACTTACATCATTTATTCGTTGATTGTTACATGTGTAATTTGAGCATCCATTTCATGAGCCGTGGACCATTGGATTGGAATCCAATGCCAGAAGGTTCCGATCCCCCGGTTGACCTCTCGCTGACACGTGCTCTCTGAACTCTGAATAGACCGAATTTATTTTCTTCTTTTCCTTTGATATTACGGAATAGAATAATCTTCTTGTTGTTTGATATATCACAGAAATCGGGTAATGTTAAATAGGACATATTTGCTGTGAACTACTGAACTGCCATCACATGTAAGCTGAATCTGGGGGCTGCTCAGATTTTGCTGCCTCCCGTGAGTCTGTGACAGCCACGGGCCACCGCCTGCAATCAACTTAGGTTGGAACTTGGCCTTGTTACAATAAATAATAGGGATATAGCATTGGTTAATGCACATGCACTACAGTAGCTTAACAAAATTCCTCTTTTCACATATGCTTTCCTAGGGCATGTGTTTATCTGATGCAGTGATGTTTCTTTCTTCCATTCTTCTCTCTGCCAAGGATTTAAATTCCGCAATGTATCAGGGTATATCTGCTGATATGTATCATATTGGTGACTCCTTAATACATCTCTACAATAAGTGTTTCGGAGTCTGACCTAGTTCAGAGGGTAGATGGGCTTTAAATTGATTCTTTGAGTCGATTTGAATAAAAAAGAATAGAAGAGCACAGGATAGGCCAGTTGGGCATATTTGCCTACATCGATATTTAGAACCTTACCCTCTCTTGATGAATTGATGACTATATTTGAAGTCTTGGATTGGATCATAACTAGGGCACGCTCTGCACTCTACGGCCATTGGATTGGTTTGGTCATAAGCCATGTATAGAAGATTGCCCATTTATGTTACCAGTGTTGTTAGTTGTTAGTATGACCCCATCAAAGGTAGATGGGCCATGCCACACTATGAAAAGAGTTGGTAGTGTTGGTTTGCTTTTTATTATTGTCTATGCTTTCCACTTCCCATTTTTTTCTCTTTTAATTTTGAGAGAGATTAGTCTCTTCTCTTCTTCAGAGTTTAGAGTGGGTATTGGTTCAGTGGTTCATCTCACTTGGAAGTTGGTAGCTTTACAACCTAAAGTAGAAATTTAGAACACAAGATACCTTAATGAGGACACTAGTGCCAACCTTCCTTCTTTTCAAGCGGCTGCTCTGCTTTTGCCTTTTGGTGAATGTTGGCGAGTCCCACTAAAGGGGTTTTAAGACACTCTCTCTCGTGACTCTTGTCTCCTCTCACATTAAGTCATTTTACCAAATATACAACCCAGCTTCCATAGCCATCACATTAGGTCACATTAGGTAATTTTACCAAATCCTAATAATACAGCATTAAGAGGAATTCCATATTCAATATTCCACACAAGGTTCAAATCGGAAGCACCCCAATATGCCCTACAAAGAATGTTTCGGGGCTTTGACCGGTTTAGGAGTAGAAGAGCCTTAAACTGGCCCTCTAATCGATTTTTTTTTTTTTTAAATATCGATATTGTCTGATACGCCTTTACTGAAGTATAGGACGTATCCATATTTAGAACCTTGATTCTACACATCTCTTCACACCACCCAACAAGGGTCAAGAGTAAAAGACGAAGAACCTAGAGCCCCTCATTACTCATTAGTACTCACAAGTGACAACCTTACCCCACGCCATCCCCAACTTCAATGCAATGAACACTCCCCACACAAGATGAAATCAATGCTAGAGAGATCCAAAGAATATTTTTATTAGATAAGATTGATTTTGCTAGAGCCTAGAAGCCGAATTTCAAAAGCAAATAAAATGGAGTTAGAGCCCAATCTCATTTATTAGGCCCCGTTTGGTGTCTTTTCATGCAGTTTTTCTGCTGTTTATAAGTTGGGAAGATCGAAAATCGGTCTATTCCCGTTTAGCATGCGGACGATTTTGCCACCAAAAGACGGGGTGCCATAAAAACATGGGAAGTCCATTTTGGGTTGATTTCGGGAAGCTCCAAATGAAGCTTCCCAGCATCTTCCAGGTTTTAATCTCGTGCGGAAAGACCTGAAATGACATATAGAAAGATGCGCATCTGCCAAACGATCTTCAGACTGCCCAGATCTGATCTCAAAAGTTCAATATATCTATTAACTGTAAGAGCTATTAGATCTTTTCAAAAAAACTTGCCAAACGGGCCTTTGTTATTAGTTATTCCTGTTTTGACTTGTTTAATACTTTAACTCACTGACATTTACAAATTGCACCCATGGGCCATATAGCCTGCCCGTCGTTTCCTCTCTATTTCCTCTCTCCTATCTGAAGCACAAACACAAACACGCACAAGACAACGTCACTACTCTTATTAACAACGACTCTTCTTCCCATCACTTCTGTCTGTCTTCTGAAAACCGAATAGAGGAGGAACGACGAAAACCCTTCCGTGGAATCAGAAGATTCCCAAAATTAAGTTAAGTAGAAGGGAAGAAGTGAAGAACAAGACAAACCCATCTTTCTTATCTCTTCGAGACAGTCCTTTTAATAGATTGTCAAGAAGAAGAAGAAGAGTAACGATTAACGAAGATTATGAGCCCTAAGCCTAAACCCTAACCCTAGCCTTAACATTTCATTATCTCTTCCTGATAATACAATTTAGAAGACGAAGAAAAAAGGGGCAGTGTAGGGTTACACGCATCTGTGGCATTTTCTTTGGTCAATGTCGCAGCTTAAACCCGTTTCTCATCTGGACAGTATTCCATCGACTCCCGGAAAATTCAAGATGGACAAATCGCCGTACATTCACCGACTTCGATGGCATTCTTCGCTCACCAAGCTCACCTTTTGGTCCTTTCTCTTTCTCGGTCTCATCCTTTTCTTCTTCCTCCGTTCTCCCTCTTCGCCCTCACCTTCCGATCCCTCTCGCCGATCTCTTCGTACCTCCAACTGGGGCGGCCCCTCCTGGGAGAAGCGCGTCAGATCCTCCGCACGTGTCCGCTCTCGAAATGGTCTCTCTGTGCTCGTCACTGGCGCTGCTGGTTTTGTTGGTACTCATGTATCCGCGGCATTGAAGCGCAGAGGCGATGGTGTCCTTGGCCTTGACAATTTCAACGATTACTACGACCCGTCGCTCAAGCGCGCCCGCCAGGCCCTCCTTGAGCGCACAGGCGTCTTCGTTGTCGAAGGTGATATTAATGACTCGGCTCTTCTCCGGAAATTGTTCGATGTTGTCGCATTCACCCACGTCATGCATCTCGCCGCTCAGGCAGGGGTGCGATATGCCATGCAGAACCCCGGCTCTTATGTTCACAGCAACATCGCCGGGCTTGTAAATGTTCTCGAAGTCTGCAAATCGGCCAATCCACAGCCTGCAATCGTTTGGGCGTCTTCAAGTTCTGTTTACGGCCTCAATTCTAAAGTACCATTCTCAGAAAGAGATCGGACAGACCAGCCTGCCAGTCTCTACGCGGCCACCAAAAAGGCTGGTGAAGAGATCGCTCACACCTACAATCATATCTATGGCCTTTCCATTACTGGGTTGCGTTTTTTCACAGTTTATGGCCCTTGGGGTCGACCTGATATGGCGTATTTCTTCTTTACCAAAGATATACTCAAAGGAAACCAAATTCCAATCTTTGAAGCCCCGAACCATGGGACTGTTGCAAGAGATTTTACATATATTGATGACATTGTAAAGGGATGTTTAGCAGCGTTGGACACTGCGGAAAAGAGTACCGGCAGTGGGGGAAAGAAGAAGGGGTCTGCACAGTTACGGGTATTCAATCTAGGGAACACATCGCCAGTGCCCGTCACCCAACTTGTTAGCATTTTGGAGAAGCTTCTGAAAGTTAAAGCCAATAGATTGATGTTGAAGATGCCAAGGAATGGAGATGTGCAATTCACCCATGCTAATATAAGCTTGGCTCAGAAGGAGCTTGGATACAAGCCCACGACGGATCTGCAGACAGGACTGAAGAAGTTTGTCAGATGGTACCTCAGTTACTATTCAAGTTCTGGGAAGAAGAGCGCTGGGTGATACCCTTCATCTACCTTTCATCATTGCATGGTAGAATCGTTTGAATTCTTCGTTTTGATTCTTACGATTTTTCCCCTTTTGCCATTCTTCGCCTATTTCTCTTTTGCTCGTATATCTTAATTTGCCATATGAGGAAATCCCTGTCCTGAAATAGAGGCTTTTTGGTAACGATCGGAATTGTTTGCAGGACGTTCCTCATCTGTATCAAAAGAAAACCCGAAGCATCTTATTTTTTCCACATATTGCTTTGTTTGTTTCCTTATTTTCTTTTCTAGGATTGCTGCTATTCGTAGTAGTTTTGGCATTGTACAATCCAGCACTAATAGGTTCTGAACGTATGTTGATTGATAGACTACATTTGTCATGGTCTTATTATTGATTACAATAAAATTGCACGTGCTACTTTGGTTCTCAGTTTTTGTATTTTTCTCTCCTTTAAGGAAGTTAATTACATTGAATGTGTTCACTTCAGCAGTTCAGCTAAGAAAAATGATGCCCAGGTTTTACCTTACAGCTTTTGCATAGAGCAACTCTGGTGATTGATACCCCTCTTATAATAATTTCCTGATAATGGACATGTTTGTATTCTCAGAATATTATATGGCCCTGCAAATCTACATATCATGTTCTAGCAAGGTACCAATCAATTTGTTATATTACTCCTATATTTTTCATTTCTGACTATAGTTGCATCTTTTTATTGTTGATCCAAAAAAATAATTGTATTTTTTATTTTAAGCTAACTAGCTGTGCTGGCAATGTTGTTGAAACACAAATATGTTATTACTGGCGATCAACATATGTTGACTGATAAAGAGCCTCCACTTAACCTCCTAAATGGATAATTGTGTAAAAAAACAATAGTCAATATTAGTTATTTAAATTGTTTTGCTATGCCTAATTTCTCATTTTCTTAAGGGCATTTTTTATATTTTTAAACGTTATGGTTTCTGGTACTAGATGTTATTGGTTTATCAGATGATCTTCAACAGCAATATGTTCTTCAAAATAGCAACTACTGTAATGGAGTGAGAATCCATAAATGGGTATCTGTGAAATATAATAGTGATACCTAGATTTATTACATCCCAAGTACTATGATTTTTTTTTCACCTGAAATTTAGGTGCATTTTTGGAGGTATCAGTGTATCACAATAGTCAGGAAGAACTTATGGAAGCAGCTTGTGATGGTTGTTTCTAGTTGAAATCCTTATTGCTTGGTCAAACAAAATGTACCCAGCACACACATTTTGAGGGATAATGGTTCTTTCAGATGCAACAGGTGATGCCTAGGCAACAAGGCGCCCATCCCATGGAGGGTTGCCTCACTTAAGCACCTAGATATTTTGTGGGTTACAAGACTAGTTTATTTTTATTATTTTCTTATTTGTTAGGGTTCGATCAACACTCATGTTGTTATATGGTGTCTTTAACCCTTGAAGACTTCAAAACCTGAACTGATGAACAAGGAAGAACTTAAAATTTTGTCCAAACAACATGTTCCAGCCTTTGTTTTCTTCTTTTCATAGGACAAACAGAGGCTCAGCCCCTCTATTATCTGAGTTTTCTTTCTTTCTTCTTTTTCTCTTATGATTATGTTGATTTTCTATGTTCCAATTTGAATTTTATACTTTTTATGAAAATTATAGATGATTACTAGTAATAAATGGTTGGTGGCTGCTATGGAACCTAGGGAATTACCCTAGGCAGTAAGGCACCCTGTGTCACCTAGCCTCACCACGGTACCTTGAAAACATATATGCCTCAGAAGTTATTGTGTATAGCAACCATAAAAATGTGACCATACAAAGGATAAATGCATGATGGGAATCAAAGCATGAACCGGGATGTAGAGAACAGTAAGGTGATACTAGAATCTTTAGGTTAACTATCAAAATAGAAATAAATAAATAAATCTTTTGGTTTTGGAAGGGGGTCAGGATAACTAGTACATGTGATTTAGCAATCAAATCATGGAGGGGGATGTGTTTGGTACAAGGTTTTAAAAACTGAACTGGAGTCACTGGGTACGGAACCGTTTTGGGGACCGCGGTTCCTGGGTCTAATGGTTCAACCATCCAGTTTGAATGAATGGCCTGTTCTGATTTAAAAAATAATTAAAATAAAAAAGGCCAAAAAACCATTGTCTGGGTCGACAGTTTGACTGCCCAGGTCAGTGGGTCGCTGACCAAATCAATGGTTTTTGGCCCAGGAGCAGTTTTAGGGTGAAACAGAACCAGTTGCCTGACTGTTCCCAGGTCAACTGGTCTGGTCTGGTTTTCAAAACCATGGTTTGGTATCCTTGGGATTAAAACTAGAATGTTTGATTTTTAAAGGGATTTGGATTTTGGAATCCCCAAAACTTCTTTAAAAAGCTTTTATATTTGATCTCTGGAGTCAACAAAATGTTTGGAGCTTTGGGAGCACACCAAATCAAAATGGTTAGGTGATTAGCCCATCAATCACAAAAGGGGATATTGCTGGGAAAGGGGATACGCATGGTTAGTCAATGACATTTTACCACATAAGGATGGCGGCATCTCCAATTCATGCATTTGTCTAAAGCAATAGCATATAATTCTTAGCATGTGCCAATACATTGTAGGGTAACATTTGACCTAATCCTGCCATGTGTGAGAACTTATTGGTCATGTCTCCCCAGCCTTCAGACCACTCTCACCAAGGCATTTTGCTTTTGGCATTCAACACCATTCCCTACTCAACTGTGGATTATTCAGCCATCAAGTGATGCTGAGCTTGCCCCACTATCTTTGTAGATGCTGACCAAAAACAGACACCTAAACCTCACTTTCTTAGGAGTCTGGAGGAAACAAAAGTTCTTTTAATGTGATTTATTTAGAGCAGAAACTTTGTTTCTAGGAGGATGTATTCCATTATATTGTAGTTTTTTAAACTATATTATGGGCTGAAGAAAATTCTAAATATCCAAATAAATGTGGACTGATATAGATTATATTAGTCTGGCTTCATTTGGGCATTAATCAGATTAAGGTAATAATTAAGGAATATCCCAAAGAGGCACAACTTTGACTTGTTTCATGTACATCACTCTTTTTATTGGAAGGAAACTTAGTATCTAAAAACAGGAATTATATTCTCTTTCGATTTATGGAAAAATGAGGTTTATATATAGCATCCATGAGATTAGGTTGTTGACAAAGAGTGTCTAAGGTCCAAATGTTACTTTGTGTGTGTGTGTGTTTTGAGAAAAAAGTTAAGGTAGCACCCCTTATGTTAAGACAATAATTTTTCATCAGTCCAAGATTGCTTGAATGGATTGATTTTTGCGTCTATATCTATATTAGAAAGAGGAAAGAGAGGAGGGGGGGTCTTCTCACCACATAGTTCACATGGGCTCCTCGTCTCATTTCTTACACATGGTTCCCCACCCCCAAAATAATCAATGTATATAACTTCTCCCCTCATTTATGAAATCCCTCCTTTTCTCTTAAATCTCACTTAACCCCTTTTGGTTCTCTCTAATAAAGTAGCTGTACAAAATTAGATGGATTTGGTTCGGGTTAAGGGCCAACCAAATACCAACCCTAAATATGAGCCCTAGATTTGACCCAAACTGATGTCAAAACCCAAATTTGCCAATCCAAACCTAACCAAATTTTTATTTAACCCCATGCATTGCATGGTTTTAATTGCTAGTTCTTAAAGATGTTGGAAGCAAGGTTTAAAGTATTGATATTAATATGTGGCTCAGGTGGAATGTTGAAATTCAACTAATATGGCCAATACGGACCAATACTTTAGGTGTTGGCTGAGATACTCTTTTTCTTTTCCTTTTTGCTTTAATGGTCTCCCTAATTAAGTTCCTATTTAAGACAAATTTAAATTCAAATAACATCCTTATTTAATGCTAGCTCCCCCATTTAAACTCAAATGGTGCATTTAATACTCACTTCTGTAAATAATTCCTATTAAAGTACACTAACTCTTCCTTTGACTCGTTTTTAAATGTATAAAAAGAATTGAACTAGTGGGAATCAATTCCAGTTGGTCTATATATATGGCAAGGAACTCCACCGCTACACCATATTTCAACTGTTTGTCAAAATGACAGGTTTTAAATTTTAACTTTGAAGACACTGTTATTAACTTTTTGTTAATAAAAGAAAGAAAACAATTATTTATCTTTAAAATTAGTATTTGTTCTACTGTCTTACATGTGTCTTAAGTGTATCTCAGTAATCCAAACTTCACATAAATTATAAAAGTATATTGTCCTTTTATGTTTTAGACATATAGCATGCACAGAAAGTGTTAAAAGTTGTTCTTCCATCTGCATTCAGTACATTGAAAGTTTGCATGTCACGACCCATTGCCAAAGATGGAGTTGGAGGTTTCAAGGTTGCCAATTAGTTCTATTACTTTAAGGATTGACCTTGGTCACTAGAATTGCATCTGCCTGTTCTTTTCATAAGTTTATGAGGTCTGGAGATGGATATATTCCTTCCTGTTTTTTATGCCTACAGTTCCAAATTTGCAACTAGTTTCTGGTTTTCCAGTTCCTTTGGCATGACATCTATCTTGAGTAAAAGTATTGTAAATTTGTTGGCTTTGGCTTCTACCAAAAGTTCCATGTTTTAAAAACTAGAAATCCATATCAAATTCTCATGCTAGTCATCAGTTATCTTGAAACCTTTTGATTCGAAAGCATCTCTCATTGTTCTAATTTGTGTTCAGTCTATCTTCACTCTTATCAATTAATACCATAACCATCAACAAACATACACCATGGGACCCCCTGTAAATGTTCAGTTAGTTCATCCACTAACACAAAATGATACCAAGTGATGGCCATGGGTGTAAATCCATCATGATTCGAAATTAACTCGTCTCCCCTTCTCAAGTTCTTATATCGACTATTGTCCCTTCATACATGTCCCTAGTGAAATACCTACTTGAAGCTCCTTCCTTTACAAGAAGCACCAGATGGACTTACCTAGAGACCCTATCCCCTTCTTCCTAATCAATAAATAGCAAGTAGGGACTTCACCTTTCTTTCTTAAATTTCTCTATTGATCTCCTAAGTTAAAGACAGCTTCCATAGTTAATAGTTGATCACCTGGCATGAATCCAAATTTGTTTTTTGGTACACCAGTTTCATGTCTAGTCGTTACTCAACCACTTCTATTCTATATAGGGGTTGTTGCAACTCTCCTCCATTCATCAACCATTTTCTTTATGTCAATATTCATAATAAACAACATAGCTAACCAAAATAACCCCATTCATGCATTTCCAAACTTATATTAGGATACCATCAAGTCATAGAGCCTTTCCTACCTTCATTTTCTTTAAGGTTTCCTAAACCTCTTAAGCCCTGATTCTATGAATATATCCACGTTCTCCACTCTCCACATCCTAAGATCTTCAAAATTTGATCCCAGATCTTCATTTAATGATCTCTAAAAGGGTTCGACTATGATATGGAAAAGATATGATATCGGAAAAACAACTGACCAATAAATAGGAATCATAAATGTGGTAGCGAATCAGGTGTCATTTATCAAAATTCATGGGTGGGTTTTGATTGGTCAAAACTCTTTCCCGTATCATAGATTTTCCCTCTAAAAATAAGTTCTGCACCTCTCCATAATCTCATTCTCTATTAGAATTCTTTGTGCTTGACTATGATGCCTTTAACATGATCCAGATCTTTACTTTGCTTTTCTTCTCCCTCATTTTGTATATTACTTATCTTTTTCACATTTATTTGTATTTTACTTGTAAAATGCATTGTAAGCCTTAAGCTAAGCTTCCTTTTTAGCATTTATCTCTCTTAAAGTTCTTTCCATGTTTATTTATTTGCCAGGTCTTGTGACAAGATATCTTATTTTTTGAATCTCTTCATTCCACTACAATGATTTTTGCCAACTTTTTAATAGAATTTTCCATCTAACACCACATATTATTAATTTCTAACTCCATATTTCATTTTCTTTTTGGATGTGTTTGGTTTGAAGGAAAAACGTAGGGAAAGGAAGGGAAATGTAGGGAAACCTTGAATAGGTTTCCCTACGTTTCCCTTTCCTTACCTTTTCCTTCAAACCAAACATAGCCTTAGTTCTTACTTGCCCATAAATTTTATTAACTAGTGTTCTCCTTTTAGATACTTTTCTTCTTCCATCATTCAATCCCAATATAGAAAACCATTTATCTGTATTATGTGGTTAAGCTTTCACCTAGTACATATTAGGCATGCTGTTCCAGATAGAAAATAATTTATTTGGTTTTTATTGCCTTGTATATTTAAATTCATGGGTAGATTATTGTATTCAAATCTAGTCAGGCCAAGTTGAAAATTTAGATTGGTTATCGCGAGGACTGATCAAGACCTCAATTCCATTGTGCCTGTCTTCCTGAGTTACAATGGACTTAACATAATTTTGGAAGTCGTAGGCAGCAGCTGTTCAGCTGTTTTGGGTAAAGCATGGTGCACAATCCATACAGAAGATATCTATTCCAACATCGCAACACGGAAGAATATGAAACAAGCATATAATGCATAAAAGGAGCTGACTGTGCTTTACAGGCAAATGTGGTTTTGATGTTAGAGAACTGAGGTTGGTTTTTTCCAACCTCATCTGTCAAACAGTTCTTACACTTGCCATTTGCCAAGAAAAGTTAAAATGTGATTCGAGAACTACTCAGTGAGGTTGGTTTTTTTCCAACCTCATCTGTCAAACAGTTCATCACCCCTTGCCATTTGCCAGTACATCTGGGCACCGTCACCGAATGCACCCACTTGGGGAAAACTATAAAAAAACGAGGGCCTCTTAATTCAACGTATGTATTTAGTAGGTATTCGCTTGCATTTAGCACAGAATTCATAATGGGATCGTACATAAAAGTTCGGGTCGGTGTAAGTGGGAGAAAAGATCCCAATTCACAGGATACTGTTTATAGGGGTGGGTCGGGGTGATGATAACTGATAACTACGTTTGAGGAATTAATTTATGAAATCTAAGGTGGACTGGACATAGCTTAAAACCGTCAAACCCATGTCAATCAGAAAATTATGGGGTGAATTGCAATTGTAAGGGTTTATTGCCAAGGACCATGGTAAATGTGACAATCTGCACGTACACACCCAGCATTGGAAATGCCTAGAAATGTGGCAATCTGCACGTGCACACCCAGCATTGGAAATGCCTATACTTCAACTTGACCTCTTGAAATACGTTGAGGAGGATCATTCCCAGTAGACGAGACCTAAAGTCGCCAATGTCATCGTTGCCACTCAAAACGGTAAAATTGAAATAGACTGCGGGAGAAGAATGAGATATATTAAATCATTTATTACCCGATGGAGATTTTAGGCCACATTTAGTTCGCAGGAATAGGGGTTCGGAATCAGAATCCCATTTCTATTCCTCCTGGAATGGCATTATCCCAACCATTCCAATTTTGATTCCCAAGGATTTCAATTCCAATTCCAGCTATAAAACAAACAGACCCTTGGAAGGGATCCATTTGATAGCTTCTCACTGTGGCCTTCAGACGGTTGCAACCAAATATCATCTTGAAAAATACTAGCGAAATATACCTGTCCTTTAATAAATCGCTTCAAGACCATTAATCAATAAATGGACTTATACTTCATTCAGTGGCTTCTTCCGGTTCATGAGGGGAAAGAAAGACAGGAGTTACAGTCAAAAAGTCCATCTCCATTTTCTCCCCTTAGCAGGCACCTCCATTCAATTACCTATCTTCTAGAGGGAACGGTGTGCTAAACCAGAGAAGGGTTGCTGGTCAAGTTCCAATATGCGCTCAACCACATAAAAGTAATGTCACAAAAATACTTGGGGACCATATTTGGTTCGTGAAAATAGGGGTCTAAAATCGGAGCCCATACCAATTCTATAATTCCCTCCCCATCTTTTACTTCAATTCATAATACAATTCCCATCTGAACCAAACAATGGGCATTGGGCATAGTCAATTCCAATTCTGACAGATTTTCATTCCGTTTCCGATTCAGACTGAAACAAATGGACCCTTAATCTACAACACTATTAGCACGATAATCTCTCGCACAACAATCAACATGAAAAAATACTAGGAAGCTGGCTAAATCTTAATTTCTAATATAGAGATTCTACCATTGCAACCGACGACCAGTCTTTCAATCAAACTTAAAATGATCAATTCCCTCTCAACATGTTAAAATTTGAAAAATATAACAGAAAGTACATCTACATTTACTACCGGACAGAGCAAAAAGGGTAAAGCAAAAAAAAAATCAAGCAAATAATCAAGGGTCTGCAATTGTAACTTCAACCTCAACACCAGGTTCGATGGTAATAGAGGTGATCTGCTTCACCACTTCAGAGGAACTAACGAGGTCAATAACCCGTTTGTGTACACGGAGCTCAAATCTATCCCATGTGTTTGTACCTGTGAATCACAAGATTAAAAATCCTTTCCAATCACTACCATTAACTATTTATTGATGAACCATAAATATCATATAGGCAAAAGCCCACATAAAGTTAACAAATATTTCTTGATGAAGTTCGTTTAAATACCATATTTTCATTAAAGGTTCAAATTCAATGGGTTCAAGTTTCATTGTATGTTTTTTTTATTTCATTTTATTTAATAACAAATAACTATCATGTCATTTCTGATTCATTTTATTAATAAATTACAGTATCTTTTTTTTTACTTTAATTTATTAATGAAATATAATACCTGAATTTAATCCAGGTCTGATCCAAATCGGACCCAGCCCTAGATACAATTTATCAGACAATGGAAAAACAACCAATCAAATTTACTGAAATTCAACACAAATTGATTCCAGAGGATGGTATGAGTATATATAGACAACTTATAATGTGTTGCAGGGTTTGACACATTGTTGGACCCTTATTTTCCTTCGAAAATCATCAGCATAGCCCCAAAAGGTGCAAAGTTATCAATCAGCAAGTCCTAATAGTTTAGGCTTGTACAATATTCAGATCATGGTCAAATGACACTCAGGTTGGAATTGACAAGGGGCCCCACCATTTGGGCCACTTTAGTACTTGACCGGTTTTTGAAACTAGCAGATTAATCAATTTAGCGTTTGTGCATATTTTGAAATTCCTATGTGATTAGACAGTCCAACTCCACGTAATTGATCAGGATTGGGGTTCAATTTCACTCATGATGATCCAAATGCAGATAGAGAATTACTTAGGAGTGGCTACCTTCAAATGAGAACCCCATTTAGTTGGCTATTTTGCTATGGTTTTGTTTAAAAAGGATATAGCCTCAGGGCACAAGGGAGAACATTTTAGCCTGGAGGATATAGCCTAATAGCCTCGTTTTTTCATTGCAAGGCTTAAGCCTTTGACATTGCATCGCATAGGAGGATTTGAGTTGCAAGGCATGAGAGATGGCCAGGGCATTAACCCTCGTGATCTTGCAGCCCAACATTACTTGATGTGTAATTTTTAAAGACTTTCGTACTAGACCATTAGCTATTAGTTCTTTCACCTCAATACCAAGAACTATCATAAGGCAGAGCCAAGGCATAAGCCTTCATATTCCTGCATCCCAACAATATTTGATGTGTAATCCTTCTAAGTTTTTGTTACTAGATCATAAACTATGAGTTCTTTCTCCTCAATACCTAGAACCATCATCAGGAAATATTCCTGACAGCATAAAGTTAAGGCCCTGGTTTCAATTTTCTGCTACATAACTTCTATTTCAATCAATAAAATGCATCATAAAAATTAAACAAGAATGATTTAAGTGCCCATAATTTAATGGATATGGCACTAAACAGACCAGAATGGCAACACAGGACATGTACCAACCGCATATAGTGGGGATAAGCCTTAGAAAATTATGACAACAAATTAATAGACAACCTACCTATCTATATATGTTGAACACATGAAGACGACAAGCTGTGGGGGAATCAACTGAAAGAACAACCAGCTCCAGATCAAGTCTAGAAAGCCAAAATTTAGTAAAAGAAATGAAATGGAATACATCCCAACTAATGCCAGTAAATGTAATGAAGGGATCATTGGATAATGCAAGCAATAGAAAGAAACATTTGCACCCTAGAGCTTGCAATTCAATAAGATCCCAATAGTTAGGACGTGGTACAAAAAGTCCTTATCAAGTGAAATTAAAGAGAAACAAGGAAATTTTGAGTATTCAGAATGGGAATCTGACACACAGGACCTTAGATAACACCGGTGGGAGGACGAAAATGAAGTTTAAACTGAAAGAATCACAGACTAATGACAATAATGGTCATACCGTTGATTGGGAAGGAATATCCTGTGGAGAAAGAAAATCTAGAAAAAACGATATGATGGTAAATATCAAGGCAGACCATCAACAGTCATAGTTTGAAAAACAAGGATTAAATTATTTAGGAAACTGAAGAGAATACAAACGGATAATAAATCCTAACGCAGAATGCATTTTTCCATATAAACATTTTTGTAGGTCCTAACTCTAATAGCAGTGCATGAAAACACCTTACAACCACTCCATGTAAGAACAAAGACAACCTCAAGTTCACATTCTCAACTCAACAACGACATGTATTTGAAACCAGGACGTAGCATTTTAGAAATAAAATTCAACGTAATGAGATAAACATATTTCAATATGAGAAACAGTTCATTAGGGATGCTGAATACCTTCACCACAAGGGGACTTCCTAGTAGTGATGTGCAGAACCTTGGTGGGCATTCTCACTGGGCCCTTAACTCTCAGTCGCTTGTCCTTGGCCCCACGGACCAGATCCGCACAAACTGCAAATGAAACATATAGCCCGTGAGAGATCTGAACGCGGTTCTTGTATTAAACAAAATTATTTAATTCATATATGATTCTAATCAGATTGAAAGGGCAAAGACCTTTCTCAAGATTCTTGACGTTCTTTGAGGAGAGAGTGATCCTGATGCGGTGAACCTGCTCCTGGGGTTCCTCCAAACCAGGTTTAGTGGGCTTCATCGCTGCGTACGCCATGATTCAGCTCGTTCGCTGCTGCTGGTTCTCTGCGAATATGGCAATCAAATCATCCGTCCGTTTCAAAAAATAACGTTGAAATTAAACAAAGAAATCTACAGTACTAGAAGCTTTTTGGGTATTGTTGTTCTTTAAGGTCACCCATTCATCAGTAATGAGAAAAGACAAATTTTAAACAACAGTAAGAAAGCTTCAAATGAACGAAGGAATGATCTTCGTCTGTTAGCTAGAGAGAGGGAGAAAGAGAAAGAGAAAGAGATCTGAACTGACCGAAATGGCGGGAGCGAACGACCGGCGGTGGTTCTCTATCTCCTCTTAAAAGAGCAAGAGAACCCTAATAAAAAACCCTAGTTATATATATAAATGGAACTAGGGGTTCTCAATGGGCTGGGCCATACGCGAACTAGGCCTGCGACTGAGCCCTAAATTGAAGGAATTGGAGTATTGGACAGCCTGACCTAGAAACCCTAGTCTTTTTACGTGTTTGGTTGCAGGTTTAGATCTGTCCAATGTTAGGCTGGCCAGACCAGACCAGGGTAGTGCAAGTGTATTTTTGAAGTTCCGTTTTGCTTGCATTCACCATTCAGCCATTCATTATGGATGAGGTCCTGTTCTTCCCAATTGATGCACTCTTTTTAGTCTAGTCTCAACGAAGCGAAGAAAGGAAGGTAGAGTAGAGGGCTTTAGGTTTACATGCATGCACCCCCGTTTGATTATTTTGAAAGCTATTATTTGGATAAATTCACTTATATGACTAAGTGTTTTTTCAGTAGATATTTATCCGGATAATTGAATTTACCTGTGTTCATTTGATTTTTAAGTAAATTATACAGGCAAATGTTTTAAAGCCGAACCAGATCAGACTGGAAAAATCAAGAACCGGTCACCTGACTGGTTCTGTTTTACCATTGACCTAGGCGAATGAACCGTCGAACTATTCGACCCGAGAACAATTTTGGCCTTTTCTTTAATTTTTAAATTTTTTTTGTTAGAATGGGTCGTCCGTTCAGACTAGACGGTTGGACCATTTGGCCCAGGAGTCAGACCCCATAACGGTTCTCTGTTTGGTCCAATTTTAAAAACCTTGATATAGTGATTCTTTTATTCATAAAAAAGTTATTGTTAAAATGAGCAAAATTGTTCTAATATGTTTTATAACTTTTCTCTCAAGTGGGGAAGTTACTTACCCACCTCGGAGATGGATCAGGTAAGGGTAAGCATTCAGTTTATTCAATTAAAAACCAACCAAAATAAACTCAAAATTAAAAAAAAAAACTTAAAAATAATAACCGAATTATAGAAAACCAAAATAATTGAAACCAAATTTTTTGGTTATTTCAATTAAAGCTGAATTTTAATAATACATATACTATATTATATATTTATATATTAATTATAACATTATAATATATATTATGAAATCAAATTTCATTATATTATATATTAGGGAAAATTCCTGATTAGTACCCTGTACTTTGGGCCTAGTGCCACTTTGGTCCCCGAACTTTAAAATGCAATAATTCCATACCCGAACTTTCAAAATGTATCAATCCAATACCTACCGTTATATGGCATTTGAAAAAGACACAAATGCCCTCCGAGTGTCATCTAATTTTCTTTATCAACCATTCAAACGTTGACAAAAAATTAACAGTCATAAATCCTTGCCTCTTTTATTCAAGAAAGTTTGGGTCTAGAATATTCGACGTGACCCCAACTTTCTTGAATAGAAGAAGAGAGGATTTGGGACTGTTAATTTTTTGTCAATGGTTGGATGGTTAATAAAGAAAATTAAACGACATTCGAAGGGCATTTGTGTATTTTTCAAATGCCACTTAACGGTTGGTTAATAGACGATTAACGGTAGGTACTGGATTGACACGTTTTGAAAGTTCAAGTACTAAATTGTCACATTTTAAAGTTCGGGAACCAAAGTGACATTAGGTAGTCTAGGCCCAAAGTATAGGGTACTAATTGGGAATTTTCCCAATATATTAATATATATATATATATATTATATGTTATATTTTATATTTTATATTTTATATATTATATGTTGTATTTTATATATTATATATTACATATTATATAATAAATTTTGGTTAATTCGGTTTATCTAGTTAACCAAACTTCTAATTCTAAAAATTGAAACTGGGATCAAAATATTTGAAAACTGAATTATTAGCCAAACTCGAAAAATCGAACCAAAAATATTGAAATTGAAATTTCCAGTTCGATTTTTCAGTTTAACTGAATAATGCTCACCTCTAGGTCAAGTAAGTGATACCTATCTTTCATAGATCTACACGAATGTGAAAAACAAGCATGAGAAAAGCAATCAATAGGAACCACAATGGCACAATCCCATTGATTGACTTCCCCTCTTCAAAATCCGAAAAACGAACCAAACCACAACCAATGTTCTAAATATCGATACGCCTGATACGCCGATAGAGGCGTATCGGGCTATATTGATAGTGTTCTTTTTCTTCTTTTTTTTTAAATCGATTTAGGGGGGGTGGTTTAAGGCTCCTCCGCCCCTAAATCAATCAAAATCCCAATACACCCTTTGTAGGGGTGTATTGGGGAGCTCCCAAAATGATATGTACTGATATGGACCAATACATGTTGATATTGTGAACCTTGACCACAACTTGTTTGACAAAGCTATTGGAAGAAGTTTTGTTGGCATCATGGTTTTTAAAAACGAATCGGTGACCAAACCAGTCAGGGGCCCCGTTACCAGAATCGTTCAAACAGTTAACTGGCCGGTTCAACGGTTTGCTGACCAAAATCAACAGTTTTGGGGGAAAAGCGATTTTAGAGGAAAATGGAACCGATCAGGTGATCGATTCCCAGTTTTTCCGGTCCGATTTTGAAAACCATAATTGGCATAGGGTCTCGTTTAGGAGAGCTTTCCTGTGGCAGTTTTGGCTTTGCAAGTCAAATATGATCATTGTATTCAATTAATATTAATTAATTATAGTATTATGACTTATAATAATTATAATTAATGAACTATGAAATTAATTAATAATAGTTGTTAAACGTGGGTTTGAACGACCAATTTAGCATGCACTCATATAGTGTATGGGTCAACCAAAAGAAGTATAGGGAAACTGGTTTAACTCTACTTCTTCACCCCATTAGAAAAGCATAGGTTATACATTAATGATATCTTTTTTCTGACACAAATGGTTGGTTTTGAAGCATTTGGGAAGAACTTCAACACCATTATTTTCCATAATTTCATTTTTTTCCATACTAGTTCCTTCTCCTCTTTCGTCATACAAGTCTATCATTATCACCAACAAATAATTTTGGTCATGACAACAATATCATGGAATCACATACATTTATATAATGAATAATGAATCTAAATACCAAAGTTTTAAAAACTGAATCAGACATGGAACCGCTTTGGGGATCGGTTCTTAAGTCTAATAGTCCAATCGTCCAGTTTGAACAAATAGCCCATTTTGATTTAAAAATAAAATAATTAAAATTAAACAAAAAACAATAAAAAATTGTTATCTGGGTCGACATTTCAATCACTTGGATCAATGGGTCTTTGACCAAATCAATGGTTTTTGGCCCAAGAGTGATTTTAGGGTGAAAACGAAACCAATTGTCTGATCGGTTTCAAAGTCAACCAGTTTGATGGTCCAATCCAGTCCGATTTTCAAAACCATGATAAACTCCGATGGCTTGGCAAGCAAATGGGGCTGAATGGAAACAAAACAGAGTCTATGTTCTTTTACTTTCATAATAAGATGGTTGCTTAGGAGTTCATTGCAGCAGAAACTAATGAATTGCAATGACAACATCATAATTGGGGTTGAATTGACAAACTGGCTTATGAAGAAAAACACAACACAAGAACGTATCATGCATCGCTGATTTTTTAACAACATAGTATGTGTTTGGTTTCGTTTACGTTTTTTCATTCAAAGTTTGTACTTTATTTGTTTGTAAAACCGAGAAAGGTAATAATTACAATTGTTTATGACGATTAGGCACCATTAAGCACCACATCAGCATAACAGTGAAAAAACATCTAACCGTTTAAGGAAGCTTAAAAACTAACTTCCCCAAACAGTAGGCATGCATAAAAACCAAAGTCCACTTTTGCTATTTCGATACGTACGGAAGAGCATGAGAGTGGAACTGCTTAAGTGGCGCCTATGTAGCAGTGTTTATTGAATAAACGCCCATGGAACCAAACACCCTGATAGTGGTCATCGGTTCATAGTTAAATCAACAATAGAAAGCAATTACACCAAAGGTAAAATCTTTTCTTTTACAATGCAGATAAACAATTAATGAATCAGAGAATTGGGGTTGAAGTGCTCTTTCCTATTTGATTCCTGGTTACCTAAAGGCAGAAAGAAAAATGGTTTATGCAATAAAAACACAAAAAAAAGATAATTAAAAATAAGTGAAATACATGTATTTGGGTGAGATGTGATAGGATTCTGATGTAGGTGTACTTGGAAAGCCTCGGATCGCGCCACATGGCATTAGACAGATAGAATCGTGGCCACACATCTCTAACTGCCTCCAAGGCTCTAACCACTCCATGACAAGGTCAGCTATAAAAGGGGGTGCCCATCTCAACGTAAAGACATCTTGTTCTCTGGTTCTCTTGTATTTAGAATCCCAAGAGGACTTTCCTTAGCTCTTAAGGACTAAGCTTTGAACCCTCGTCTCAAGCCTAATCTAACCCCTCTTTGTCACTTGGCTAACTTGACCATCGGAGTCTCTACCCTTGGGATAACACCTAGGGCCTCTAATGTGTATTCTTCTCCTGCTCACAGGTCGGACCCATCAACTTCAAGTGCCAATGAAATTCCCTTATTACCCTCGACCCCAACCTTGGCAGCAATAGATTCCTATTCCATCGTGATCTCCTAAACACGGAGCTTAGTTGAAAGAACAGATTAATGTATATGTTGATAAGGAGAAATGTTTAAGAAGACTATTGAGGTCTATAATTATAGTTATAGGAAGAAAAAACAGGAGTATATATGACAAAATAAACGAAAAACCTTCGTTATGCTATGTTCAATCATTATTAAGAGGAAATAGCTTATTTAATGAAAATTTGCAAGAAAGTCACCAAAAAAAAAAAACACTAAAAAGAAAGATTGGTTAGATTTTAAAGATCACAATAAGTGGAGAGAAATTATGTAACTACTAATGATAAAAGGGTAATTATGGTATTTCAAGAATGAAAATCCACACATGATAAATGAGAACAATGATGACTATGTGTGAGTGTTGTGGTGATTGGTGAAGACCCTTGGCCTCCATACATTCCTCTTTTTTTATAGATAGATATAGATTATATTACATATTACACATATATAAACATTTTTTGGGGTTGAGCTGGGTTTGGTGGGACTAGGGCTTGCTTAGCTTAGGCCCGACTCGCATTTTGTGCAAGCTTGATGTAAGTCCAAGATAGCTGGCTAGACAATAACGGGGAGAAATTTGGCTACGTAGGCCCAAAAAGTGCTTTCTATTGAAATTTGTATGGCTTATTTGGGAGGGCTTCTACATTGATTGAGCTACAACGACTAAGCTGTTTTTGGTTATCTGAGTTTTTCACCAAACACATGTGCACTTAATAACTTATCCAAAGCATCTCAGTGAAAACCAAGGTTTTTAAAACCAACCCAGAGAGCGAACCGGTTAGGGTCCGGTTCCTAGGTCAAATAGTCTAACCCTTCAAACTGAACGATCGTCCTGTTCTGACAAAGATATAAAAAAATAAATAAATAAATAAAAATGATAAAAAACGGTTTGAACGGTTAACTGCCCAGGTCAACGGTTTGCTGACCAAAATCAACAGTTTTTGGCAAAAATCCGATTTTGGGGAAAAATGGAACCAATTACCTAACTGATTCCCAGTTTTTTTTGTCCGACCGTCCAGTCCAATCTGATTTTTGAAAACCATGATGAAAATAGCTCAACCAAAGCAGTGGCACCATTGGATGGATAGGCCTTTTGGATGAGCTCCACCTTCCAAAATCCAAAGCCTCAAGCCCACAACACGAAATGGTTACTTAGACTTGTTCACAGGGCCAAGTTGGGCTGGATTCAAGTCGAACTTTGCCTCTTTGTGAACATAAAATGATTGAGGTGAGCCTGAACCCAACCCTATATAAAGCCCAAAACTCGATTTGGATAGATATTTTATAATATATTATATACTATATAATATTTTATATGTTATAATATATATGCATATGGTTCTTTTTTCATTACTAATTTTATTACTATATAATATATATTATATTTTTTATTATATGTATAATATTATTGGGCCAAACTCGACTCATTATTGAGTTGGGTTTATTTCCTACTAGAAACATAAACTAGGGGTATCAGAGGAAACATCAAATTGATATTTTCTTCATTGGTTGCTCATTTGAAGAAACAGTCTTATGACTAGGCGCTTAATTGGCATCGAATGTCCATAAACCCCATGTTGGATCTCATTAGAGATTAAATTCAATGGGGTTTGATTCATCAATTACATAAAAAAAGCATATGCACACATGTCCTGAAAAATAGTTTTTTTCTCTTATTAAAACCAATTTTCAACTTGTCCCACATTGGGAAATTATAAAACTTGTTTTGAGTTTTTAAATAGGAACTTATTTACACTCTTTAAAAATAAAGAGTAGAGTATGGAGGCTTGCTACCGTATAATGCATGCGCGTGTGTGTGACACAACGAGGCGCTTTAGAGGTGCATTTTGCTCGTGAAGGGCGTCTTTAACTTTTGGTGCAAGGCTGACTGTTGATGTTTCAACGGTCACAATTCGATTAGGTGTGATTAAGAGGCACTATTCAAACTTAATAGTCATGAACTGTTAACTACCTTTTTAACAGTCACAATGTTTGAAATTGTGATTGTTTAATGAGTCTTTTTTGAACCAACACCTTCCTCTGCTCCATGACTCTTTTGAAAGTTATTTAAGGAGCGTGAATCAAGCAAATTCACACATTAGCTTTTCGAAAATCACTCTTGTCTCTCTTTCTATACGATCTACTACTATCTCACAGAGGGTTTCTTTAGAGACTATTCAACTTTGTTGGTTACGAATTTTCGCCCAAGGTTCTTTTGTATCTTGGGAACAAATGTACTTGTAACCCAACAACAAACTCAGTAAATATGAGTAAGGACAAATAACATTCTAAAGATAATATCTTTAAGCATACCTCAAAACTTCTCCAAGTTTCCGTGACCCCATTTTTCCAACATTAACTCTTTTTTTAACCAAAACAATGTTTTATTTATTATTTTGATTTGATAGATCGACAAGTCATTTAACTTAAAAATTAACTATCCAAATGGTTGAAATAACCCAACTCCCATTGTTTGGTGCATGTTCGTATCAGCCGATACAAGAATATGTTTCAATATTTTGGACCTATCATTTAGATGTTAATCTATGTGTAATAATGACCCAATTATTATTAAAAAAAATCACCATGAAAATCAGCATAATTGGGAGATGGGCACATAAAATATAAAGTTGTAAACAATTCATTTAAACATTTTAGGTAGCCATACCAATGTCAAACACTATTGCTCAAAACACTTATTCGACACCTAGTGAGGACAAGTAACAACCTAAGTTTCATACAAGCATTTTGACAGAAAAATGCCATTACCTCTCCAAATGTATGAGCCTGAAATTAGTGGAACTAAATACAACCTTAGATTAGCAAAGGTAATACCACACACACATACTCCAAAAAAGGGTTAAATGAGCAAAAATGCCCAATTCCACAAGTTTGTCATGGGATCTTAGAATTGAAGGGGCTCTAGATGACGGGTGAACAAGAAAAACCAAAAAACCGAACCAACTGGTTCAATATTTTAGAATAACTAAAGGTACCAATTCAGCTTTGGTTAACCAATATAAAAAACAGGTAGTTAACCGAACCAACCGATATACTTATATTTATATATATTATATATATTTATAATATACTATTTATTATATATAATATAATGAAAATAAAAAAAACTAATAAACCGCGATTAACCAAACTGATCAACTTCTATTCAGTTTCGGTTACTATTTTTCCAAAAACCAATGCCACCGGTTAGGTTTGAAGAAAAAAGCCCACGATTGATTAACCGAACCATGAGCATATCTAATGACAGTGGAATCAACGGGCCAATAGTATTCATTTTTATCTCTTCTTTGTATTTCTTTGCTAGGAAACATTTTTATTTTCTTCTAAGACTTATCTTTTCTTTCGCTTCTATATACCCAAAACAAGAAAAAGAAAAGACTTGAATCATTTCTTAATTCTAATTGTCAAATTTCAAATTAAAGCTCCGTTTGTATATATTTGTACTGTACATATTTGTAACTGTATTCTTTCCAAACTGAGACTACAGGAAACCAATGAAGTGGTATTTATCAAAATTCATGGGGGGGTTTGATTGATCAAAGTTCTTCCGGTTCCCGGTATCATGTCCTTCCGGCAGAATAAATTTTCCCAAAAGAAAAATAATTATGCTATTGACCATTGCCATTATCGGAGAGGGAATGCAGATGTGTTTGCACATGGGGAACATCTCCGCATGCTTTAAATTCATGGAGAGATGCTCCCAATGTTCGGCTGAGGATCAATTTTGCGAGGAGAAAATCAGATATCTCAACAACAAAAAAAGGCAGCTCATATAGCTGGATTCCATCTGTAAAGAAACATATTACAATTACAGATTCAATACTCAATGACGGAAACAAGGCAATTAGTTAAGGGCTTGAGGCTTCAAGGATATAGATATGAACATAATGATGCAGCTGCAAAATGATATCCAAAAATCCATTACTGTTTTACCTTTTCTCCCTTCTTGGATTTTGTTAAATCCTTTTGTACTCACATACCCCCTGGTAAATTCATCCGACTAATAACAAAATAGTCAAAATCAAGCACTGAGGGACTCCATTGACTGGTTGGATACAGGTTATCCTGGAATTAAAGCTTATCATGAAGCAGCTCCTTCAGGAATTGAACGAGAGAGAAGCCCAATCATGAATTGTACAAGGATAGGGAACTAGAACCAGAGAGTGAAGCTTATATTTAAAAGTCAAAGGATAGGGAACTAGAACCAGAGAGTGAAGCTTATATTTAAAAGTCGTACTTTGTTCTTCCACTTTTTAAGATAAGGCACAACATATCTGCAATGCCAGAGCAGGCAGTTGAATTGAAGAAGTTCCACGATTCAAGCATCAGCCTCTTCCTCGATCCCTTGAAATGAACAACCTGTACCCAATCAAAGGAATGAGTTGGCGTCATGTTTCAGGGTCATGCCCCCTTTTAGTGCAAATAAAGAAAATTCTGTCAGTTTTCTTGGTCCTCCTGTCATTTTATAGATGTAGGTGTATATGCAAAGGCAACACTAGGGTGCCTGTACAAAGGTGCAGTATCATGTTGGATACTTCAATTTTTAATGTAAATTCCATACCCAACACCGTATCCAACTTTGTCCTTGCCATTTAGGTAACATAGCTTTTATGTGGTTTAGAATATCAAGGAGATAAGATCCTTTATGTGAAAATTCAGAACCAAATGGGCTTTTCCCCCTTTGGTCTCAGACTGAAAATTTATCCATTTAATCATCAAAAAAATTAAAAAAAAAAAAGATGGTGATTATGCTGATTCCAGTTAACAGGGTATGCCTAAAGAAAATTACAATAAAAAAGGACTTTCACCTTAACATCCAAAGGCATCCCATGAAATTGCCCAGCACCCTCAGGTGGTGTCCAGTTGTATACTGCACATGGTAAAAACAGCAGTGATGCCCCATGAATTTCTTCCATAAATGCTTGTGGTCTAGAAAATCTCCTCACATCAAATGAAGGATGAGACTTCACAACCCAAGCTAGGGCTAACTGGTCTCCAAGCATTCTTGAAGCTTCCATGTATTTGGTACTGTAAGTTTCCAGCACTACTTGTAAGAATGCCTTTGCTCTGCAAACAACATATGCACTCTGAATTCCCATATAGACCTTTACCCATATCTCAGAAAAAAGAAACATTGGATGCAAGCAACGAAATTCGCCAACCTTAGAATTCCGTCGGGTGTGCCCTTTACTGCAATAAATCCTGAATTCAGAGGTTGATCTTTGTTATTCCGGAATGTGAGAGCCAAATGAAAATCCGGATGGTTGTGGAATATCTGTCCCAGGTTACCAACCACTGCCACATCCGAATCAGTGAATATGTAATGATTAACATGATCCTGCCTTTGAGAATATTCCTCAAGCCTTCTTTGTAAGAAGTCCTGCATAAACAGGAGATTCATAGTATGTATGAATGGTTAGAATCACAACAAGAAACAAACAGTCGGCTGGTTGAGACATTTAACCAAGAAATATGGTTATTCACGTGATATTGCATCACTATATTTTTCTTTGATAAGTAGCATATTAGTTTATTGATTTTTAATTAACAGAAAGCATTTTCATAAAGCATTTATGCATGTGACACACTGACACTGCAGTCAAAACTTCACATGGAAAAACATTTTCTGAACCAAATAACAAAAGAATCAACTAGCTGAAAATATCTGAAGAAAAACAGCTAGCATTGTTGATTAAAAAAAGAAATTTATCAGTCATATATAGATGCAATCTGCTCTTACAATGTAAGACCTGATTCTTTGAAGCATCAGTTTGCCCCGCGAATATTCACCTTCAATAGGAAGTACACTGACTCTATTTCTGTGTACTGGAAGCTTAGAAGCTGGATCAGTCAGGATAATTATGTTACTTTGTGGCATTGACACCTGCAAGAAGTATATAATGGATGAAAAGAGTAAGGACTTGAATCAGTTCCCAACTTCTGTAGAACCATGACTTAAATGGTTATACTGTATAAATCATTTTTTTAGTTTCATGCAAGTTTGGATTATCTGCAAAAATATTTGCTCTATATAAGAGCTTATTTGAAAACATGCTTCTTTAACAAAACAAGTACAAAAAGAAGCCCCCCCCCCAAAAAAAAAAAAAAAGTATTCCAAACATGGGTTTGAAATCCAATATATTTATAGAACCTATGGTTACTGTTGAAACCAGGTCGGATTCAGATCAGCTCCAGCTACATCCAATTCTGATCCAATTATAAAAACTTAATCCAAATTAGGGATGATCATGGGCCAGGCCAGGCTTTGGGCCTGTCTTTAAATATAAAATAGTATATATATAATATTTTATATTATATAACATATAATATATGCATAGAATTTACGCTATACTTGATAATAATATAATAATATATAACATAACATAAATTGCAAGCCAGGCCAAGCTAGAAATGACCACCCTAATCCAAAACTTATCAGATCTAGGGGGTTTCTAAAAGATATCATTAAAATAAAGAAAAAAAAAACTCAAAAGTAAAAAAAAAAAAAACACTTTTTAAGTAAGCATATTCAGTAGGACGTCCTATGGTGTTTGCTGATGGCATAACATTAATTGATGAAACTAGCAAAAGATTAAATGAAAAATTAGGTTTGTGGAGAAATACCTTAGGAACAAGAGGCTTTAAAAGAAGTAGGACTAAAACAAAATATATGCAATGTAAACTCAATAATGATAGGAATACAAATCAGGGTACAGTTAGGATTAGAGGTGAGATTTTTTTATTTTTTTTGAGAAAAAGTAATGCATTATAGGAAACTGAACAGAATATACAAGGCCCTGTTCAAAAATAAATTGCACAGGGGAAAACACTGAGAAGCTGATTACACTGCAGAGATAACTTTAATGTGACCTCTTCCACTATCTTGGTTCAACAATCCATAATAAGGGAGAGATAAGGATGATTTTTACTAACCAAATAAAAGTGATTGGAATATTTTCCCTGCATGTTGGATATTTTTAGTTGCTGAGTTAAAGTTCTAAAGTATTAGAAAAATGCAAGTCTTTTATCATCTCATAATTTAATTATTAATCATGATAAAATGCAATAAATTATGAACTCATAATAGTAACTCATTTCTTAATCCAATACAGTTTGGGCTAATTATTTTCGAAAAAACAGATAGTGATGCTAATTACTGAATGTCCAACATGATATGGAAAATTCTAACAAACTCTCTTGTTCTTTAATTTGCTCTTATTAGATTCCAAACAGACAATTATATTATCCAGTAAGTTACCATTTATCAATACATGACGAGAACAAAATCCTACTTCCTTTTATGTTAAAATATCCAAGTAATCATTTAGACCCTAATGGTGACTTGCTTTCCTGTTGTATGGAAGCTTGAGATTTGATAATCATAATGGGTGGGGCTTCAATCTTTGACTGTTTTTTTTTCTTGTAGGTAAAACGCAACTGTATTTTACCATTTAGTTCAAATAGTAGATTACCTGGATGAAATTGATGAAGACATCTAAAATAGCCATCGACCTCTCCACTTTATCATATGAAATGTTCCCAACAGTCACCAAGTTAGATGATCTATCATTAACACGTGCAGGGAGAGTAGTGTTATAGACAGTAAAAACAGTGACAAATGATATGGTGTCCTGGAAATTGGAAATGTTAGACAAGGTAGAAAAATGGGTCTTGTTTAAAGCTTTGAGACCTGCAACAGAAGCAACAAAGAAAGTACATTTAAGATTGTGCACATAAATAAAATTGATAATACAGCAGCAGAATGGGATTTGCAGTTATGTGTCCCCAAGAAAAAGGAATAGAAGAAAGGATATGGCATCTGTAAGATAAAAACATGTGAATACAAATACCAAGTGACAAATTCTGAACTCTTTAACTCCTAATCACCTCACCTAGCCACCCAACTTGGGTAAGCCAGCCATAAGTTACAGAAAGAGCCTCAAAAGAATAAAAAAAAAAAATAGTTAATAGAAGAATATGTTCTTGGATGGTCCCATTCAGAATTGCTTCCTGGAAAGTTACCCCTTCTCTAGCCATGCAGAGTGTTGATGTGCCCAATTCATGCTACCGATCTGATAGTCAACCAAAGGGATTTGTTTTTGTGTCCTTGTCTCCTTGAGGGCCTTGACCGTGTAAGCTCCATACCTTTTACTGAATTATAATTTTTCGCTATCAACCAAAGTCAAGGATAAAAGACACTATTTTTTCTTTGCCATGTAAGAGAAGCCTATTTGTTTGAAACAAGGAGAAAGGGTGGAGTTGGTTGCAATGGAAAAAAAAATAGCGATGAAGCGCCTAGTAAAAATGGATTGAGATAAAGGAGACACAAAACAAAGTCTCCTAAAGACTCTATAATACAAAATATTCACCAACCTATGTTTCCAGGGGATAGAGTATCACCACATAAAAAGCCATTACCCAATGCTGATGTGATCCTTGCTATCTATGATCTTGGTAGGGTGGACTGGACAGAGACCTAACCTAAAATGTCAACTCTAAGATATGAACCTACACTCTCAAGCTTGGCAACCTCAGAGGTTTTATCACTGCATCAAGCAGTAGCTCCTGTAGAGAAACAAATTTTGGATGGAGTCACCCTATGGTAGAATGGTATCATATTCGAAGTTCAGGATGGAGTAGCACCTACAGCAGCCAATAGAAAATGGGAAAAGAGATAATCTGCTTTCAACCTGAAGTGCATATTAGTATTTAGTAAAGAGGCCGGTGATTTGCATACAATATGGAAGTTGGCAACTTATACTCTACTATTAGAATGCAAAATAAGAGCTACTTAGAAACATCTTGCCTCTAAGGAATAAACAGTTGATAACTACTAATGTCACTTCTATGAGGAAACCAGACTATCAGACCATTGGATAGAGTGATTCCTTTGAGCTGATGTCATGTCATTCCTATTTGTCTTTATGATTGCTAAGTCTAGGGAGTCTAGGGTCTCATTTCTCTTTTTGATAGAAGGAGATTCTTTAAAGGCAATCAGATAGGACAAAGGTGATTCTGTGGATAGTTTGCTGCATAAGGTTTCTAAAAATACCAAAATAAAGCCCTGCCCTTGTTGACATAGGAAATTATGGAATCAATAAAGTAACAGGATTGCTATACTCTATGGCATGAGGCTTGATCTCAAGCTTCCCAAAACATGGTAATTTTCCAACATATCAGCCTTCAATCACACAGCTTCATCTCTTTCTCCCAGAATAAGTTCTCTTTGAGCTAGTTAGCATCAATAATCAGTCTCAATTATATTATATGGTTTCCTCAGCTACATCCAGAAGCAAATTTGCCAACCTCTAAGAAAGGCATCCCAAGGAATAGACATCAAGCTAAATAATTTTTTTACAGAAATACAATAGAACAAACAAAATGTGAAAGGAATTAGAGTCCAAAAGGTATAGTCTAATCAGCAGGTGTACCAATAAAATTATCTTTAGAAATTACCTACTCACATGGAGAACTGAACTGCAAACAATGATGGATATTACTGGAACTGTTCAAATGAATAATTCAATATTATCAAAGACAAAGATCTTAAATGCATTGTAAGCAACATTATAATCTTCTTAAAGTAAATAAGTACCTTGACATTGCAAACGGTCATGCAAGCCTTGACCAGCAGCAGGCCCAAGAACCAGATGATCAAATTTCTTGTTATGTTTTCTGGGAAGCCCTTCTATATTTGAATATTGGTGCAGTTCCAAAACTAAGAAATGCAGCAAAAACCTTTCTTCAGATCCAGCTAATGGCAGAATAGAAGGAAAGTTCAATAACAGAGGGAATGCAAGAAGAGGACCAATCACCTGGGAATAAGTAAGTAATGAAGAAAATGAGGGGCAAACAGAAAAGAGAACGACGCCATCCACCAGAAGCTCTCATAACTAACAGTTTATTCTAGGAGTCTGCCAGATTCCATCGCCCGACAAGAGGAATGGAAGTCAAGTAAATAAGGACTTTGCCCTAGGTGTGGGCCAGAAAGTAGCTAAAACAAACAAAAAAAAAAAGCAAAGGTTATTGTTGACAACAAGAGAAATTTTAGAGATTTTTCACTAAGCAAAGATCAATCACCATCAAGTTAATGTCAGAATTATACAATCTTTTTGTTAATTGCAATATGTAGCTCACCAATAACAGAGTATATACTTTTTTCAGGGTTATTAGGTGGGAAGATATTCTTTGCTCTGTATGGGGTATTGTTAAAACTAGCAATTATTGCAACTTTGCCACCGAGCAGTTATACCATTAGCATTAAACCAGTAGTTCACTGAAAAAACAGTTGTAATCTGATTGTTGTCATCATCTGCTATTTGGCAACATTAGAGGCTCACCATAGCAAAGCAGACCTGTCCTCAAAGAAAGAAAAGGTTTGGTTCAAAACCATCAAATTTTCTCCCTGAAGTAATCAACTTTATTTGCAGAATGTATTTCATTCTTGTCAAGATAACTTCCATGCAGGATAGTGGCACAAGCTGTAATTATTCTAACCCCCTAAGGAGCTTTTCCTTTTTCTTAAAGGGCCTTTTGTTGCATCTATTGGGAGTTCTCTCCCTTTCAGTAATACAATCATTTTATTTACCTTTCAAAGAAAAAAAGTTATGTAAATTAGTTCATTATTCTAACCCTCTAAGGTCTTAAAGTAACTTGATAATATACTTCTTTTCTTTCTTTCCTGAGGCAACCTTTGAACTATAGAAACAGAAATAGATCAGTTTGTGTGTGTATGTGTGTATGTGTGTGTGTGTGTGAGAGAGAGAGAGAGGTGAACTGGCTCCATTTATGTATCTGCCACATTAGGTCATGTTCCTCCCCATCATACTTGAAGTTGTTATGTGGTCTTCCTACTAAATACTTCATTCAACCCATAGGTTTAAAAAAATGGGCAAGAAAGCACTAGAACATACTAACTGGATAATCAAAACCACTAATGTACTTTAAAAAAGGCAGATCATCACATGCATTCAATAAAGCTTCTGCATATATGATGTGTTATGAGCAAGAGGTGAGGTATGAGAATATGTTTAAAAAAAATCAAAGGGAGAGAGATAAAGTGTGTGTGTGTGTGTGGGCGTGCGCACGCGCGCGCGCGCGCGTGTGTGTGTGTGTGAGAGAGAGAGAGAGAGAGAGAGAGGGTCTATCTGCGTTAGATGAAAAAGAGTGGAAAAAGAAAGTAGCAGATGTTTGCAGATAGAACTTCTCTCATTTGAATAGCCAAAAGTAAGACTGAAATGTTGCCTTAAATAGCTCATAACTATTTTCACAAAAGAGTGAATAAGGAAATAAAACAAAAACCTTATTCTAGTAGATGTCTAGTAAATTTTGCCTCTAACTTGAATAGCCAAAAGTAAGACAAAGAACGGTTCCTTAAATTAAATAGCTCATAGCTTTCCCTGTTTACTTAAAAGAATGGGAATTACAAGGTTTTGGACCTTCATAAAATTAAAGTGACACAAAGACCTGGTAACATAAGTGAGTTTTACCAAGCTAAAAATACCCTTTTAGTGCACATGACAGGAACCAATTATTTAAACAATTTCCCAGCCGTATCTTCAGTATCAGAGACTAGTTCCCACCAAGGCCTCACATCTTCCTTCTCAACCAGATCCTCAACTTCCATAGAGAGATTTTCTTCAATGTCCCCATCCTCGCTCTCATATTCGGAGGCATCAAAATCATATTCCTTTCTCTCCAATCCTGGTTTGTATGTCCACTCAAGTCTCTTCAGGACATCACGATCCTTCCACTTCCCCAATACTGATGAAGCCTCTTTTTTAGCCTTCCCCAGCAGGACTTCCTTCCATGAAAACCCCACATCAGCACATCTCTTGAGATCTCCATTGTTGTTATCCCCTACAACAACTGTCTTCAGACATCTCAATCTTGCTTCTCTCAAAACATCCAGAAAATCAGAATCATCTGAAACAAGAACCAAACACTCTACCCGTCTCTTGTCCATCATTTCCACCATACGATTTCTTAATGCAATATCCGCTGCTTGAGGCTTATCCGACACAGTCTGAACCCAAAAACCTGCCCTCTTGAGCTCATCAGCAAGACCATATCCAACCTTCGGAGTTAAAACATCCCTGACAGCTTTTTTATACTTCTCCATCTTCATGGAAAACTTGGCAACCAACTTTACCCTCTGCTTTCCTCTTGCAGACTCCAACCTATTCATCCGTTTCATCTGTTCCCGTTCATGAAGTTGCTTGAAGTGATTAACGAGCTTGACATTCGTATAGAATTTCCTGCCACAGACTCGACATAAGTACGGCTCAGCAGGCATAATTATTCCTTTTTTCTCTAACTGATCCAGCGCCTTCCTCTCTTTCCTTTGCTCTCTAACTACAGGTGGGACATAACTAAAGGCATGGCGATTGGCATAAGCAACCATATATCGGATAATGCCAAATGCAGATGCCGCAGTCCTAAGTTTAACAGCGGCCTCGTAAGGAGGAAATGAGTTGGGTGGCTTGTTATCCAAGTCCCAGAAGATACCAACATTGTTTCCCACAGTTTTCGGCACCAAAGTAGAAGATGGGTCTGAAGAACCAAAACGCAGCTTCAATCCAAAATGAGAAAATTTACCCAAGTCAAGACCTTGACCAAGGTCTTGAGTTGGAGATCTTCTAGAGAGTATTGCAGACAACGAAACACGAAATCTTAGAAATCCAACCATACCCAACTCCTATTTCTTTGCCCTCTAATCAGTTGAGTTGCTGAAAAGATTATTAAGAAGTAAGGAAAACAAAGAATATCTAGATTTGGAAAGAAAAACAATCTTCCGCCATGTTCATATCATAACTACTGTGTTATTCGACTATCCGGTGATACTTAATCCTATGCGAGATTGAGAAACATAAGATGAAAAGGAGAAATTGAAAATCCGTGCAAAGATGTATACGATTGTGAAATTCTAGGGAAAGAGAAGCAAGGGATCGACTAACCTTTGAGCGTCGAAGGCACCAAATGGAGATCCAGGAAATAACTCACAGAAGCGGTGAGTTTTTTTTGGGGGGAAAATTTCGGGTCAGTACCTGTACTTTGCTGCCTATGTCACTTTGGTTCCTTTAAAATGCAACAATTCATTATCCAACCTTTCGAAACATGACAATCGATGATTATCTGCCGTTAATTAGTTGATAATCAGGTGTTAAGTGGCATTTAAAAAAGACACAAATGTACTTTGAGTGTCATCTTTATCGATCATCCAAATATTGAACAAAAATTAACAATTTTAAATCCTTATCTCTTCTGTTTAAGAAAGTTAGGATCACCAAAATACCCATCCAAACATGATTCCAACTTTCTTGGATGGAAAATGTAAGGATTGGGACTTTAATTTTTTGTCAATGTTTAGATACTTGATAAAGAAAATTAAGTAATACATGAAGGGCATTTGTATCTTTTACAAATGTCACTTAAAAATTGGTTAGCTGCTAGTACTGGATTGTCACGTTTTAAATGTATGGGTACTGAATTGTCGCATTTTAAAATTTGGGGACCAAAGTGGCACTAGGCCCAAAGTACAAGGTACTAATCAGGAATTTTCCCTTTTTTTTTAAGGGACCAAGGGAGTTTGGTGCTCTTTGCCTCTTTCCCAAGTCTGCATCTCTAGTACTAATAGTAGTAGGCACATTGGGTGAGCACCAATTGGATTAGGTCAGGTTGAGGTCAACCCTAACCCAATCTGATATGTAAAACGCCAACTAGGGTTGCCAACGTGGTAGGTCCAATTAGATGGATCTGAATGACCCTACCCGATTGATTTGGTTCTTATTCCAGAACCAGGATCTAATACCGATGGATCTGTTCCAATTTTGCCCATCAGGTCAAACTCAATTGTCCCAATAACCAATCGGTTAAGTTTTAGGTCTAAACATTATAGGCCCTATGAGGTGTGGTTTGATTTAGGTTCCTTAATGGTTATTGGCGGATCAATTCCAATTTTATCCAAATCAAATCCATACATAACTCATTGACAACCCTAATGCCAACTACATTGGGTTTGAGTTGGTCTAACTCTCTACCTCCTTTTGTGAAATCATCAAATGTTCTTATTTCACATATTCAAGGATTTTTAGCATCTCACCTTGTTTTATATAAATAATAAATGTTAAATCCAAATACCATATTTGATATGGAGTTAATACTTGCTTGTGCATATTACACATATATCCTCTTACACTAGTGATAAGCAAAAAGAATATAGTTATCACGCTTCTAAAATAGGGTAAAATACTTATACCTCCTCTGACGTTTCTACTAAGTACTTAAACCTCCCTTGATGTAAAATCTGCTTGCTGACCCCTTTTCCTTAGTTGCACATTAGAAATTTAATTGAAATATAAATCTATTGCTCTAAATTTTTTGAAATACCCAAATTACCCATGAATTATGCCTAGGTTCCGCTGACGCTTCTAATAAGAACATTGTTGTCATTTGAAACCTTTTCATATCTGCTCATCGTCTTAACAATCCAATTTCTCCTTATGCACTCAAAAAGAGACACTACGGGATTCTACTTGGCTTCCATTATCCATTTGTTGAAGGATTAGGACATATTGTTAGTTAAGCCATCAATCTTTGCACTTGTGTTGAAAGCATGTCTACTCCAAAATGTCCTTGACTCACTCCCAAGCTGGTTGACTAAAATTCTTCAACTTCAACATTGCCTCATTAAAATCTTGAGCTATATAAGCACTTGTTGCATCCCAAAAGGTGAGCGATGTTTAAGTACATATAAGAAAGTCAAGGGAGAAGTATTTTACCCAAACATGATTATGGGTAATTTTGGTATTTTAAAAAATTAGAACAATAAATTTATATTTCAATTAAGTTTATAATGTTTAACTAATTGAAGGGGTCAATAAGAAGATTTTACATCAAAGGTTAGGGGAGGTCTTTGCAACATTTAAAGGTGAGGGGAAGTATAAGTATTTTACCCTCTAAAATATTTTGCCTTCCAATATGTACATGCATGCATACATTTACATATGCTTACTTACAAGTACACACACAAACATATATATATATATATTACATATGCATACTACATATCTAAAAAATAATGGCATACATAAATAAATGTTAATATAATATTTATATATGTAAATATAAAGCAAAATAGGGTTTAGGGTAGATTGGATTGACCTAGGTCTCAACCTTAACCTAACTCAAAGTTAATTCCGATTCATACTTTTTCAATCCTTAGCCCAAACTTCAACATGATCCAACCCAACCCAACTTAACATTGGTGGAAAATCGGGATCAGGCTGATCCAACCCAAGTTGCAGTTCTAGTGTACATTATTATTGAGTAAACATGTAAGCTGAGTTGGACCAGAATGACCCAAATGAGACAGCAATGAAAATAGAGTTAGGTTTGGGAGATGTTGACCTGGGCTACGATTAGGTCATTTTTGCAACCTTCCCCTGCACCATTGCATTTGTACTAGTGCAAAAGTGTTGTGTTGAGATCAAATTTTGATTTACTTTTGTTTTGTGTTTAGTACGAGGCCAACCACAAACATCCAAACTGGTCCTTCAAATTCAATACGAGCCTGTTTGGAAGGGTCTGCTATAGAAGTGGTGATTGTTGAGCGTGTGTGTTTCAGATAAGCTACTCAGAGTAGCTTCACTCAACAATCATAAAAATGGCATTTGGAAGGCACATGCTTCATTATGGGATTTTACTAAACATAACTTCTGCATTTTCACCTTAGGCTCCATTTGTTTGCGATACAAACGCTGAACCAGGGTATTTATGTACTTCGATTCGCATTTGTGAGTGTTCATTTGACGTGTAAAAATGTAATGATTAAGAGATCAAAAATGTATTTTTTTACACGTTTGTAATACGAGGAGAGAACATTACTGTACCTATTTTTTTGATACATTTTTGTGTTTTGATAATTTTGCTTTTTGACCAAAGTAAAGACATTGGAGCATTTAATGATGGGGGTGCATGCTTTGCACCGATTTCAAATAAACAAAATAAGTACAAAAACGGTTTAAAAATGCAAACCAAAAAGAGGGTAATTATGCAAAGTATATATTTGCGTTTATATCGCAACCAAATGTAACCTTAGGCTCAGTTTGGAAATAGTACAAATACAAATTTATAGAGTGCAAAACCTTGTATTTTGTATTATCTTGTATATATTTGCACTGTACACACTTATATTTGTACTCCTTCCAAATTGAGCCTTAAATCCATCTTGATACACAAAATGTCATTGTGCAAAACTCCTAACTGGCACAAAATATGCCGTGCCAATGTAGAGCTGTCAATAGATCGGGTCTAGTCCACACAGGGTGGAACCGTTCCCAAAATCATAACCAAGACAAAAAGTTTAGATCAGAACAAAAAACAAACTATTAATTGGGATAATCAGGTCTAACCTCATTTCACCCAATTATACTTGACATCTACAATCATGATAAATACTATATACAGTGGACATTTGACTTGGATTTTGTGCAAGTCATGGTGTTTGGTCCAAGTGTGTTTGAAAAACAATGCAGCACCACATAAGCCTGTCCTCCAAAGGAAATTGAAATGTTGTTAGGTTAAACCTTTTATCAAAGAAATGTGTTATTCGAGTTGTTGGGTGATGTTTCCTACAACAATGCATGCTTTTTTTTTTCACTATTTAGTTTATATGGTGGCTAATGGCATTTAGTTGTCACCACACACACATATGGTGAACATGGGTCTATTTGGTTTGGTTCCAAGCCTGAACTTGGAACATACGAACTTACTCTGTGGGTCAATTCCAAAATTTTGGAACCAAAACCTATCTTGTCAAATTTGGTTTTAGCCTTAGCGATTCCAAGGTCTACTGATGTAATCTGTTCAATTTCAAATTTTTGGAACCAAAATCTATCTTGTCAAATTCGGTTCTAGCCTTGGTGATTCCAAAGTCTATTGATGTAATCTGTTCTTTCTTCACCCCCTTCCCCTCTAGAGACTGTTCTTGATTCTCAACAACAACAACAATAATTCTTTATAAGTGACTCAATGGTAAAGTGAGACCATAGTCGTTGTAACCATGAGTGCTTGGTTCAAATCTTTACATCCTCAATGTATTTTAAAATTTATTTTTAGGCAAGTTTAGTTCCAAAACCAGTTCCACCAAGGCCAATTCTATGAATCTGTTTGGGTAATATAAACCCCTAGGTCCTAGACTTAGTTGGGTAGGAATTAGTTCTACCAATTTGAAATCAGACCATGTGTGCAAACAGATTGGGTAAGGTCAATTGAAGACCGATTTGAGATTGGTTCCAGGTAGAATCTATTCATTTGCTCATCCCAACTATTTATATGTTAATAAGACAAATATTTTTTAAATAAAATTATCTTATATATTACATAAAATTTATCCTTTTCAGATATAAAATATAAAAAAAAAATTATGAAACCTTTATATACTATTAATCAATTCAGGTCTTAATCAATTATTTGTATTCAGGTCTTAATCAATTCGAAATAGCAAAAGCCGGTCCCAACCCAATTATAATCGGGACACAAAGCTCAAAAGCAGAACCGGTACAATTGGGTTCACTTCTATCAGAGGTTTCCAAATCAAAACCGATTAGCCTATACCGGAAGTAGAGTGCCACATCGTTCAAGAAAGACGAAAGAGAGAAAGCTATTATAAATAGAAGAAAAGAAATCAGGATAAACATACATACCTAGATGGGTGATCAAGAAGGCTCATGGCTTAGGTTTGCACTGGGGAAGAGTGCCTGCCTAACATCTCCCCAATGGCACCGGGGGTAAGCGTTCGCGTGGCCCCTACCAAATTCCTAATTTCAAGTTTTTACTCTCTGTTTTGTTAATGGGGCTACATCTTAGTCCCATATTCTAGGTTTTGGTCTCACGAGTTTTCCCATCTTTGGTAATGCAAGGAGAAGTAATTTCAAGATTCTCAACCATTTTGCTGACTACATTGCTACACGTTGTGATCCTTTCTTAGTTTCTAGTTTCTACTATCAAAAATTCAAAGGAAAACGGAAATACAATTTCGATTCATTGGATCAGAACAATATATATCTTAGACGATAATTTTTTGGTCAAAAACCGTTGATTCGATCAATAATCCGGTGGTTGAACCCTTGAGATCTGGATAATGGTTTTTTTGACAAAGGACTGACTCAAGGATGAAGATAGAATCGGTTGCCTGAATAATAATTCTGGGCTGAGCAGTCCAACTGTTGGAAAACCATGATACGAACATGGCTATGTAAGCATAACCATGGAAGCCGAACTGGCCAACCCAGATAATTCTTTGATGAACAAACTCAGATAGTTCTTGAAGCATACTCGGGACGGACCCTTAAAAGCTCAGGCGAAGGCTTTTTGAACAGGCAAGAGAGTGGTGGGTCTTGGACCAAACGACCTCTGGGCGCTGGGCGGTTGATTCATAAATGACTACACCAGCGTGATCTTGAACCAATGAATGGCGGGGAAGGAAAGGAGGACTTTAATCCCACATCGGCTGTTGGAAAGAACGGAAGAGTTAGCATGGGCTATAAAATGTGATGGAAGACACTGGAGAAGTCATACCTTTCTCGGCCTTTTGGCTAAGATCAAGTGTAGTATCTGTTCTTATCAGTTTAATATCTGATACGTGGGCCATCGGTCCGCATGATATTAAATTTATTTTTCTAGGGGGAAGACCCACCGCAGTAGCTTGCTACTGGGGTCCTCGCGCGTCGCCTATGCGTTGCACTACTGCACGGGCCTGGCGCACCCCACCAATTCATTGTTTAAAGCTTTCATTGTCCAAATTAGAGTTGTGAACTAGTGTACATAAACTTGTTCGTAGCATTTGATTTGATCTTCATCCTTTTCTAGTGTTGTGTTTGATCCTTTTGTCAAGGGGAAATGCCACAACTCTATAAGATGTCTGTTTTCTTGTGTTGATGATATTAGAGCACAAACTCGAGCTTGTTCTGAGGTTGGGGAACGGTGTTTCTCCCCCCGGTCTGCCTTCTGCCACAACTATATAAGATATCTGTTTTCTTCGTCCTTTAGGTTCAGTTTGAAAAAAGTACAAATACATATGTGCATTACACAAAATACAAGGTTTTGCATTGCATGCTATATATTTGTATTTGTTTTCCAGAACTTCGCCATTTGCAGACTGCAATACAACCTTAAATTCACCTTGTGACTTGTGATTTGCATGCTATAAATTCACCTTGTGACTTGTTACAAAAAGTTAAAAATTATTATAATGATTATAATTAATTAATAATTATTTCTAATAATAATTAATAATAATAATAATTAATAATTCATTATTAACTTTTTGTAATTCAATAAAGAAATAATATTAAAAAACTATTATAATGATTAATAATTAATTAATCTTTAATAATAATGATTATAGTAACTAATAATTCTTAATTAATATTTAATTTATAACTAATACTAATTATTAATAAAATTAATTCTAAATTAATAATTAATAATTTCTAATTTTTAATAATTAATTATAATAATTACTGTTATCTTAGTGGTTTCAGCAGTTCGAACCAGAGGAAGAAGAAGAAGAAGAAAAGGAATTGTGGAATCTGATAGCTTAAACCCTATTAGTCGACCCTAATATGAATTAGCCTCCAATTAGTCATACAAAGGCTAAACTGCCCCCCACTTAAGTATGGGACAGGAAGTCTCTATTAAAACTGTCACATAAGCACATAACTTAACAAAAATAAAATGACTAATCTACCCTTATTCGGCTAGCTCTAACACTCCCCCTCAAGTTGGAGAATATATATCATATAATCCTAGCTTGTTACATATATAGTTCACTTTCCCTGTGCTTAAGCTTTTTGTAAACAAATCTGCCCATTGATCACCTGAGCCCACAAGTTCTGTGCTTCTCTCTCCAATTAAGACCTTCTCCCTCACAAAGTGGCAATCAATCTCTATGTGCTTTGTTCTCTCATGAAAAACAGGGTTAGATGAGATGTAGAGTGTAGCTTGATTGTCACAGTATAGTTTCATAGGTCTAGCCATGGAGAACCCGATTTATTGTAAGAGATTCCTCAGCCATACTAATTCACATGTAGTGTGTGCCATGGCTTTGTATTCGACTTCAGCATTGCTCCTTGCCACAACTGTCTGCTTCTTATTCTTCCATGTCACAAGATTTCCTCCAAGAAATGTGCAGTAACCTGTAGTAGATCTTATATCAAACACAAAGCCTACCCAATCTACATTTGTATACCCAATTACCTCAAGTCTTCCTTCTGGTTTGTACAATAACCCACGACCTGGAGCTCCCTTTAGGTACCTTACAATTCTAAGAACTGCATCCCAGTGAGGTATCCGAGGGTTCTGCATAAATTGGCTCACCACACTGACTGCAAAGGAGATGTCTGGTCTCGTGATAGTCAAATAGTTCAGCTTCCCCACTAACTGTGTATACCTTCCAGGATCATCAAATATTTCCCTTGTATCACTGCTCAACTTAGCATTTGGCTCCATGAGAGTTTTAGCCAGTTTTGCACCTAACAGTCATGTTTCATCCAACAGATCAAGAACATATTTTCTTTGGCACAGGTTTATACATTGTTTTGATCTAGCAACTTTTATACCCAAGAAATACTTCAATGTCCCAAGGTCTTTTGTTTGAAAATGGTTTTGCAGAAAGACCTTTAATTTATTGAATCTCAATTTGTCACTACTAGTTATGATAATATCATCCACATAGACCACTAATAAAATCTTTCTAGCTTCTGAATCATAGCTGAACACCGAGTGGTCAACCTGACATTGTTTCATTCCAAAATTCTTCACCACTTCACTAAATTTCCCAAACCAAGCACGAGGCGATTGTTTCAACCCATAAATTGCCTTTTTCAATCTGCACACCTTACCATCGTCCCCCTAAGCAACAAACCCAAGTGGTTGCTCCATATATACCTCCTCCATAAGGTCACCATGAAGGAAGGCAATTTAATGTCAAGTTGAAACAAGGGTCAATCATACATAACTGCCAGGGAAATTAAAACACAGACAGAGCCAATCTTAGCCACTGGAGAGAAGGTCTCCATATATTCCACCCCATACAACTGTGAATAACCTTTAGCAACAAGTCTAGCCTTCAGACGCTCCACACTACCATCCAACAAGTATTTAACAGTATACACCCATTTACAACCCACAACATGCTTACTAGGAGGAAGAAGAGTAGAGAGCTTCCATGTTTGAGTATACTGAAGGGTAGAAAGTTCTTCCTCCATTGCCTGCCGCCACCCAAGTGAGCTAAGAGCCTCTTGGACATTCTTAGGTATAGAAATAGATGACAACAGTGAAACAAACTGGCGATGTGAAGCGGAAAGGCGAGAGACTAAAACAAAATTGGAAATGGGATTGAGGGTACAACTACGTTTACCTTTCCGTAAAGCAATGGGAAGATCAAGTCCTGAAGGTTCTGGGACAAGAGCAACAACAAGATCCACAGACAAGGTAGAAGTTGGAGGAGGAGCCGGTGTCTGTCGATGAGTATACACGTGCCGGATCGGTGGTCGTTTAGTAGGGATCTGCATTGGAGGAGGTGAAGGGTCAACCCCAACTAGAACAACCGGAATGGAATCACAGACTAGAAGAGGAAGAAGAAGCAAAGGTGGAGACACCGATGCTTCAGGTTCTGAGAAGAATGGGATAGACTCAAAAAAGGTGACATCAGGACAGACATAACACTTTCAAGTAATGGGATTGTAACACTTGTACCATTTTTGAGTTCGAGAATAGCCAAGAAAGACACACTTAATAGAGCGTGCATCCAGCTTGTCTATCCCAGGACTCAGATTGTGAACAAAGCACACACAACCAAAGATGCGGGGTGTTGATGGAAAGGGAGACAAGGTGGGGAACAAAATAGAAAAGGGAGACCGACCATGAAGAATGAAGGAGGGCATCCGATTAATAAGAAAACACGCAGTAAGTACAACATCACTCCAAAATCGTTTAGGAACACTCATATGATGAAGAATAGACCAAGTAGTTTCAAGGAGATGACGGTTCTTTCATTCAGCCACCCCATTTTGTTGAAGAGTGGATGCACATGAAGTTTGATGAATGATGTCATGTTGTTCTAAATATTGTTGAAAGGAAGCAAGAAAGTAGTCACGACCGTTATCTGAACAAAAAACTTTGATTGGAACACCAAATTGTGTACGTATTTTAGTATAAAATTTTTGAAAAATGGAAAATAATTCGCTCATTTCTTTCATTAAATAAATCTCTGTCATCCTTGAACAATCACCAATAAAAGTGACAAAATACTTGTAACCATTATAAGACTATTTTAATCGGACCCCAAACATCTGAATGAACCAAAGAAAAATGACTCAACATACGACTATCAACTCTATGACTAAAGGGAACCCGACGATTTCCCATACTGACATGACTCACATTGTAAAGACAACAAATGACTCAAAGACGGAATCAGTATCTTGAGTGCCTTGAGAGATGGATGTCCCAGTTGACAATGCCACTGTAGAGGAGTGAGTGAAGTCTGAAGTGCAACTGACGATCCACTACCATCAAGGTAATACAATCCACCAGCCTCATGCCCCCACCAATCTTCTTCCCCGTCTTGAGATCTTGAAAAACACAAAAGAAAGGAAAAAATGTAATAGAGCAATTAAGAGTCTTGGTTAATTTACTAACAGACATAAGATTGAATGGAAAACTTAGGGACATATAGAACAGATGATAAAGAAAGAGAAGYYGTGYCAACATTACCAACACCACAGATGGGAGAAGAGGAACCGTTGGCAAGGGTAACAGTTTGAGATGTGGAAGTTTCAGAGAGGGAAGAGAACACACCTAGAGTCTTGGTCATGTGATCAAAGGCTCTAGAGTCAATAATCCAGGGAGAGGGTTTGGATGCCAGACAAACTATACCTGAGTGGGCAAGGGTGGCTGTAGTATGATGTGAAGTAGCATGGAGGAACTTCTCATACTCATCACGTGGTACACTCACCATCTCCTTCCCAGAAACAGATGTAGATGTAGAAGGTGTTAGATCTGCCTATTGGTTATTACTGACATCAACCCCACCAGTTACTACATGATTAGCTCACGTAGGAGGGCCATGGAGATCATAACAAAAATTCACCGAATGTTTGTCCCTGCCACAATGGGTACACTTCCTTGTAGAGTTGTTTTTTCCTTTACCACGACCTTCCCTTGATTCACAGCCAAATACGGAACCACCACGACCTCCTCGGGAGGCATGTCCTCCCCCTCTAGTACCACGTCCACCTCCTCTGGCTATCACAAATGCTGATCTGTCAGACTGTGTGGAATTCTCTGTAGATCCCAAAGAAATCCTACGAAGCCATGCAAAAACTTCCTCAAGTGTAAGAAGAGTAGAACCTCCCAATATTTGGGCCCTAACTGGTTCATATTCTGATTTCAACCCCACTAAGAACCTAGTGACATCTAGTTGTTCTCTCTGTTGTTGCTGAACCTTAACATCTGGAGTGAGGGAATGATAGACATTGAGTTCATTTATGAGGTTCTTCATACTGGCATAATACTCTTCTAGGGTTTTATTCCCTTGCTGCAGATCGAAATACTTCTGATAGAGCTGATATACCCTTGTAGTATTATCCTGCCCAGAATAAAGCTTCTTGGCATGTTCCCATATGTACTTAGTTGTATCTAAGAATATAAAGTTAGCACTTATTTTTGAGTTTCATGCTATTCCATAACCATGTCATGATTTGGGCATATTCCTATTCCTAGTCATCAAACCCTAGAGAGTCAGCTGATGGTTTATCTTCCTTCACGTGTTTCACTTTCCTCTTTGCCTTGAGGAAAACTTCCACTGACTTGGCCCATGGCACACAATTCTCACCATTAAGTTTAATGGAGGTCATCTGCACACCCAAATAAGCAAAGGGGATCATCACACTCGATTTCTAATCACTAGAACCACCTCCCATTGCTGCCATTATGTCTCCCCGACTGCTATCTCTAATGCTGAACTCTACAGCAGCCAAGGCAACACTACAACAGTCTCTAAAATCAGGTGATAGTTTCACAACAAGTCACAACCAGTCACCACTGTGCACATACTACCATTCGGATTAAGAACAAAAGGTAAACCAACATTCAGACAACACCAACAAGGCAGAAAATTGATGTAGGCAATTCGACCATTCCTTCCAGCCCCCCGAAAAAACAACTTTTGTTCTTGCTCACACCATTACTAATTACGCAGAGCCATAAATCACCACTACAGTAATTCAACAATTTACTAACCACATACAAGCCCTCTTGAGGCTGCTCAATAAAGGGTGAGCATCAAAAGCATCACCACACAACCATCTCTGTCCCACATGGTACAGGTTTGTCTGGCCCTTTTTTTTGGTCACTACCAGTCCAAAGACATCAACTACAACCACTACAGTAACCCTTACACCATTCGGTCACTATAAACATAACCTATTCTTAGGCCTTCTGCCAAGAACCAAGGCTACAAATAACCTAGTTCTTTAAGTTATGGTCAGTCCGAGCAGATTTTTTAGGGTTTTCCAACCCAGAAACACTAACAACACAAAAAAAAAGGATAACCAACCTTGATGGAGAGCTTCAGTCGACCATCCACTTATTTCTGGAGTTATTCTCTTGAAAGGCAATCAAGTTCTGAGCAGAGAAAGAGAGGCCGAAGTGTTCTCAAACCTAGGTCGAGTCTGTGTTCTCCATTTGCAGTCCAAAGAGAAGAAAAAGAAGTCACAAATAGAAAGGAGCAGCAGTCACGAGCAAAGATTTAAAGAGCAACGTCCTGCTTTGATACCATGTTATCTCAGTGGCTTCAGCAGTTCGAACCAGAGGAAGAAGAAGAAGAAGAAGAAGAAGAAGAAGAAGAAGAAGAAGAAGAACAATCGAATTTGATAGCTTAAACCCTATCAGTTGACCCTAATATGAATTAGCCTCTAATTAGTTGTATAAAGACTAAACTGCCMCCACACTTAAGCATGGGGCAGGAAGTCTCTATTAAAACTGCCACATAAGCACATAACTTAACAGAAATAAAATGACTAATTTACCCTTATTCGGTTAGCTCTAACAATTACAAATTGTCTATGAATTATTATTAATTTATTATTAACTATTATAATAATTAATAATTAATAATTGGTAATAGTTAATGATAATAATTCTTATTACATAATAATAATCAATAATTAATTATTCATTATTAACTTATAATTCAATAAAGAAATAATATTAAAAATTGTTGTAATGATTAGTAATTAATTAGTATTTAATAATAATGATTATAATAATTAATAGTTATAAATAAAATTAATATTAATTACTACTTATTAATTTTTAATTAATAAGTTATAATAATAATCATAATAATCAACAATTAATAATTAATAATTAATGAATATTCAATTTTTAACTAATACTAATAATTATAAAAATTAATAATTAATAATTAATTATTAATTACTGATCATATAAGTAATTATTATAAATTAAGAATTACTGTAATAATTATTAATTAATATTTAATCAATAATTAACTTATCACTAATACTAGTTATTATTATTAATTACTATTAATAATTAATAATTGTTAATAGTTAATTATAATAATTAATATGAATTAATAGTAATTAAAATTGTTATAATGGTAAATAATAACAATGTGAGAAAAGGAAAAACAACGTACCTCTTCGAAATCACTCTGGCAAATAATCTAACGGCGACCTAAGGACATTATATCCTCTAGCAACAACGTATCATGTCTCCTTCGGTGTGGCAGAAGCTCCTTGAATGTCTCCGATCGATCAGGCATTGAACAAATATGAGTGAAAATAGTTAACGCGAGGTGATGGGTCCAATGGGTCCCTATGCTTAAATAAATGTAAAAGGGTAAAGTTGTCTTACAGTCAAGCAAATATATTAGCTGACCGTCCAGATCGTATTGTCAATTAGGCCCTCGACTTCTTTTAGGGCAAGTCGGTGCTCACACCCTTCGAGTAGCCCCTTGCAACCTTGCATTGGGAATATCTCCCATAAAATAAACCATATAACTACAGAAATATTCCCAACGCAAGGCTATAAAGGCTGTTGGAACGGGCTTTGCTCTGACTGAAGTTGGACTCCCGAACAAGCCCTAAGACTCTAAGTTGGAACATTGTCCCACATCGACCAAAGAAGTTAATAGCAATGGAAGGAAATGAGTATAAATAGAGTGAAAGAAAAAAGAATAATCATACTTACCTGGACGGAGTCAATGGGTGATCAAGAAGGCCCATGGCCTAGGTTGGCGACCTCCATTGCAGTGAGGAGGGGTGCCCGCCTAACATCTCCCCAAGTGGGAGAGTGTACGTCATAATTTGTGGCAGTGGGGTACGCGTTTGCGCGGCCCCTACCCAATTCCCATTCAAAAATCTGTTCAATGGTGTGGTGTCAATCTGAATGAAAAAATCAAAATCGAATTGAAACTGAATTATAAAAACACCAAAATAACTGAAATCAAATTATATAATATATATTATATTATATATTTATATCATGAAATCAAATTTGATTGTATTGTATACTAATATATAAATATATATAATATATTATTATATATTGTACATTATATACTAAATTAATCCAAAATCTAGAAAAAAAACCGAATTAAAAAAATCAAAATCAAAATTTTTGGTTTGATTTTTCAGATTAATGCTCACCCCTAATCTGACAAATTTCTGCCACATTTTAGTCAACTCTTGGGTATCCAACTATTGGTTGAACGAGTAAGTTGACTCAATTTAAAAGAACAAATTTGATTGTGTTATGTTATCATTGCTATTTTTGGGGTGAGTCGGTGGGCAAAAGAACCAAAAAATCGAATCGATCAAAATTAAATCGAAGAATCAGTTAACCGAGTCAATTGGTATACATATATTTCTATATATTTTTTATATATTATAAATTAATAAATATGTATTATATATAAATATATATTTATAATATATTGTAAAAATTTAAAAACTAATAAAACAACGAACTGAACTGATGATTAACCGATTGGTTTTGATTTGATTTCAGTTACCGGTTTTCCAAAAACCGGTACTACCAGTTTAGTTACAAAACCTAAACCGTGAGCACCCCTAATTTCTAGTTTCCTACTAGTGGGTTGGTTTTTTTTTTTAATTTTTACAAAACAGGGAGATTAAAAAAAAAAAAGAAAAAAGAAAACCAAAACAGCAGACAACAAGATCTAGCGAGGGAGAGCTCTGCCTGCTGCGTCAACATAGATGACAAAATTTAGCTCCCCGGGCGGGGCGTGCTACAGGGAAACTTCACGATCCACACCTTTACTAGCCAACCGATCTGCAACTACACTTCCTTCTCTGTGCGTGTGGGAGTAAGAGATCTGTCTTGCGGTCCTCTAGGCTATCAGCTTGCACTCCTCCGCTAACTTAAGACACCTCCATGGGATCTTCGAGAAGGGAATCTCCTTTGATGGTGATGGTCTCTCTCTGAACCTGCAAAGCTTACTTGTGGGCTTAAAGGGCAGCCCATATTTCTGCCACAACAATTGAAGAGTTTGTCTATCTTTCCACATTTGATTGTCAAAACATGCCCTCTGAAATCTGAATCCCTCATAATGCAACCAAAGGAACAACTCTCATCTTCTCTAACCGAGGTGTCAAAATTTATCTTAATGCATATTGGATTTGGGGCTATTTATCTTATCCAACACAGGTTTTTTGGAAAGAAGTGGACATTGAAAAGGGGATTGCCAAACAGTTATTTCTTGGCTAAAGAAGAGAGAAGAATATCTCCCTGGAGGATGAGGCCGCTGGTAAGACAGGCACAAGTTCTGAGGGATTCCCTAAATACCTCGTTCATGTGGACTCCCAGAAGTGCCAATTCTTTGGTCGACATGTTGGCTAGATTGGGTATGTCTAAGGATCGGCTCGAGTAGGGTTGCCCAGGACCGGGCTGTAACCTGTAATTTTTTGCTTTCTGCTTCTTCTCTTCTCTTTTTAAGAAGCAGCTTTGTTTCTTGATGAATTCTTGGTTCTTCTCGGCTCGAGTAGGCTTGCCTTTTGCAGCCAAGCTTGTTGTATCTTGGTTCTTTCAGGTTATCTTTAATGAATTCTTTTTGTTACTTATTAGAAAAAAGAAAGATGGTTTTCGATATGGGAGTTTTGTAGCGGTATTTGCTTCTATAAACTCTTTTGCATAGTCCCAAACTTTGAATACAATTTGAATTTGAAGGGGTGAAAATGATTTGTTATTGAATATTTTGAAATTTCGATTCTTCCAAAGGTGCCAAAAGGTGGAAGTTATTCTCTCCCAAACCACCTATTCCCTCAATTATTGATTTCTGCCACTAGTCTATCAGATCCCAATCAGGTCTGTCCATGGAATCTTGAAAAAGGCTTCCCACTAGCCTCTGTACAAAAAGGGCAATCAGTTTGTAACTTTAGGCTTCTCTCTTAAAGATTCTTTTTTTTGGAAGGATTTTGTTAAAGATCAAGAGCCAAAGAAAGACTTCTAATTTTCCGGGACAATAGAATTTTCTTGATTTTTTAATTAGACTTAGGGCATGTTCGTTTCCTCTTAACTCTTCTTTCATAAGAGGAATCTTTTAACTTTTAGGCTATGTTTGGTTTGAAGGAAAAGGTAGAAAAGGAAGGGACCCTACATTTTATAACCTTTATCTTCTGGATTATGTCGGCCTCATCTTGCAAGACATTTTGGATTGGTTGTAGATCTACCCAATTATCACACCAAAAACTTACAAGTAGCCCCATTTCCAATTCTCCACATGATACCCTTTTTAAGATTAACAATTTCATGAGTGATTTTCCTCCACGCCCAAGAACAAGAATATGGAGTCTTGTGCTCCAAGAAGTCCATGTTTTTTAGGTATTTATGCTGAACAAGTTGCACCAAGAGATTATTTTTGTTAGAGATGATCTATTGATTTTCCAACCAAGTTTCATTAGATTCACTTGATTTATTTGGCGTAATTTTTTTAACCTCATATTCCCTTTCCTTTATCTGTACAAACTGAGTTGCAACTTGTGAGCACGAAGGATTTATTCTTTTGCTTTGTACTCCACAGGAAATTCCTCTTTGTTTTGTAACCTTTTTGGGCAGGCCAAACATACTCATCTGGTATTGATCTAGGTTGCTTATTACTGATTTTAACAGAGTTATTTTCCCTCCAAAGGAAAGAGACTTGCTTTTCCACCCACCCTTTCTTTTTTGTTTTAATTTTCTCAAGCACTCCATTAAAGATGCTTTTTGTCACCCTTTTTGATTTCTTGGTAATCCATCCCCCAACCCAGGATTTGACAGGATTTGACCCCAAGTCTCCGCTACAATTAGGGATGGCCACGAGCTGAGTTCTTCACGAGCTACTCAAGCTCAGCTCAGCTCGATTTTAACCGAGCTTTGAGTCAAGCTCGAGCCCAATTTACAGGCTCGTTTATTAATCGAGTCGAGGTAGAATAGCTACATACATATGTACACACATATAATAATGATGATGATGATAATAATAATAATAATAATAATAATAATAATAATAATAATAATAATAATAATAATTTTATTTTTATATATAACAATAACTAATTATTATAGTTCTTAATTTTTAAAATATCAAATAAAATATTATATATATTATTTTTATAAAACATTTTTCTCAAGTCGAACTCGAGCCTCATACTACCTTGGCGAGTCAAGCTCGAATAACTAGTTATTCGCCTTGGCTCGGTTTGAATCCACCCCTAGCTACAACCAGTAGACCTTACTAACCAACTGGTTTGCGCCTTGCTTTTTGTCACCCTTTAGGTGATTATAGGGAATTCCCAGGTATTTTTCTTTTGTATTTGACCTTGGAATTAGGGGTGGATTTGAGTCGAGCCGAGCTGAATAGTACCACGCTTAAGCTAGGCTCAAGACTATTCTACAAGGCTCGAACTCGAGCTTGAGCTTGGTTTGAACCAGAACCTTGAGCTCGAGCTCGACTCGTTTTATATTTTATAAAAATATTTAGAAAAAATGTTTTATAAAAATAAAAATTATAATAATTAATAATTATAATAATAATAATAATAATAATAATAATATTATTATTATTATTATTATTATTATATATAGATATATTCGAGCCAACTCGCAAGCCTCACGAGCCGAGCTCTAATAGGTTCGAGCTCAACTGAAACTGAGCCAAGCTCAAACAGCTCGTAAAAAGCTCGACTCGTAAAAAACTTTGCTAATACATTTTTGGAAAAAATCATTATTGATTTTTGATATGGTTTTTGACTTGAAGCTCTTGCAAACTTATTTAAAATCTCCAGTATGTTATGGTAAGCTTACAGGCTGGCTTTTACAAATATGAGACAATCGTCAGCAAAGTGGTGGGCGGGTCTTGATACTCATTCGATGGTACTCAAAGCCACAAATTCAATTACTTGTTTAGTGGTGCTCAAAACCACAAATTCAATTACTCGTTCAATGGTGTTCAAAGCCACAAATTCAATCAGTTAGATTAGAATCTATTGCGGTCAATATCATGTAACTAGGGGTGTAAATGGACCGGTTTCGGATTGGATGGACCAATAAAAGATGTATTAAATATTGAATTGGACCAGTCCAGATTTAATGGTCCAAAGTATTTATTGAATTGGACCTGGTCCATCCATAATGGATTTACATTTAATTGGATCGGATTGAACCAATATCCGGTCCATTGATAGAAGATATGAATTCGGGTGTTAATGGACCAAGTTTGGGTTGGAATTAATCTAAATTAAAACCAATTTGAACAGATTAAACGATCCAAACATTGAATTGAATTGATCCGAAATGGTCTAGAGTACTCATCGGATTGGATTGGACCTGATCCATCTATAATGGACTCATATTGGATCGGATCGGGTTGAACCAAATCCGGTCCAATTGACACCCCTTCCTGTAACACAACACTTTTAGCTTTCTGTCATAATACATATTGATGATGCACAATCTGAATGCTCCTTGTTGGAAGACAGCTCGGACGTCGGACTAGTTATGTGGTCGGGTCGAGCTGCAAGACAAGAGAATCAGAGTGTTCCGGGGTGTTTTACCCGGTGTGGGCACTCCGATGCTTAAGTTAGCGATAGAGATTTAGAGAGCTGATAACTTGAGAGCATAAAAATGTGAGAGCTAAATCGTGCATACCTTGTGAGGTTGGAGGCAAAGCCTTTATAGGCAATCTGCCATGGGCCTTACGATGTGTGTCTGAGATCACCGGCCTGTCTAACCTAGACTTGGTTTCGCACCTGAAGATGGACTTCGAGTAAGCTGATAAAGATTATCCAGGTTTGTCCGATTCGGGTGGCAAGAAAAAATCAATTGACATACACCGTGATCCCGAGGAAATCGGAGACAACTGGCTTGCTTCTAGGAAGCTATGTGGCACCTCAACAGGTCGGTGGGTGCAGCAAACTGCTCGGGCCTCGGCCTAACTGGGTGACCCGAGGTGCCCAAGGCGACTAAGATCACTAAGGTGTTCGAGGTCGCTGAAATGTTGCCATATCATTCCGTCGCTCCACATGTCATCACATCATTGGACGGGCCAAATTATCTCTCATCACATATAACCCAAAATGTTTCAGGTGGAAACAACAATGCTACCAAACACAACCAACATTAATTTCACTCATGGTTAAAACTTGGAACAAAATATGACATTATTAGCGTGATGATATACATAATTGGACCCCCCCCAAAAAAAAACTACTGCGTTTGATAATGGTGATCTTCACCAAAATATAAAGGGTAATATGAGATATTCTACGCCAGGACTGTCTATCAGCAGAACACAGCATTTAGCTAATCGGCCAGCTTTAAAAAGGTACTGGGTGTCTATCTGGCCATGTCTCTATTTTCTCGAAATATTTGATTGGCACGACACCATCAAAACCTTCAGTCAAGATCACCTTGTTGTCTGACATGTAAAGCTTCATTTCATCTGAAATAAGAAACATATGCATCAATAATGATCCATTCCCAGGGGCTTTAATTGATCTTTGAACCCAAAACTTAAAAGGATTCAGCAGAAAATTTACCTTCCAGAGCCCTTCTAACATCCAGAAAGATCAGCAAGTTAACATCTTGCCGCATACCTGGAAGATTTTAAAGTCAAGTATACCATTAGAAGTTTGGAAATTCATATATTTCTTTCCTGGGAAAAATTAAAATATCGAAGTTCTTAAAACTTGTGAATAGAGATATGTTGAAGACTATGCCTATCTTCCCACAATAAGTAAACAAAGAACTGGAAGTCAATATGCATATCAATAAATTAATTGTTTTCAATTGTTTCAACAGAAAATATATCAGTAACATGGCATGGTAACTGGTTATTTTCCACCATGCCTTTCAGTAGTTGTTTCAATACTAACCAGGAATTAGTTGAATTGATAATTGAAAATGTCCTACGTTAGACTGTATTCATTCCACCTCCCCCAAGGCCCAAGATAGTTAGGACTAGCATCGGATAATTGATTTTTATAAACATAGATTGAAAGCTTTAAAACATAAAAATCTTTTATTTCCAGATATCCAAAAAAGAGACAAAATTTGGGGGGGAGGTATATGGACAAAAATCAAGTGTACCAAAACCTGCATAGTAAATTCCTATGGCCCTATGCAAGATAAGACCTATGATACCCAGATACCTGCACATGCCCAGCATACAGAATCAAACACGACAGGTACCTGATATGACACCATACACTATTTGCAGCTATACTTTTTATGTGACCAACAAGGTGCTAAGTGCAGGTTTGCTCTTGCCCAACCCACCCAAGTTACATCCTACTCAGACATGACCATAATTAGATTATCTCACCATGCAACCTTTCCTACTGGATTTCTATTGACAAATTCAGTCAATCAAGGCAAATGCATAGATACAATGAATGAACAATTACACACACCAACTAGCATAAAAGACTTGGGACCTGAACTGATTTCTCATTTTATTTCAGTCAAGGGTTTGTTGGGAAGAATTGAACTGAACTAATACCTATTCCATTTCAATATTCATAATGTTCCCAGTGTCCCAAGACTCCATGTAACGTGGTATACAAAATGTGTGATATTACAGACTAGGTCTCAGAGATCTCAGCTCAGAACTGTTGGGCTGTCACCTACCAAAGCTACCCAATATTTGAATGTTTCCAGTTTGACAAGAATATATGAGGTGCATAATGCAAATTGTGTAATACAGTCAGTGTTCGAACAATATAAACTAGATTCCTTCAGTTGATTGAAGGAAAATTCCATTTCCCTTCTAAAATCAGCTTTCACTTCTCTTTCCCTTTTTTTTTTTGTTTTTGTTTTCTTCTTTTCTTTATCTTTTTTTCTATGTATTGTGACAACAGAATAAAATGTGAAACCTGTGAAGTTAACAATAATACAATGTGTGAAAGAATTCAATTATTTTGGCTTACCACTAATTACACACCCATCTGTTGGCAAGCCACTTGAGAAGTGAACATGCAGCCTTTTCATACGCTTGAGACCAGACTGCAGAATTGACTCTAGATTCCTCTTATATGTTCCATGTACACATACTGCATATTTGGGGGGGGGGGGGTTTGAAGAAATTTACGGTCCTAGTCAGAATTTAATGCTATATGCAACAACGTTGAAAATACATATTAACTTCCCCTGGAAACATTAATACCTGGAGCTTCCTCAGCTGAAAGGATGGGCTTTAATAAGCTTTCCGATTCAATAGTCTGCAAAGGAGACATGAAAATTCAATTAGTTAGTTTAAAATTAATACTCTGTAACGCAGTTAACAGAATAGAATGGAAAAAGAGGGTTCCTGTGGCTGACCCCATATTGGGACAAGGCTTAGATGAGGAGTCCCAAACATGAAATTCAATATAAGAGACAGAATGCTGTAACATAACAACAAATTGCACCATTTACCCACTAAAGGGAGGAAAAAAAAGCCAATCTGCACCACTTTCAATACCAAGACCAAAAGGGCCTAACAGAGGAGGGCCACATCCCCCAGTCAGATCCAATGGGATTAAAGAATATGCTACATTATGTCCCAGTGGAATACTTCAAGAACAATCAGTGATAAAGTATTTCCAATCACCCAATAAAACTTACTACAACAGCTTTGATATTAGTAATTATCAGAGATGAAGAAATAACAGAGAGCAGGAAGAAATGAGCGGGAAAACTTGAGAGAAAATATCTTCCTTCATTTTTCAATCACAGCTGTACAACCATATATATATAGAGAGAAGTTAGTTATTGTAACCAACTCTCCAGCTCAGCAGAGGAGATAATTAACTGTCAACTACATCTACTCCTAACTGCAACAAAACAAAACAAACGTAACTAACATACAACTAATATATTTCAATTACAATCTGTATTAGTAATAAACTAGGAACAAATGCTTACAAAAGTCCCCAAAACATTTTGCTCGATATACACGCCTTGTTTATTTATATCCATTTGCCTTAAAATGCATGACAGATAAAACTCTAGAAAGAATTAAGGAAAGATCACCTCTATTGTGTGCCCTTGGTTCGCACGAATCAACAACTCACCATTTTCTTCCAAGAGGCTAAACCGCTGCTTGTTATCCTTTCTGACTGCCTGAAAATCATATATATCAAGCAATAATTCTGTTAAGGAGATCTACATAAAAACAAAATGCTCTTACAAGGGGCATTCTCTGCTAAAAACTTAAAATGTACCAGTTGAATGAAGAGAAAAAAGAACTAAGAAGAATCCGAAGGTCACAGCATATTTAGCACAAAGTCTCAAGTACTATAAAGGACACTATATTTACCCATAAAAAAAAATGACTACACCATATTCTAATAATGATACATTATATTTCCTCACAATCTATATGGCATGCTCTTCTATTTCTATGTCTTAGTTATTTGGGGTATTCTTCTGGGTATTCTTCTAATTCCATGTTTTATTTATCCTTTTGAACCTTTTACTCCTAAAACCTACAATTCAGAAATCCAAAGACATTCTCAACCTTGATAGAATCATATCCTCGGAGATATTGAAAGAGAACACAGGCTGAATTAAATAAGAAAGAATAGAAGAGTTTACAGAACTAACCTCCCTAACTTCGTTAACCGTGTGAGATCTTAGTGGGATATTAGCATATGTTTTCATGTTCAATTTCAGGAGATCATTCACCTTGACATACCCATCACTTCGGATATCCAAGTTCAACTCAAAAGCCATATGGCGCAATATGCGTGTTCTGAGAAAGTCACATAATCAAAAAACATTCTTCAACTGAATTGTATCAACTTATTTTCTCAAAAGAAAACACAATCAATTAATATCAAATTATTCCAGTTTTATATGTCATATATATTGCAGAAAAGAAAATGCACTTTTTGTTACATTTCAAATTCGTAAAAACCCAATTGGAAACAAAAGTAAAACATCCAAATGGGACAAATTCCGATGTCAACAGAAAATTGAAATCATGTTTCTGGCCACCTCACAACAAGGATAATAGAAAATAAAAAAAAAATAAAAAAAACTTTTGTTTCTGAATTTCCAATGTAGAAAACAGATTCTGCTATTTTCAGGTACCCAAAATGCAGTGAAATTGTGCTTACAATAGTCTTCCAAGAGCGTCAATTTTGTCTTTGGTGGGTCTCCTTCCGCCTGTGGGTTGTAGATGATCTTCTCTCATCTCTGAAGCCCTACCTCTACCTCCACTGCCAATGAAAAAATATAAGAAATAAAAATGCTTTAGTTTTACAGTCGTTATTATCGTTCCAAAATAGAAGAAGAGCCGGATAAAGGAAATATAAGAGAACCCGGCGAAAGGACTAGGGCTTTCAGGGAACTGAAAATCACCACCCAACCCCCAATAGCAGGAGTACCTTCTTCTGGGTAGGGCAGAAGCAGAGAAGGAGGAACTCTTAGTGGGTTCCATTAGAGTTGAGGCACCAAAACTGGTCACTAGAAATGAAGCTGTAGGAGTTGTGGAAACAGCAGCAGCAACTGTAACCGGGGAGAGGGAAGCACAGAAGCGCAGAATGCGAAGACCATGGTTGCCAGCAGTAGCCCACATGTCATCTATCGATGTACGTTACGCAGTTGCCAGTAGGGAATGGGACTTACGGACTTCGACGCTGATCCATGAGAAAAATGATGATCAAATGCTGCTGCAGCTTGATCTCACACCGCACATCTCGCCACGAGATTGGGATCCGCCATGTATGAGATGCCAACGTGAGATTGGGATCCGCCATGTATAAGATGTGCGTTGGCAGAGGGTTGAACGTTCGAATCCAACAAAACACGTTCCAATACCCTTCGAATAAGATCTGAAACCGCACATCTTAGCATGAGACTGGGATCCAGCATGCATGAGATGCATAATGTAAGATCATGTTGAGAGGGTATTGGAACATCTTTTGTTTGCAGGTGATTCCAACTCAGAAATGAGTGAGACTTTATAATGCTTGTGGGAAGATTTGCCCCTCATGTGAAATATGGGGTTCAGATATGCTACCAATCATATGCTTCCAACATGTCCCAATCAATGCACAGCTGCAATGACTTGTTGGAAGCATTTTGTTGATAGCATTAGAGGCATAAATGGATCGGATCACAATCCGGTCTGATCTTATTTTGCTGGATTTGGATATCCTCTTATCAGGTTTTTGGATCACATCGGATAATAGGATTTTATTAAAAATTATATCAAAAGAACTAGAAAATTTATTTATTTATTAATAAATATGTTTATATTGCATTTTTGTAATTTTTTATATTATTTATTTTTTATAAAAACATGTATATATGATGAAAATGTTGAAAAAATACTTGTATTTTTTATTTTTCTTTTTATGTAAACTGTTATATTTTTTACCTTTTAATAGTTTATTAAATTTCTTAGAAATTAAATCGGATTGGATCATATTCAAATATTAAATCATATTGGATCACATTCGGATACCCAACATCTTTAACATATTCATATTCAAATTGATGTTTATGAGATCGGGTCGGATTCAGATATACCCTTATTCGAATCTGATATCCATTTGCATACCTAATAACATATCCTACCCGTGTTCAATAACATGGTTGGTTTTGTTTTGAAAATAAAAACAATTGCCATGTCAGAAAAATTATATTGTTTTTTCATGACATGGTAGTTGTTTTTGGTTTGGAAAACAATTTTTTTTTTTTGTATGGAGGCAAGCAAAGATAAAGATATAAAAGTTAGCAATTATTATCAAATTTATCCTTTTATAACCTGCAACAAAATTAAGGTAAGCATCCCCTTTAAAATGGTATAGATGTTTTTTTTTTTATAAATAAAATTTAGACATTTTGTTTTTTATTACATATTAATACTATACACCAAAGGGGAATTGGTGTGAGATAGAGTAGGGTGCAAGAATGGCAACGAGGTAGGGCGGGGATGGAGAGCCACTCCCCATTCCCTGCTAGCAGGGACAAGGTTATCCCTATCTCAGTCCCCATGGGGATCTCCATTTATGTGATTTTTTTTATAATGTTAATCTTTCTGTTTTTGTTTTCTTATTTTATTTAAAAAATTAAAAATAAAATAATTAAAATTTACAGTCTTATTGAAAAAGATACAAATATATTCAAACATATTCAACCTATTTTTAAAATAGTAATATATGCATACATATATAGATACATGCATACATACATATATATATGCGGGAATCTCCACAGGGCAGAGATCGGGGGCTTTGCGGAATGGAGAGTGCTCTCCCCATCCCCACTCAATCCTTGCCAACGGGGATAGAAATTTCCCCATCCCCATGCCCCGCCTCATTCGGGGCAGATTCCCGGAAATGAAGAAAATTATCATCCCTAATAAGATGCACATGAGATCAATTGGCCTTACCATAAAGAGTCGGTTTCCACATGTTTGGTCCTGAGAGTCCAATCTAGAGGGGTAATCGGTGACCATCTCAACAATTGGATCACCGGAAAACCTGTATATTTTGTTAGGAACTTACAATCGACATTGTAAATTTATGGGGAAAACTTTGGTTGTTTTGGGAATGACACATTACTAATTCAAGTTGTTTATTATCTTTTTAATTAAAAAAAATGGGATTATCTTTTTAATTAAAAAAAAATATGGGTGAGAGACTTAAAACATATCCTGGGTCTTCGTAAATCGACTCAAGATGCAGAGGCTGAAGCCTCCAAGTAGGCTTGTATATATAGACCAAACTTTGGTGTTGGATAGGAACAAGCATACTCGAGCTGAATCAAATGGCTGATTCATGAAATAGTAGGGGAAGAGAAGATGTTGGATCAATATAATTTGGATTAAAATAGGAGGCCGATGGATGTATAATGCAGTAGTGGGGAGGTAAATTAAAATAGGGAACGAGTGGGTAAGGGTGACACCAAATTGCAGTTGGGTAATGGTGGCGGTGTTGCAAGTTGAAGGAACGGACAAAAGGAAAGAAGGAAAGAAAGAAGAAGAACAAGAAGAGAGAGAGAGAGGTCTTGCTTTACAGAAGTTGGTGGTGGTATTTTGAAGGAGAGAGAGGATGAACAATGTCTGGGTCTTTCTAGTGTGCAACTGTCCACTTAGTTTGCAGTTGAGTCGGAATCAAAATCTTTTAGAATAAAAAAATGGAATGGTTTATTTTCATAATCTGTTTGGTTCAGACATTAATTGAAATAGGAATTGGAATCAGTTGGAATGTGATTTCATTCCCAAGGGAAGGAGAGGGAATGGCCATTTTTTGAAATGGGAAAATGCCATTCCACCAAGAATGGGAATGTCGGAATGGGATTCCAATTTTCCCCAACCAAACAGTTGGAATTAGAATGGCCAATTTCAATTCCGATTCCAGACCCCTATTCCCGTAAACCAAATGGGACCTTAAATATACTTCATGGCTGTAACAGACTTTTTACCCTCAGCATTCTTCAAATTTTCAAAAAGAACTTGGGGTCATTTGAGGGAATGGCCATTCCCTCCCCTTCCCTTGGGAATGAAATCCCACTCCAACTGATTTCAATTTCTATTTTGATTCCTGTCTGAACCAAATAGATTATGGGAATAGACTATTTTAATTCTAATTCCGATTTCAAGTACAAACAAAAAAGACCCTTAAAAGACTGAACTAGGTTAGGAAAAAGAGTTCGACTATGATATAGAAAAGATATGGTATCTGAAAAATAACTGACAAATAAACCAGAATCATATACGTTGTAGAGAACATGGTGTTATTTATCGAAATTCATGGGTGGGTTTTGATTGGTCAAAACTCTTTCCATACCATATATTTCTCATATCATATTATATTTATTTTGTAAATAATCAATGTAACATATCAAAAGCTTTTACATAGGTTCTTTTATTTAAGTTAGGGAACAAATTAGATTAATTTACCATTTTTTCTGGAGACCAAATCTACTCTTCACACCAACCTCATAGGCACATCCTACCATGTGTGGGGAACATCTTCCGTACTTATGTGTTATTATTTACAAAAAATATTCTCAATCCAATGTGTATGTGAGGTCGTTGGGAGGCACCCTTGCAGATCCCAATTAGCACATCACATGTTAAAGAGAAAAATCCTTTTGTGGTGCTATGATGATGCAAGAAGCTATCCTCACGAACTTGACCTTCGTTTCCTAGCTAGCCAATCAACAATGCAATTTCCATCTTTGGGAGTATGGTTGTGGGAGATCCTTGCCTCCAGGTTGTGAGCTATTTATTTGTTTGCAGTCTTTCAACAAGTAAAAGTCACATCCAAAGACACTTTAGCCCTTCACTGAAGAAATTTGATGACTACCAACGAGTCACCTTTTATAATATTAATAGACGAGTAGCCTGTCTATGGGCCGGCCTTAAAGGCAGCTCTCATTTCAGCCATAGTACGTAATTGGTGTATATCCTATCTTCCCATCTTAGCCATCATGACCTCCCCTTTATGGTTTCTCATGATGCAACTATAAGCGCAATTACCATCTTCATTTGCAGATGCATTGAAGTTGATATTTATTGAGCCATGGTTCCAGGGGTTCCATCGAATCCGAAATCCATTTCGTATCATGATATACTAAGAGGAGATTGGGGGGAATGGTTAGCCTTAATATAATCTATAATCTTTGGAGTAGAACCCAACTCTTGTATCAATTTCTTGAGGGAGAAAGAATTGTTCTTTAGGTTATGTTTGGTTATAATGCAAATAAATTTGAACTGATATAAAATCATGACAGTGCAAATGATTTGAGTGTAAATTCTGACCTTTTTTTTGTTTTAAATTTTAATTTATTTTGTTTAATTGAAGTATAAATAAAATAAATTAAGATAAGGAGCAGAATAAAAAAATTCCCAAATACAATTAAACATCAATTTGCATTTGTACTAGTGCAAATAAATTTGCACTGCAACCAAATACAGCCTTGGAAATTTTTTCTTTCCTGTTTTTCAATAGGAACCAGAATAGTGTAGCCACTCTTTCTAAAATTCATTGGATCTTTTTGTGTAGTTCCGGGTCAGCCCAAAGTTGACCAATATCTTGATCCAGTAGGCACTAGCATCCAAACTTGGGTTACAACTCGTGGTTTTGCTAGGATCTATATCATCCATTTGACCACAAAAAGGGCACTTTGGGCCGATGTTTAGCCCTCTTTTGACAAGGTTTTTAAAATCGAATCGAATAATGAATCGGTCAAGGGTTTGGTTCCTGGGTCAAACGTTCCAACCGTTTGAACCGAATGGATGACTTGTCTAAAAAAATATAAAACAGTCAGAACCATAGAACAGTTTGAATGATTCAACCACCTGGGTCAGCGGTTTGCTGACCAAATCAATGTTTTTTGGCAAAATAATGGTTCTAAGGTAAAATGGAACCAGTCACCCTGGTTTTTCTAGCCAACTGTTTGGTCCAATCTGATTTTGAAAACCATGTTTTTCCTCATCAAAATCTTATTTTGGATGAGAAGCCACAAGAATATTTTTATCTTCTCAGCACAAAGGATGTTTTGAGCACAACTTATTAGTTTGGCCATTGTTTGGTTCAATGTTTTATTTTTCCTCAAGAAGTTATAAACTGTTTTTACCATGAGGGCTCCACTTGGACAGGAACCCCATACCATCGAATGATCCTTATCACCTAAAGGCATGAGGATTGCTTTGATTTTGTCAATACAATCACTAGCTACTATAGCAATTAACTTCATTTGATCTCATGTTTGTATGTGATCCAGGTTTAAAAGTTTTGGCATCCAAAACACGTTCTAAATGATTATGAGCAATACAAGCAGAAATACAACATTCATCATTGATACCAGAAGCAAGGTTCAAAATATCGATATGCCCGATACACAGGTAGGGGCATATCAGGCGAACCGACACTGTTTTTTGTTGTTTTTTTTTCACAATCGGTTCAGGGGGGCCGATTTAGGGCTCCTCCACACCCTGAACCGGTCAGACCCCCAATACACCCACTGTAAGGGCATATCAGAAGGGTCCCGGAACGATACGTATTGGCCGATACGTGTCGATACTTTAAACCTTAACGAAAAGCATCAAAATTAATTTTTATACTGCCCGGGGCAGGAGAATTCCATATGAGGTTTCCAATTCTTTACTAAGAGTCCTATGGATGGGTCTTTGCAATTTTCCATGTCTATAAATTCTCACTTTAAGATTTAGATTTACTTGATCCCAATCCTTATCATTAAAAATTTCTTTTAGAGGATTGGAATCTACCCAATTGTCCTACCAAAAATTTCAAGTTGCCCCGTTTCGTATTCTCCACCCAATCCTTTTCTTAAGGATGATCTTTTTCCATTGTTAATTTTTTCCAAGCCTAAGAGCTTGATTTTGGGGCTTTGTAGTTAAGGAAATCCTCATCTTTCATATATATTTGTTTTTTCTTATTACTTTGACGCAAAGGTTGTTATTATCCATTATGATTTTCTAACCTAGTTTTATTAGCTTGGTTTACTTGGGTTAGTTTCCTGATTCCTAACCCACCAAGTTTCTTGTCTATGTAAACTGCATCCGAGTTGGTGAAGGCAAATGCCCTATTATTTTGTTTTACCCCTAGAGAAACTGTCTTTGGAGTTTGTTTATTTCCTTTGTTAACTTCTTAGGAATTCCGAACATGCTCATTTCATATTGAGCTAGATTTGCAACCACGATTTAAGAAGGGTTATTTTTCCTACTAACAAGAGGGTTTTACTCTTCTAGCTAAAGCCAAGTCTTTTTTTGCTACTCTATTTTATTAAGGGGGCACCTAAATACTTTTCCTCCTTGTTTGTCCTTGGTATCCCTACCATCCTGGCCAAAATTCTTTGGAATCTATTTGGCACATTCTGACCCAAAGGTTGAAAAATTCTTTTATTAAGTGACCCAGGCAATAATATAAAACCGGGTCGAGTTCATTCATTGGTTTTTCAATTAAACTAGCTGATTAACCAGTTTTGGTTGATTTTTATGAACTCCTATTTTTGGGTGTGATCAAACCGGTTAACGTGGGTCACGATTCAACCAGTCCAACTAGCTGATCCGGTCCAGTTTTCCAAACACTATGATATGAAAGTACAAAAAGCATGACATGTTTGGTTTGAGTGTTTTACATTTTTACTATTATACTTTTCAAAGTACAAAAAACATTAAAGACACGAAGTAGGTTTTTGATATTTCATGCTTTTGCCACATGCCTATATTCTATATATATATATATGATTACACGTGACAGTAGTGTCACCGCTATGTGATTGTTATATGATTGTGCATTCAAACCATTTATAATTACCAAGTGACTTTCAAGTAATAACTTAATATCAATGCATATCAGTTTTCCATTTGAATCCCCACCATTCCAATACGCTAAATACTAAGAATGAAGACATGTGACCATTTTGAGAATTATACCTTTACTAAAGTCTAAAGATGCCTTGGCTCAATTTTTAACGTTGAAAAAAATTTAAATCTAAGAGTATCACCCCTTTAAATAGCATAATAATCAATTTTTGTGCATCACACGTACCCATACTTTGAACCTTGATTGGGATTTAGAGATGCATTTACACGAGATCTGATAGTAATATGTAGGGAATTTGCAACTCGGAAGAACATGACTCCCCCTGAATGCAAAGAAGCTGCCACTATTGATGATGATCATCTCTTAATGGAGGTGAACTAATAACGTGCATTGAACATTGAAATTTGTGTTACGCCTATCAATCAATAAAGAATGGTCTTATAAATGGTCTGCAATCATATACTTGCGAGTTGCGACAGGTGAAGGAATGCTTTTGCTAATAAACCAGACCATTTGCCACCAACTGAGGGGTAGCTTAGTTGGTGCACCGGATGAATTGTCCCAGCGATGGTGCAGTTTCGAATCCTGCTACTATAAAAAAAAAATTAAAAAAAAAAACAGACCATTTGCCATAAGCGTAACTTTGAACATGCTGGAGAATGTACAGAAATTTACTGTGTAAACAGTGCACATGCAGTATGGAACAACATCCAATTAGTAATCACGTGGTTAAATGATGAGGTTCATGACTCTCCAGATGGTATCTCAGTTCAAATAATTCAGCAAATTCACTTGTCACATACACCATCTTAAAACACTTACATTGAGTACATGACTACTCATGCCTTTAAATTTTCATCTTACAAGTCTTTGTTAAAAGAACTGAGAGTTTTGACTTTTAACATCCTAATTTAAATTAGTATTTACTTGGAGCAGATATGGTGATTCATGTTGCCTAAAGATACATCAAAACTCTAGAAATGGAAAAAGTGAAGGGGTGAGGGGCAAAACAAGACAAGGTACTCACCAAAAAAGAAAACAGTAATGAAAAAACCTAAAAAGGAAGGCAAACCTGAGGCATTAGTGATGAGAAACTGAGAAGACAGAAAATTTACTAGTGACCACCATTTGTGTCGCGATCCATTTCCTCTGCATCCTCAAAACGTTGATCATTAATCTGAAGCTGAAATAATTAAGAAAACCCATCAAAGAATGTCCACATATATTCTCCATGCAGTCACAAGAACCATATCAAGCATTGTATTGACTAATGGATAGTGGCAAATTTCAATACCATAACATTAAATAGTACTAAGGGTTGGGTGTCACAGGTACTTGATGCATTTATATTAACAAAAGGATAAACGAGAATAAAAAGAAGACACCAAGCATCATATTGACTATTGAGTAGGGGCAAATTCAATGCTGTAACCTAAAAGAGCACAAAAGGGTTGAATATGATAGGTACTTAAAGCGTTTAACAGAAGGATAAACAAAAAGAAAAGGGAGCATCAGAAAATAAACCAAATCCACAAGATCCTTGCAAATGACTCTCCTGATGTATGGATGATGCAGCAAATCTGACCAGCATACGCAGATTATTTGGGATTGGGACATGACAACTATTATACCAAAAGGGCTATGTTTAACCAATCACAACTGCTTCACGCATAACAGACAATAACCTTCTGTCTTCACTTCTTGTGGCAAATTAGGCATCGGTACATAACAAGGAGAGGAAAAAGTAATCTATTTTTTCAAAGTGGAGGAAAGAATTGTCCAGCCAAAAATCAATGATCATGAAGAGGATAAGATTGACAAAACAGGCTGATCCCTTCAAGTCAACCACTCAAGAATCAAGACAGCTCATGTGTGCACAAAGTTGGGTTTCATTTGTGGACAGGATAGGTCAACATCTTAAAGCAAGGTCATTTCAATTCAACAAAACCTTGCCCTAACAATATTAGGTAAGCTGCAGTAATCCTAATCCATACTATCATGGTGATGTAGTATGGGATTCGGACCAACTGAGTAAACATTTACAAAGTTGGTTTTCGAAGACCTATTTTAGTACATATAGGAGGAAAGTAGTATTTGATGTGGGAGATTATGTTTGGGCCATTTTAACAGAGGAATGCCTACCGGTTGGGCAACATGAAAAGCTGGCACCAAGGAAGGTTGGACCATACGAGATAGTTGAAGTTATCAATGAGAATGCTTACAAACTAAAGCTACCTAGCCATATACGTACCCATGATGTTTTCAATGTCAAACACTTGGTACCATATGTTGGTGATCAGTTAGATGATTATTTGAATCCAAGGACAAATTCCCCCCAACCCGGGGAGGATGATGTGTACAGGAGAAGGCCAATAAGTTCTATGCAAGTTGGGACCACTCCAAGACACATAAGAAGCTTGGATGACGTCACTAATCCAACCAAGTAATCAATTACCAAGTTAGCGCCAACGCAAAACTTTTCTTCTGGTTCGAATTTACCAAGTTAGCACCAGCATGGAATTTCCATCTTAGTTCAAATTTACCAAGATAGCGCCAGCACAAAATTTCCATCTTAGTTCGAATTTACCAAGATAGCGCCAGCACAGAATTTCTATTTTACTTCGAATTTACCAAGCTAGTGTTAACACAGGACTTCTATTCTAGTTCATAATTACCAAATTAGTATTAGATCATATTTTCGAATGTTTGTTCAATTAGGATTTTCTTTTTGAAGAGTTTTAGTAGGATTCTATTATGGAGTATTTTCATAGATTAGGAAGCTTTCTTGTAGGAGCCATAAGGGTGTATGCCTATATAAAGAATAGCTAGGGGAAGGCTAAGATAGTTTTTGATATTGAATTTTCTCTTAATTATTCAGTGAAGAATTATTTTTCCTAGTAGTTCAACTTCTACTCTTTTCTTTGAAGTTTTTCTCAATGTGTTTTGTTTCCGTACTGCGCCACATGGGCCATATCCTCCCCCAGAGTTACGAGCTCTCAGATTATTTGACATTAACTCAACCTGTCTTTCACCCTTCCCTGACTCTTATTGAACCACCATCAGTTTGCAACAGAATGCTTCTTACTGGTGAAGGTGGTTTTCCATGCATTGGAACCATCAACTTGCATTAGATCATTTCTTCTTACTGGTACAGTAGGTGGTTCTCCATGCACATGAACCATCAACTTGCATCAGATCATTAGTTCTACTAGTGCAGTAGGTGGTTTCCCATGCACATGAACCATCAACTTGCATCAGATCACTTATCACTACAGCAACTACTCCTAATTTCCCACAAATGCACTCATTTCTAATCCTACCGTCTGTAGTTTACCTTTCATCCATCTCAACACCCTTATCTCTGCTATGCTTGATTCGTTGCATGTTGCCTCTTCATTGCTCAGCACTTCACTCCATTTAACATTGTAGGCTTTATATCTATCTTGTAACATTTTCCTTTCAATCCTAACTAATTCATCACTTCAATATTCACCCATAAATTCTAAACATGGTTTTCCTATTTCTAAAAGAACTTCGAACTACCAAAAAATTAGCCTATGAAAATCATAATGAAAGTGTTAAAGAAACTTCTACAAGAACAAACCTTGCAATAAAATAAAACCACATCAGTAAATTAGCAATAACAACTTTGCATGATCTCTAGTTAAATATAATATAACTAATTCAAATCATAAGAACAAGTCCTAAAAATAAAGCCACAAGAAAATCGAGTCAAGTGATAGATACAAGAGCTTCCCTAAACTAAATAATTCTTCAAAAAGACTCCTGATCTAACTAAATTTGCACACTATCAGTAAAAACAACATTCTTGTTGCTGAAAAAAACAACATTTAATCATAAGAGGAGAACACAGAATCCATGTCAGACCACAGAACTACCATAAGATCATCTTCAAAATAATAACAATGACGCCAACTATAATTAAAAAAAATTAATGAACTTCCTAGGGCTTCCCTCAGGCCCATGCATCCTGTGAAGTTCCCCATTGAAATGCCCTCTGATATATGAACCAACTCAACCTAAAACAAGGTCCAGTTGGGACATTGAAACAAGGCCCATGCCAGGGATCATGGTTCAGGAAATCTTTGTTAGGACTGAAATTATTTAAGGTGAACCTAGCCCAACTGCCCAAATTGCAACCCATAATTTCAAAAGATAACCGCATCACCAGGCTTGCATATATGCACCAGATATTAATTCTAGAACCTACGCAAAAATTGCTATTTGATTATAGGAGATATGCACCTTGCAAGTCTTCCCAAAGATGATAAGAGATCACCATAATCACAATCTAAGCCTGTCCTAACAATATGGGGTCAGCCAAATGAATCTTGTTGCACCATTCTGTTCTGTTCAGTGGCATATCCAATGTTAAATTATGAGCACTTAAATCATTTCTTATTACTTGAACCCATGTCCTTTTTTGGTCTGCCCCTAGCCCTTCTAGACCTTTCAACTTGCAACAGATTGCTTCTTCTTAGGGGTGCCATATGGTCTTCCATGCACGTTTAGTCTACTTTCAGTCATTTTATTGCCTATTGGATCTACTCCTAGGTTCCTTCAAATGACTTCATTTCTGACCCCATCCTTTCGACTTTTTCCATTAATCCATCTCAGCATACACATTTCTACCACACTCATTATTTGGACATGTTGTTTCTTGACTACCCAACACTTTGATCCATACAACATTGCTGGCCTTACGATTGTTTTTTTTTTTGTTTTTATGAATGAATCTGGCCTCACAATTGTTTTATAGAAATTTCTTTTTGCCCAAGTAGTATTTGCACATCAAATAAGACTCCGGATGATAGGAGTTTCAAGATTGGATGTTTCATCCATTTGGGCACACATATAAGGTTCAAAATGGAAGCATAATTTAATTGTCAGGTGTTTAAATATATTCCCATGGTTAACTCTCAGCAAAATGCTGGAGTTGCTGGTTTCCAAAAGGAACCCAATGCTCAAAATAATTAAAAGTTCTAGAACTCCCCTAACCTACAAATCTGACAGTCCAGCAAACATTCTTGGAAATAAGTTGCTTCAACTCAGCTCCAAACATGGCCGTCCCTAGGAACCTTTTACTAAACAAAATAGCATAGTAGTCCCGAAGGATACAGGAACTGATAGAATCAAAGTAAAAGAATATCAGAAGACTAAGAGATCATCAGCTCAGGAGTCTTCAAGCACAAGAAACAAATAAAGGGCATCAGTGCTGAAGCCAGAATAGCACCATGTAAATGATATCAAAATTAGCAACAAATTCTTTCCTCTCAAGATAACTAGATCTCAATTTTCATGTTACGGTCATCTGCAAAAGCAAAATACTGGAAACTTCATGTTAGGAGAGTTTGTATTACAGCCAGTTCGATGTAGGACCAGCCTCAGTTTTGCATGTCCAAGATTGGTATGCATATCCTAACTTCCAAAACCCTAGAATCTCTTTTCTTGCCTGCTCTGTCCCTTGTTCTTGAATCTTGACATTTGACTCCGAAAGATGGGGAAATAGCACAAGGGTGGAGTAAGATAATCGAATCTCTGTTTGGAGATAGAAATGGCAGCTGGCATCCCAAACAGGTTACAACTTTGTATCACTGCTTGGTTTGGAAGTGAATACAAAAGACATATAATTATTTCATCAAGGGGATTGCATACAAGGTAGGTAGGCAGTGAGTCCAGAATCCACTACTGGTTGGATGACTGGTTGATAATAGGTCTCTGATGAAACTTTTCTGAAACCTATATGCAATTGTAGAAAACATGATTCTGCAAAAAAAAATACATGAATAAGATATGGAACCAATTGTTGGAGTCAATGACTACTTTGTTGGGAGATAGGAGAGATCAGGTATGTTTTCAGTGAAATCTTTTTTTAAGGCAGCTGACAGCCTGACACCATTAATCAACAATATATTCCATAAAAAAACAAACTGTTTAGGAACCCTTGGTGCCATCTAAAATTGCCTTCATGACATGGACTATGGTTTTGGGGAAGTGTCTACCCTAGGACAAAATGATAACTATAGGTATGGAAATTCCTACATCCAGCTGCAGATTTTGTAATTGTGGAGTTGAATTGGTGGACCTTTTTTTGTTCATTGCCCAGTCAGTTCAAAGAACTGGGGCTATCTCTTGAATTCTTTCAATCACTCAGTAAGAATTGAGTTGTCCTAATAACAGTTCAAGAGGCTTTAAAAGGTTGGTTTGTAAGATTTTTAAAAGGGACAAGACTGCATTCAATTCCCGCAGCAGTAACATGAGCATTAATGTCCATATCTCAAGTTATCAAAAAATAGCAAGTGATGGGATGAACTAGAACCTTAGCAGCTATAGGAAAAGGAACGGCTCCTATTATGCTGATTAGAGTCCTAGTACCAGTATGACTACTGTCTTCACTGGTTTAGAAGTCTCAAGTATGCAATGGAAAAAGACAAATAAAGGCAAATTTCAACCTTCACGGGAGGAGTAAGGATTAGCTGAATGCAATAGCTGTTCAGCAGGCTGTGGAACCAATGCTATATTTCCACAAAAGTAATAAAATACATGGGACCCACAACCAATTAATTTCTCACTGTGGGCCCTATGTACTTTTTCACTGGTGTGGGGCATTACCATTGGTTCCACAGCCCACTGAACAGCTATCGCGTTCATACAGGTTCATACAGAATGCCATGACAGGTTCACACAGAATCCTGATAAAACTAGAAACAAATGATACAACAGAATATAACAACTAAGAAACACAGAAGCCATACCTCAAGCACTGTACGGGCTAGGTCATGATTGCCATTTGAGTATCCTATGGGGTTAGCAGGATTTTCAGAGAGTAGACATTCAGAATCATCCACTCCATCTGGAAAGGCCAGCATATGTAGATATTACTTGTCAATACTAACTGCTGAGAGATAAGATAAACTTTCAGGAGTGTTTCCTAACTGGACTAACCTGTGGCTGCATTATCATCTTCCATTTGATCAGCACTAAAAATCCAGTTGTGTTCTTCCTCTATCTCTGGAGAAATGATAGATAAGGGTAAAATATCTTAAGAGTGATATCGAAATGAAGAACGGAGAATGTCAGGGAGAAGAGCGGTTGAAGAATTAAGAGAGGTAGCAATGTTGCCTCCTAGCAATCAGCAAAGTATTATAGGGTATAGAAGAAGATTAGTATTCACCTTCATTAGGATCAGGATTTAGCTCCGCACACTCACAGAATATATTGAAGAGGGAATCCACTAAGACACAATAAAGCCAATAAAAGATAATTAGTAATCAGTCCCCAACATTGGCCAAGTAAAATATCTGCAGAAAGAAAAGAAACATCTGAACAAGATAAAAGCATATTAATCATTTCATTTATTTATTTTTGGATAAGTACATTAAGCATTTTATATTGTGAAGGCTAGAACAGAAGAAAACTATAGACATAAGAACGAAGAATACATTGGCTGGGATCAGATGGAACAAGCCTCATCTCAGTGATCTTGGATAAATCAAGGGTATTGCATTCTGAATCTGATCCTTCTGAGTCTTCATCATCGTCATCTTCCGTTTCAATCTTCATAGAGAATGATGGTATCAATTACTTTATACGCCAATAGAAGGAAGAATTATCTGAAGAAATAGTTCCATAAAACAGAGCTTCTGATGAACCATGCATTTCCTGCTTAGATTACTATCTTCTTCACAATCTAAATCTAACCAATAAGAAAATCAACAAATAGCAACAATAACAACAATAACAACAAAACAACAACAACAACAACAACAATAATAATAATAATAATAATCTATCCTAAATTATGGAAAGCATGGGAATAAATGAGGATGACATTTCTTTTCTTTATTGGTATTCCAAATAAAGTTTTTCCTGATTCTTGATTCTGCCATTCAACTGCAAGTAGTACGTCAGTATGTGTCCTCTCCCTGCTAATTTTTCTGTTTAATGATCATTTTGGGGGTAGAAGTTTGAGGATCAACACAATGATAAGTAACACAATTGCGTTCAGGGAATAAACATTACAAGTGTCAAGCCAAAACTCAAAGCTTTCTTACTTGAGCACAAGATAATCAATTTTAATCTTAAACCTCTAAACCAAACCAGGACCTGAAAGTTGAGCAAGCTAAACCAATTGAAAAGCATCGCCAATACAAAATGATTTAGACGTGGGGGAAGGGGTTACCTGAGTATAGATACAAGGAGAGGGATACGCTTCCGGATCCCTGGATACAGCGTGCAGTGACACCGACAAGAAATTGACGGCGTAACCTCGCTCCTTTTCTACGTCGCTCAACCACACTACTTGCCTGCAAAACCCACCAAAGAAAGCACTCTCAAAACACGCTGTGAGTGAGAATGAGAGAAACAGAGAGATGTGAGAGCTAGTAACCAACTTGGTGGTGATGTACAAGGTTCCGACAGACTCAGGAGCTCGGTTGCCGAGAACGATGGCAACTCCCGGTTGAACATGCATCAATTCTTCACCGTTGTCAGCATCCAGAATTGGTTCTCCTGCACCCTCTCCGATTCTCTCAGTGAATCTTCGTAGCCCCATGACCATCTCTAGTAACCCTAATTCCTCGTCTACTGAATTTGCTTGCTTGTGCCTTGTGCCTTACCACTGTTTAGTTTCCTTTGTTTCGTTACGGCGCCAAAACCAAATGATTTTTTGCCTTTCACTTGTGACTTGTGCATACGGCGGAGAAACTTGCGTCGGTCGTGCGCGCGTGGTGTGTGCCCTCGTGGCTCGTGCTTTTAAACATGTGCAAACCGGGCCGGCTCTGGTCGAGTTGAGACAAATCCTTATTCAACCCGAATTTACCCAAACCCGATGGCATATGGTTAGGCTCGGGTATTGGTAAAACGCCCTTCATTACTTCTCGTACTGTTGGATCAATTGATTAAAGCCATGCTTGGGAGTGCTTATTTGAATAAGCATTTATTTGGGACGGAGTATATTAATAAGTATTAATCTGCATTTGGGAAATAAGTTCAAATAAATCTTTATTTTTTGAAATTAAATCAATTATTCAAGAAAGCTTATTTTTAAGTGATTATTTCTTTTGTGGCCCATTTTGATCTGCCACATCATTTTCAAAATATCTATAATACACCTGTTTGAAATAAGTGTTTTTCGCCAAAATGAACGCTTATAAGATAAATACTTATTTATCAAATATACACTCCCAAATTTAGCTTTTTGGTTTGTTTTGGCATTAATATGCATAGAAGGACCAAATTACGGTGATTTGGGAGTGCTCCCACTACCTAAAAAAAATGTCGCATTTGAATTTAACATGAATTCAACTATGATGTGGAAAAGGTGTGATACCAAAAAACACTAATAACCAATTGGTATGTAAGCTGATTCGAGTAAAGGTGTGGATTCAATTCCTGCTATCACCTATTTTGGGAAGGGAGTTATTACTTATTAGTCTGGTGTTGGGTTATTGGTGAATATTTTTTAGGGAAAATTTCTGGTTAGTATTCTGTACTTTGGATATAGTGTCACTTTGGTCCCTAAACTTTAAAATGTGGCAATTCAGTGTCCAAGCTTTCAAAATGTGTCGATCCGGTACCTGTCATTAAGCAGTTGTTAAACAGCCATTATGTTGCATTTGAGACAAATGCCTTTTGAGTGTCATTTAATTTTCTTTATCAAACATGCAAATGTTGACAAAAAATGAACATTCCCAAATCCTTGCCTCCTCTATTCAAGAAAGTTGAGGTCATGTCTCGGTGGGCATTTTGGTGACCTCAACTTTCTTGAATAGAAGAGGCAAATATTTGGGACTGTTCATTTTTTTGTCAATGTTTTGACGGTTGATAAAGAAAATTAAATAACACTCAAATGGCATTTGTGTCTTTTTCAAATGCCACTTAATGCTTGGTTAACAACTGGTTAATGGTAGGTATTGGATTAACACATTTTGAAAGTTCCGGTACTGAATTGTCGCGTTTTAAAGTTCATGAAGTAAAATAGCATTAAGTCCAAAGTACAGGGTACTAATCAGAAAATTTCCCTATCTTTTTTATGTATGTATGTTCAAATTAGATAGGTTTTGAAACATGAGGGAAAAAATATGATTTTAGAGTCAAGGTATGATTCACACATTATCAAAATGAAATTTATTTGCCCCCTTTTTGTTTTCTAAGTGGAATGCGAGATAGTAGACTAGTAGTCACCTAAGAAACCAGGACATTGGATTTGGTACTCACAAAATTGTGCTTACACCATTCTCATAGCCATTTCCAGCCATGCATTGAAAACATCTCCATCACAACCCATTTCAGTTGTGCATTGGGAACATCTCCCCATGAATAAAAAGATACAAATATGGAGATGTTCACAATGCATAGCTGAATAAAGGCTATGAGAATAGTGTGAGCACAATTTTTGTGAGGACTGAATCTGCCCTCTGAAACCATATTTGTTTCTCATGAAACGCTCTTCACACTAATCTTATAGCCCATCACAGCTATGTATTGGGAACATCTCCCATGAATGACAATATAAAGTACAGGAGATGTTCCCAATGCAGAGACCGGATCTGCTCCTCACGGAGGGCGCCTCACACGCACATCCTACCATGTATTGGGAACATCTCCCGTATTTTTAAGTTATTATTTACGGGAGATGTTCCCAATGCATGGTGGATGTGCATGTGAGGTGCCCAAGTCTAAGGAGCAGATCCTGTCTCCCCAATGCATGGCTAATCCTCACCTATCTACAATATATTCTAAAATGAAGTTATCAACTTCAAACTCCTTATATATTGCTTTTTAATCTTTTTAGAATTTCATGACTTTTTAGAATTTTTAAAGTTAAAAATAAAATCTATTTCTATATTACCATTAAAAGTGTAGATGATAGTGTAGAATTTTTGTTTAACTAAAATACCCCAATTTTTATTTTAGTATATTCTTTCATTGAGTTTATATTAATTAATCATATAAAAAATAAGTGTAACAAAGTATAATTATTTTTATTAGAAATAAAATACAATTTTAAAACCAACCAAAAAAGGAGGAGTTCTTTTCTTATTTGGCGACGAGTCAACAATTCAACCTTTTGGGTTAAAATGTGTCAATCCTTGATGTCATAATTAAAAGATAATAAAAATTAAAAAAAATGAAAGCACACGAAAGTTTAAAAAAATACAAAAAATGTAAAAACATCTGGGCAGTTATCTAATATCCTATATTCATCATATCAAACAAAAAAAGTGTGATGTATAAAAATAATTTTAATAGACATAAAAATATAAAAATAATTATATAAAATTTTAGAAACATATTATTTACTATCATCATTATCATCACCATAAAAAATTATCACGTGCAAAAGCACGCATGCACTTCCTAGTATTAAATATGGGGTTATTTAAGTTCATCCGCACCTAAATTCATTTAATAAATTGAATGTAACATTGGCATCATTTTAACATCAGCCATGTCTGAGACAAAAATGGTGTTTTAGGGTAACCTAGTGTCATTTCCCCATGAAATAAAGACATAAGAATGGAGATATTCCAAATGCAAGGCTGTAAAGGCTGTTCAAACGGGCGTTGCACTGACCAAAGCCCAACTCTTGTAAGATTTGTCTTGATTTTTACTTTCAGTAAATTTGTTTAGAACAACCTCGCATAGGTTAGGATTTACTTTTTTTAATAGTTTCTAAGTTAACTGTATCCATTGGGATCTGTTGGCATCAATAATGCATGTTAACAAGCTGGTAGCATGCATTCAAAATATCCCCATGATTGATAATATATTTGTATATAGGAGATGTTTGATGTTTTCGAATGTACGACTGGATTTCATGCTGCTAGTGTGTCAACACACTTTTTGCTGTGATTAAAGCCCCCTTCAGTGATGCTATGAATTGCAACCAGTGATCATAAGAAATGTCAAAAGGAGTCTAGCTTTATATTGACGTTGTTGAAGTTTGATTTATAGGTAATAGATACAATTTGCTACAAAGAGAGATTATGGTTGAACTAAACAAGTTTTCATTTGTTTTTGAAATTGCCGCATAAATGGAAAAAAAATAACGAAAACATGCTCTTGGAAGTTGGAACTGTATATACTTTTTGTCAAGGTTCAAAAAATCATTACGTATCGGCCCCTTCCCGATATGCCCCTACAGGGGTTGTATTGGGTCAGGGCTTGGTTTAGAGGGTAGCCAGCACTTAAGCCAACCCCTCTAAACCGGTATTGAAAAAGAAAAATAAAACTTATAAAAAGGCCAATAAAGGGTAATACACCCTAGCGGCGTATCGCCCTGTATCGATACTTTGAACCTTGCTTAAACCAACTCCTCTGAACTGGTATTGAAAAATGAAATAAATAAAAATTAAAAAAGGGCCAATACAAGCCAATACACCCTAGCAACGTATCACCCTGTATCGATACTTTGAACCTTGCTTTTTATTATGAGAAGCAAAAACAAGTTGATTTTGTTTCATAAAACAATTTGTGCTCTTGAAACCATCAAAATAATGGTTTTTAAGTCAAAGACAAATGGAAAAGATATTGTGTCATTAATGAAATATTGTATGATTTAAAACAAAACATATTTTTCAAACTAGAAATTCAAGAGAAACTATTTTATGTTGGTTTTAGAATCAAAGAAACATATTTACAATGAATGACATGTTTTTATTTTAAGAAACTGTTTGTTTTCAAACCTGATGGTTTTAATTGTTTTTAGAACTCACAACAAGTAAAATAATTCACATTTGAAAGACACCCCATAGCAAGCTAAAATGAAAAACAACCTTTCATGGCGATTTTCTTGAAGGCTAATCGTAAAACAAATGTTTGGATGACTAAAGAAAGTAGGGTGGAACCCAGGTACCCACAACTTTTTTTTTTGAAATGTCAAACATATAAAAAATAAAAATAAGAAAATTTGCATGTATATGCAAAATGGATGAATGAGTGTAAAACCCATTAACCCGTAATCTGCTACTTTTAACAGAGCTTGCTTTTCTTTCTCAAATTGAATCCTTTTAATCATGGTTCAAAGTATTGATATGATACGCCCCGTATTGGGCGTATCGTATCATATCATTTGAAAAAGATACGGTCCAAAACGCCTATTTCCGGGTGTTTCGGACCCCCAACTTTTTTTAATAATAAAAAACATCTTATAAGCTTCCCAAAAAAACAAACTTTGAAAAAAAAAACTAAAAAAAAGTGTGTATCAGTTGTTTCTAAGTACCGATACAATATGGCCGAAATACGTATCGTATCGATACTTTGAACCTTGCTTTTAATAAAATAAATACTAAAGTTAACGATTGGAGTTGCAAACTGAATCCTTTTGAAATTCAATAAATGTTTTTATTTTTAAGATACATATCTTAGGAAATGCATGGATACAGTGGAATGATTTTAATACATTAAAACATCAGAGAAAAACTACTATGGACTATATACTATAAAAACCACTGGAGTACATGAAACACATGGAAAATATTGAAAGATTAGTCATTGGATAGGATCAAAAGAACATGATCTGTATAACATATATACTGATATTCTTTAATGAATAATAACACTGCTGCTACAAAAAGTTTCATCATTGTATCTTCTACTAATGAATTTGTGACAACAGTTAAAACAAAGGATTTTTTTTTTATGAACAAGAGGTGCTACACAAGCCAGGGGTAGTACGTCCCCAAACATTCCATAAGCAAATTAAATCAAGCTCCTTAGGAAGACTACAAGGGTTAAAGAAATCGACCTACTAGACGAAGATATAGCTTTATTTGCAATCTAATCAGCCGCTTGATTTGCCTCCCTATACATGTGCTTGTAAGCAATACCACGCTCCAACTTGCCCCCAAATCAAATTATCTTCTCTAGGGCTTAAGGGAATAAAAATCACTTTGATTTTATTCCAAATATTTGGAGGGACACAATTTCTAATTTGGGATTCCTTCCACACACCTCTATCTTTATCGATGAAATCACAAACCATCTCATTGTCACTGAAGTGATGCTCAGGGGTTAAGGTCTCAGCTAGAGAATTCTCTTCAATCCGATTATCATTTCAAAATTTAATAGATTTGTCATTACCAACTTCCCATCTAAGGCCTTTCCTTAAAAGGTCCCTAGCATAGAGGATGCCTCTTCGAGCCCACAACACTTTTTTCCTCTTTCTTGCCTCTAAAAAATTCTCCTTGTTGAGGTATTTACCCTTCACCACTTTAGCCCACAAATTATCCTCCTCCTTGAGAATCTTCCATCACAGTTTTGCTAGGTTCGCTTCATTAATCCATTTAAGATTCCTTAGCCCCATACCCCCCAACTCTTTGGGGTGCAAACTTTCTTCCAATTCATAAGGTGGACGGGCTTTTTACCTCTATCTTTGTTCCATAAGAAATTCCTTTGAGCTTTGTCAATTTCCTCCAAAGTATTGTTGAAAAATTTAAACGATCTCATAATAAATTGAGGCATCGAAGAGGTGATTGAGCTAATAAGAGTTAGCCTTCCGGCTATGGACAAGGTGTTTTTCTTCCATCTCGAATGTCTTTTTAACACTCTTTCCACAACATATTGGAAAGTTCTCTTTGTTACCCTTGAGTTAATAATTGGGTCTCCTAGATAGAAGTTCGCATTAGAATGAATTAGAATCTTAGGTTGTCTTTGTTACCCTTGTATTGGCTTCCCTACCTTTTCCTTCAAATCAAACATAGCCTAAAGGATCCGAGTCATAATTTTCTAGAATCTATTGGGAATATTCTTAGAGAAAAAATGGAAGACATTAAATTTTGGGCTCTGTCAAAATATTGTCATTAATTTGTCTATTTAGAACAAAAGCACTTTGGAACGGAAAAATGATCTCATTAAGGAAAGGTTTAATCCTATTTACAAGGATTTTTGAAATGACCTTGTAAATAACATTACACAAGCTTACAAGCCTATAATTATTCACTGTTTCTGGATTTTTATGTTTAGGGATTAAGGTAATGAGAAGATCTTGTTTAAAATTGGACATAATTTTCCTATGTAAAAGAAAGTTTTCACAATTCCACAAAAATCCTGTTTAACCACATCTCATAATTTCTTAAAGAAAAGGGCATTAAGACCATCAGGACCTGGAGCCTTATAATTTGTTTGATTTGTGCGACTAGGATGGGACAATAGGAATATTCTTCAAAGATTCCTATTTTTTCAGGTTTGTTTTGAAAGAAATGGTGAGAAGCAACGAGAATATACTTTTCAATTTTTGGGACGTGGGCCACTGAGAAATGAAACGAGTGAAAAACTTTTATCGAGGGAGGCAACTCAGTGTCGTCTTCTTCTCAGATGACCTTCTTCTTCTTCTTTTCAATTTACTTAGTCTAGGTGGATTGATATTGTTTGAAGATCTGCTCGATCTTTCGAAGTGATTCTAGACCATTTCCTTTTTTTGGGCTAATTTTGGAGGCTATTTTTTGGGTTCTAAAAGCAGTAACCTTCTTCAATATGTAACCGTTCATGTTTAGTTTCTAGACAAAAAGAGAACCACAGGTCTACTCCGATCAAGTGATGCAAAGAAGAACATAACAACATATGATAGTATCTTTTCTGGGTTAAGTTCTGGCTGGGAGCATGAATGTATGGCGGAGGAGATTGTCAGGTTGTCATCGATAGGAGGAAACGTAGCCTCTTCAGACCCACTATTCTCGTCGCTGATATGAAACTCTAATCTCATTTTCATGTCAAACCTCCCTTTCCACCCTTTCTTTGCCATCATTCCGGTAACTTTCCTTACTTGCTCAAGCAAAACCAGTCAAGTCCCTTTCCATGATTTCATTCTCGTCACTAATCTGAAACTCTAATCTCAATTTCATGTCAAACCTCCCTTTCCACCCTTTCTTTGCCATCATTCCGGTAACTTTCCTTACTTGCTCGAGCAAAACCAGTCAAGTCCCTTTCCATGATTTCATTCTATGCTAAAATACGCAGCCAAAAGGCTAATTGGGTACATTTTGCTTTGTTGCAGAAAGAAGTTAGGGTGGTTAGAGGGAAGGAGGAGATGCAGAGAAGTGGGTCTGGTAGTGGGCATGTAGAAGGCAGGTTTGGTAGTGGTCTCATCAATCAAACACAGTTTACAGAATTGAGAAAATAAACTTTTCCTTCTCATCCCATCCCATATCCCATCTCATCTCATCCTTTCTCTGACAACCAAGCGGACCATTAAGGTCTCCAATTGGTTGGAGGCTCTATAAATTTCCCTTTCTAAAACTTCTCTAATAATGCTTTCATTTTGGCTATCAGTAATACTTTTCTCAATTTCCAAATTTCTCTCCTTCTGGATTCTCCATTGCCATGATTTTATTTTAGCTTTGCTAATGGATGCTGAAATGTGAAAAAACCTATTATTCTTATCCCTAAGATTAATCTAATCAATTCTAGATTTCTAAGCCTAATAAATCTCCTCCCTCGTCAGAATTTTATTTAACTGCTTCCGTAAATAATGGTGTCCATAAAAAACTGAAAAACCAAACCAAACCAAGAAAATCGAATCGCAAAATACGGTTAATCGAATCGATCAATTCGGTTTCGATTCAGGATTTTTGAAAAACCAAAGAACAAGTTCAATTTTCGGTTAACCTACAAAAAAACCAACAGTTAACTGAACTGACCAGTACATATATTTTTAATATATGTCACATATTTTCTATGTATTATATATAAATATATATTCATTATATATATAAGTATATACTTATATTATATTTATAATGACCTATTTATAAATATATTATATATATTATATATTTTTCAAATATTTATAATGTATTATATATCATTTATTGATTATTATATAATATCGTACATATATTTGTATAATATATATTATAAATATAAAAAACTAAAAAATTGAACTGGTCAAAAACTAAAACCGGCAGACCGGTTAACCAGTGGTACCGATACCACCAGTTTGATTTACAAAAAAGTGCCATGGTGGGCACCCCTATCCGTAAGGCCCTCTCAAGATTAACCCTCATGCAATCAACTACAAATATAGATGATCAGAAGTTGGAGATCACTATAATTCTTGCAATCAATGAGTTTAATCGTAAATCTTGTAACTTTTCCGAGTTGTTAGTTCTTTTTGCCAAAAAACAAAAAGAACATCAATAGTTTTGCGTTCTTGTTTTTATATGATAATAACAAACAATTTTTTTTTGTAATAACTACCAAGTACTAACAAGGGTATATATCATATATCGCCAATATTTGTTTTTCAATACAAAGCAACTGTCACAATTTGTTTTAAAGTTTTAAGTTTTAACCCAAGACATACGAGGCTTTTTGTCTCCTTCACTACAAGAATTATTTACATCATTTTCAAATTCATGGCGGAAGGACTGAGAGTAAAAAACGGCATAAATTCACAACAATGCAACAATTGTTTTAACAGGGTTTTGCTGCGCAATTAATCTTGGTTGAACATGTTTTGACCAGTGATGACGCATAGCAAATTTCTCAAACCAAAAAAAACAGAAAAGAGAACGCATAACACAACAGATGATTCAAAAAAAAAATCAAATATACTTTATCTAGCAGACGAACATAACAAAATTCAAAGTAGCAGTTGGTCCCGGAAATCAAAATCTTCATCCTAAAGAGTTCACCACAAGCAACTCTCTAAACTTTTAACCACTGTTCTCGCTTTAAACAACAAATCTATCAAAAATTAGAAAAAAGGGCTGCAGAGTTTCACTTCCATAGAATTTGCACCATCTGCGCCTTCCAAACACAAAATCTACACTAAGCAACGAGAGTGCTTGCAGTGGTTGATTCGCTGCATAAAAAACAATTGATCAGTATGTTGTCCAAAAGAAAGAGGACCATCAATATCTACATCTAAATGAATATATCAACCAAGAACATAAAAAAAACACTATAGATACATTAATGAAAAACAAGAATGAAAACTACAAAAGTTGATGTAGAGTGAAAGAGAGACATTGGGATCATAAGATGCTTTACGGTGGGGTGCTCCCTAACCCCTGGGATGTTAAACAGTTGAACTGACAGTTGTTATACCTACGAATAAGATGATAGAGCTTATCTAGGACTTCAATGCACAAAACTACAACCTACTTTTTAATAACATGAAATTATTAATCAATTGATCTAACAAGTTCTTGAAATGTTTAATATCATCTTATCCACCATTCAAGCACCTAGTCTCCAGTTCTATCTGCTCAAACAATTAGGTGAAACCCCTAAATATATCCTACTCCATTATCACATGTCATGTGTGCAATAATGGTTGAGCCCAAGGAAAGGGAACATCCAAAAATATTGCCTGAGAGATCAAGGGGATCACACTAGTACTTATTATGATTCTGCAGCATGCAAGACTGATTCTTAGCACACAATGCTAAACTTCACAACCAATTAACTGAATAAACTCAGTGTTGGCATTTGGTATATTACTTTTCCAACTACCAAACCACTAATTGTTATAAGTTCTACTTTGCCATACTTTCTTTTGCTCGTATTCTTCTACTTGTTAGCAACTTTTGTGTTAAAAGCCAGAATGGTCATTCCAAGGGCCCACATTTGCATATGAAGGCCTAGTCCAAGTACTAAGGCTAAGAGCTTCCTTCCATGAGTATGCAAAGTTACATAATTAAGGTTTACAAGCACAGGTAATATCATGATAACATTTTTTATAATCTCTCTCTCCCCCTTTTTGTTGTTAGGAAGGGTGGGTGGATTAGAGAAAACAGTACAAAACATCTGTCAGGGAGGATGAAATACTAAGACCAGTAAATACATAATTTCCTCATTCAAGTACTTTAGGATTGCTCTCAATTAAGGCATTAAGTCAAGGTAATTAGCCATGTATCCAAAATATCCCTAATCGATTACATCTACAAACTTTACATTAGTTATCTTTAATGTTAACACCCTTCTCAATTGCACAGTATGACAAACGACCTACAAGATCCATATCTAACGTAGCTTGCCCATACAACAAACAAATACACCAACCAAGGCTATATTATTTACACTGCAGTAAAAGAAATTAATTAATAATTAATTGTCAACACATTACAAGCTTCAAAACAAAACGCTAGATCCACCAGTGATAGGAAGATCATTAAATTGGAAAACCAAAGTTAAATGGGAGAAACAATTAACACTACATACGTATATCTCAATAAATCTACGCGCTTCAGAGAAATATGAATAGAATATAGCTCGAAATTTCAAGAACAAAATGAAAATCAAATAAACAATCGACAAAGTGGACTCACTATTTCCAGACGGGAGGAAGCTTCTTTGTCCTCTTGTAGTAGCGAGCGAGTCGGTGGATCCTGCTCTCGACCAAAATCAATCTGAACTTGGAATCCTTGTCCTTCCTGTTCCTTTCAAGATGCTTTCGGATTGCAACAGCCTTCTTAATGAGGTGGTACAGATCCTCAGGAATTTCAGGAGCAAGCCCTACTCATTTTTCAAACAGCAAGGGTATTAAAAAACCCTACATTTTCTGATAATTCTTGAATCAGAGCTCCTAAGCTACATAAAAAAAGGATAGAGGAATAAGAGCCCACCATGAGCCTTAAGGATACGCAAGATCTTGTTACCCGTCACGCTCTTGACCTGAGCAATACCGTGAGAATCACGAAGAATAACACCAATCTGAGACGGCGTCAAACCCTTCTTTGCGAATTTACAGATGTTCTCCTCAACCTGCAAAGGTCAGAATAGAATCATTAGGATCAGAATGAGAGATGAATTCTAGGACTATGGAGAAGATAAGAGATTAAAGTTTCTTACATCCTGAGAAGAAATCTTCAACCAAGAAGGCGGAGTCCTCTTGTACGGCAGAGCCGACGAGGAGATACCCTTACTGTAAACAACAAGAAAGAAGCCCACAGATGAAGGAATTAGATAAGCTCAGAGACTGAAACGAATCGCCACAAAAACCTGTGAAACAAACGATAAGCTTACCCTCGACTGTGCATACGACCCATGGTGATAGCTAGCGAACTCTCTCTCTTCTCTCTCCCTCCCTCTCTCACTCAGTTCCTGTAGGACGAGCCAGAAACCCTAAAAACAAACGATGTTTCGGGTTTATATTGGAAGCCGTTTACAAACCCTACTAATCTGCGCCCATTCTAATGGGGATGAGACCAATGTGGTAGACTCCTACCGGGTCGGCCCGGTTTGGAGAAATCTCAACTCGAATCAAATCAAATCAGTAAATTGCGGTCTAGCAAATTTCAGTTCTCAGATCAAATTAAGTGAAGCATTTTAGTATAGAAATCACACTTTAGGCCATTTTAATGGGCTTAAATCAAACTTTTATTATCGTTTGGTCTTATGGTCTAGTTTCTGAATCCAGAAAACCAAACCGAGAAACCAAATTTTAGAACTTTCCCAAATTGAACCAAACTGTTTTAAAGTTCAGACCAAATCAATTTGTCAATTTTCAATCTGGTTTGATTCGGTTTGATGGTCTAAACCAAGTAATGAACACCACTAATAGAAACAATAAGACCCAAGCCTTTAAACATAACAAAAACAAAATCTATAGATCCAGAGCAAAATCAAAATCCGATACAATAGTCTTTCATTTGTTTCTAAGCTACTTATTTATACAACATATATATATATATATATATATATTGCGATGATAATCTTGCAACTTTGGATGTTTTACCTTGGTGTCTTACTTTTATTTGCTTTGTGATGTTTGGGAAGGTACCTACCCCCGGTATTGCGATGGTCATTTTGAGTCGTTGAGATCAAGCTAGGGCAGTTGTAGGTTACCAACAATAAATATATTGTAAGATGATTCTATCTAATGACTTTGATACAACTAGATGCAAATTTAGAAGAGTCCAGATCTCCTGCTCACTAGAACCCTGCCCATATTTATCACAGTCACACATGGAGAACATCTCATACTCTGCATAATGTTTCCAATTCACAGGGGGTAATGTGTTGTCGACAGAGTTCTGGTGGGCAAGAGATCTAGACTCAGTTTAGAGTCCCATAATATTCATATTTATATTGGACTTGGATGAATTGGATCATATTTAGATATTAAATATTATTAATAAATTAAATAAAAATTAATCATGATATTATTATTCATAAAATAAAGGGTAAATTACAAAGATCACCTTGTACTATGGGGTCAGTTATAAAGACTCCTATATTTTTTTGCAACAAAGACCCTTTTAGTCGTTAAGTCAAATAACAAAATGTGTTAAATTACCAATATATCCATCAAAACTTTTGGTATTTTCATTAAAAAACCTTTGGGCCTTCCCTGGCATGAGAACAAATCAATGTCGTAGGAAGGAAGATTGAATGCTCCAATTGCGATGACAAGTTCCCAGAGCAATGAGTTTATCCCTCCAGTGAATATGACTGACAAAGGCAGCTCCGATCCAACGTAAGCATTGTCTATTGTCACAAAAACTTGCCCAAAGCTTAGGGAATGACACCTCTGATTGCACTTGCATTCACCCATATTAAATTTGCCATTTTACATTTAGGCTGCATTTGTTTGGAGTGTAAATCTCATCGAAGTAAAACTCCATTGATAGACTTTCACACTGAACCATTTGAAAAAGTAGATTGTTGAAAAAAAAGGGAGCATTGAAAAATGTTTTACACTACATCCAAACACCGACAAAACTGAGTCGATGGTGACATTTTACACCGCAAACAAATGCAGCCTTAGGTTTCTGGTTGCACTCGTCCTTAAAACACCAATGGATGTGAAGTGTGAATGGTGTTTTCGAGGATTAAAGAACTTGATAATCTTCATATTTAGAAAGCTTCTGTTCTTGCAATTTCAACTCCACGTTGTTGTCTTGTGAAAATCCTGCTACAATTGAAGGTTTATGAATAAACCCTGTGAAAGACCGATCCAGCAACAAGTTCTGCCCACTGTTGGTAATTACCGTAGCAACTGCTCCTTCAATCTCCATGACTGAAATAGTAGCACGCTCATGGTTGCGGCAAGGGTGAACCACTTCACCTTTTTCCTATGTTTGTGAAGACTCGAATCGGTCTAATCTTGCCAATAAACTTTTGACCATGTGATTCATCTAGTCCATCATCCGCTGTTGGTTAATGGCTAACAATTGGATCTTTCCTTGCAGTTGTGCAAGCCGGTGCTCAAAACCGGAAATCATAACCAGCTCTGATACTATTTGTTACATTCTCGGATAGGACGTAACCTAAATTCCGTCTACTTCAAGGGAGACGAAGACCTCCAAGAGATAAAAATCTCAATTATAAAAGATAATTCTCATAATGTGTTAATTGAGAAGAAAAATACAACTTAAATACTCTGAAACTAATTCCTAAAATCTTGGCCCCAACATTAACCCATGTATCCTACTCAATTCAACCACTCTCTACGTAACTTCGCAACATGACCCAACTACTTAAACTTAACTCTTAACTGACCCAATGCAAATATTTCTCCACTAAAATCTCAACAACTGACCCTTATCAGCCCCAATGACTCCCCTAAGTTTCTCTAGTTACTTTGACCCATGAGCCTATTAGTGGGTTCGTGACAAATGCCCAAGTAGAGAAGCATGACAAAAACTTGACCAACAACTTATTAGGTTGCAGCGATGGAGAGAATAAATAAGCAAAGAAAATAAAGAAAAATAAGGAGAGAGAGAGAGATTCATTAGGGTTTTGATTGGTCAAAGATTTTCAAACATCATATCTTTCTAGCATCATAGTTTTATCAATATATATTTAAATATTATTGAAACGAACTATGTGGATCATCTTGATAAAGGGCAGCCCAGTGCATGAGGTGCTCGCCAATGCTGGGTCATATAAAGAGAGGCTGTTTCCAAGATTTGAACCCTAATCACCCAGGTTACAACGAAGCAACCCAATCATTGTGCCAATGCCGCCAATGCCGGGTGAATCATCTTGATGAAATTATAAAAAGATTAAATTTAATTTGCTTTAATTGAAACAATGTGGAACCTTGATTTAATCTATTAGAACCCATGATCCAATCGAATCACCTTTTTCTTTTGTAGTTTTACTTTTTTTATCCTATTTGAAGTAATTAATTGACTATAATATCCTTATGTAATGCTTTCTAATTAGGGGTGAGCGATAAAAACTGAAAAACCGAACCGAACCAATGAGATCAAATCGAAAATTTTGGTTAACTGAACTGCTCATTTGGTTTGATATTTTAAAAAACCGAAGGTACCGGTTGAGTTTTGGTTAACCAATAGAAAAAACCAATGATTACTTGAACCAACTAGTATACATATATTTCTATATATTATATATTTTTCATATATATATATTATATTATCCATATATTATAAATTAATAAATTTGAATTATATATAATATATTATTTATTATTTAAAATATAATATTTTATATGTATTTCTAGTTTTTTAATTATATATTTATTTATAATATATAGTATAAATATAAAAACCGGAAAACCATTAACCAAACTAATCAACCAGTTAACCGATGGATTTCAATTTGATTTCGGTTATCAGTTTTCCAAAAATTGATAGTACTAGTTCGGTTTCAAAAATAAGCCTTTAGTTAACCAAACCATGAACACCTTTTTCTTTTGTAGTTTCACTTTTTTTATCCTACTAGTAAATGTGTACGTTTGCACATGACAATATCTCTAAGACAGAACTATTTATAATTTATGGTCACTTTTTATAATTCATTTACCCAAAAATTAATCAAGGTATTAAGTGGGCAGTTTCTAAATGGTATTTCATGGTTCCAACACCCTAACAGTTTTTGAACGGTTACAAGTGGGCAGTTTCTGAAGTGAGAGTAAAAGACATATATGCCCTCTTTATACCCATTGTATGATTACATAGGGTAAACATGTCTAATAAAAATTCTAGAAAGAAGGGGCATTTGCTCTTTTATTAGTATAGATATAGATTTGAAGTAATTAATTGACTATAATATCCTTAATTCCTTATGTAATGCTTTCTAATAGAATACAAGCCCAATTCAAAAGACCCAAAATCCAAACTGCATTGACACAAACCAGGCACTGAGACTGAATTGGGTTGGGATAGCCGGATTTAACGAGCATTGGTGTCTTATTGAAGCTTCACAGCAAATTACGGTGCTGACTGCTGACTAGAGTCCAGAGGGAGGTGCTAGCTCAGCAAATTCAGTGTCTCAACAGCGAATTTAATCGGTTTACATATGCTATAAACAGTATCTAATAACACCCAATTTAGAAATAAAACATGCCAGCAATTCATATCATTACCAGACGTTTACCTCTGATTGGTTACTAATGGCACTTTATGTCCTTATCTACTAAAAGATAAAGCAACAAGCCATCCAGATGAACCGTAATAATCAAACAACCCTAAAACAAAATGTGGGAGAATTTTATTCTGCTGTGCATATTACAATTGCATAGACAACATATGATTTTCATAAGAAGTGATTGTTGCAAGTTTTAGGAACTGAAAGGCTACCAGGGAAGACAAGGACATGGGTGGAAGTTAACAAGATATGATTTAAGCACTCATGATTTAACAATGGATATGGCATTGAAGAGCAAGGAATAGCTAAACAAAATTCAGGTAGCCAACCCTTGAATGATGATGATATATGCTACAATTTTCAAAGTTTCAAACAAACCCATTTTGTTGTTATTCTCTTTCTCCATGTCATGATGTATTATTGAATAACTCCTCGCGTCTAGGAAATTCATCCTGTTTCTGCCGAGGTAAAACATCAAATATCAGTACAGCCACCACCACCAAAACACACATGTCCATTTAAGGCTAGATATGTTTATTTCTTTCACACCCAGCTTTCTTTTAAATAGTCATTCCATGGATAAATAGAAGAAATTGATAAACATTACACTTGTACAGAAATAAATCACAGAAGACCTTGAAATTATGCCAGCCAGACAAAAGCCAGTCAAGGCAGTTGCACGAATAAAATGATCAATGTCCATTAGTCTACAAACTCATAAAAACATTGGCACGCACTTGCTCCATGTTACAAGATAGTCTAGACTTAGCTTAAGTAACGTACAAGGCCCCAACATGATATGGCAACAGAAAAAAAGTTGATAATGCCTGGGTAGATAAGAGAATGGTTTCAATTTTCACGATATCCATGACTGTATGAGCTATCAGGAGAGACATTAAATGTTCTTCTGAACTCATGAAGCTAATGTTTGCAGTATTGAGGGGCTGGTCGTTCAGATGATGGGAATCTCCATTTTCTGATTTCGGGGGCAAATTATCCTCTGCGTTAGAGCTAGCACCGCCTCCTATATCATCATTTTGGGAGTCATCAGCACCTTCTTCATCGTACTTTCCACTAGGACTCCCACCACTGCCACCCTTTGGGGCACCTGGAACCAAGTCTGGGCTGGCTTCAACTCCAACATGCCTCAGATGTAACTGTAACATTGTTCCAGTTGAGAAACACATATACTGTCAAATATGAACCAAGAATGTAATTGCATTAGCAATTTTACACCATACCTGGATGTGTAGGTTAACCTCATCCGGGCGTGAGAGAAAAGGAAAATCACCTCCCGTCTTCAGATATGCTCGTCTTGCCCCATGATACCTCTCACTTAGTTGATCTTTCAATTGTTGTGGAATGGCACAATAATCATTTGTCTACAAAAGAAAGATTATGAGCCAGTAGTCATCAACCAACTGAAACATCATCTCAATATTTGCTCTTTCATATTCCAGTAAATCTCCAATAAAAGGAACAATCTGCAGCAAACTCTAAAAGATGGAAAGCATATACTACAAGCAAACATTGCTTGTTACTGTACTTTTTTTATTGGTTGGTTGTTACTATCACTAAACACTGCACCAGAATGCTTTCTGAACTAGTCATAGACTCGTAGTATACCAATAGTCTTCCCAGATTGAGTGATTAATGACCACCTGACCATCAAACCACAAGCCACTGAAAGCTAAATTTTATACCACTTAAATTTTAGAAATCGGAATCAGACTACCAACCCAATAAGGCTTGAGACTTGAGAGTGGTTTGGCTATGTTTCTTAATTTTTATTTTTTTTTTCAGATATTTATATAGATGTATTTGTGTTCATTATAAGATTGCATTTTTATTACCTCAGTCAGTTCCATGACTAAACATCTTTCAGATTTTTTTCCCTCTCTTTTGGTGCAGAACTTTGAATTTGCCATGGTATTAAAAGGCCTTGCCTGATAGGTAATTGCCACAGACAAAAGAGAGCCTGTGGAAGAGAGTTTTAATAGAGATCAGTACATGGGTGGTATGTGGAAGGATGGAACATGCTTTGTTACATTATGGGAAATCAAATGATGTTATACAACAAGAGGGACAATAAAGATGATGAAGATACAGGGGATCAGGACGATTATATTTGGGTGATAACTGGGTATTTGCCCCAACCAGCTTGACATTGGTGGGAATAACGCTGAAGAATGAGAGATCTTTCAACCAGAACAAAGATTTGATCATAGAACAGACACAAATCCAAGGTCAAAATTTCAGAGTACAAGTTGAAAGGTTGGTACGGGGGAACAATGATTTAAAGGCCAAGGTTAAGGATGTGAATAATGCCAAGGTACATTTTGAGGGGAGAGAAAAGGTGTACGGTGAAGTCAAGTTTAGCTTTGACAAGAACAAGGATGTTGTGATCTTGGAGAAAGGTGAGGCCAACAACCAATCTGATTTTTTATTTCAATGAGATTTGCAGGGGTGTGGATGGCAGGTCTGGATCTTTACCTTGTGAAGGTGAAGTGATTAGTGAAGAAGGATTCAAACTGAGAGTGATAATAGCCTGGTGAAACTACAAAAAGAGGTTAAGAGCAATCATTTGGCTGAGGTTAAAAGTGGGTTATAGGGCTGAAAGTGGTGGAAGGGAGAAATCCTTTATGCAAAACAGTTATGATGAGGGTATGGAAGATAGCAACACTGGTCAAGGTTCGAAGTATTGGCAATGTAAAGAAAGCAACTTTGAGAGATGTATTGGGATATGCATGGATATGGTGGACCAAAAAATTAACACACACATGGATACACTAGGGAAAGTCAAATAAATCCCAAAAAATACATCAATGATACTAAATTTGAGTCTTAGATGACTATAAACAGAGCAAATACACATAAGAAACACATATTTTGATAGTTTCTTTTCTTTTTTTTTTTTAATATTTGGGTATGACATCACAGGGGACTAAGGGGTGGGGACAGAGTAGGGTGCACGTGAGCTCCACTGACATTACCACAGAGAGCCTGCAGTTACGCAGGTTTGATCCCACAACTCTGCATTCAGAGGGATGCCAACTATTAAACACATACTTTGATAGTTATGTGAGGTGTAAACTACTAAGATAAAGAGAGAAAATAATAGCTTAAATATAGGAATTAATGAGGTGAGATAAACTTGCATTTAAATAAAGTTAATGATAGGAATGCTACAAATAAAATAAGAAGTATTGGCTGATATGCTCACAGTATTGACCTGTATCAGGTCTATATCAGACTGTGATCAAAACCTCCATTCATTCTACTTGTGCTGCATGCCAGTAACATGGAAAACTGATCTGTGTTGATGTATTAATACTTTAAACCTTGATATTGGTCATATGTCAGAAGATTCAACCTTGGAATTCCCTAATAAAATCTCTCATTTATCAAAAAAAAAAAAAGAAAAAAAGATTCAACCTTGGAATCAGGTTCGGTACCAAACAGCATAGAGTTGTAGAAAAGAAAGATGTCCATAAAATCAATGATACAAAGAGGGATGGTCCAATGTGGAAATATGCTATGAAGCTTCTGTTGGTAAAATAGGGATTGACTTGGGTTGTAGAAGAAATACCATTCAAAGAGATGATGCAGAGCTTGGAGTCATGTGGGAAGGACAAAAGCATCAATACTGGGAAACAGATGTAGTGCCAGAAAAATCAGAAATTGGTGCCTTTACAAAACTTTTTCTTGTCTAAAAGGTGGTCTATGTAGGGTGGGTCCATTTAAGAATTTTAAGAGGGTATTCAAAAGGAAGGCTGTGAAGGATTACTCTTGTATTAAAATAGCTGAGCAACAGAATAAAGATCAGAATGATTCTCCATCTGTGTTTTCTGTGAATGTCAGCGCTAAAAGGAAGGGTTTGGTTTTCAGAAGTTTCAGTAAATGGTGGAGATGTGAGTGATAATAAACAAGATACAACCCTGAATAACCTGTCCAACACCGCAAAATATCAGAAGGTTCTCAAGATTTGATGTCAGAAGTTGGAATATAGAATGAGGCCTGTTGTGGGCATTACCAATTCTCCTACACTCAATTTTTGGACATATTTCTCATCTGCCCAAACCTCTGCTCCATGCATCATTGTTGAGATCCTTCATGGAAGCATGGGATAGAAATAGAAAGGCATACAAAAACTGTGAAGCTGAATGTGTATTACATTAGCTGTTAAAGATTAGGTTCTTTTTATGTCACTTTATTAGAATTTTACCCTTTTTTATTTTTTTAGAGCTTATGGTTCACCTATTTGAGTCCAACCACCTAATTTCTAAATTTTCCAGTTAAAGCCTTGGGAACTGCATATTCAGAATAACTTTTCTTTTCTCTAAATAAGCATGAAATAGATACTTGCAAACCAGAAGTCAGGTTTCATACATCCATTATAGTAATAAATGAATCTGAAAGCAAGAGAGGTCCAACTGAAGCAGCATCCACAGTTAAAGTTAACCTTGAGGCCAAATCCTCTCTTGAGAGTGTTTCAACCTGTTACAGTAGAAGCCAAATACCAGAAAACATTAACCTCTCAAGTAAATTCCGAAGATTCTGCTAACAATATAAAGGTAAAATGCAATGGCTAAGGCAAAAGAATTGAAAGATAATGGCTAACTTTTCTTTCTGGTGGGGATATGTAGCGATTCAAAAATACTGATAACTTGATATTCAAATTTATATGCCCTATTGAGCATCCAGTAGGTTCAAGGTGGATCAGAAACATGTGTTACCAAGAAGAAGAAAAGTGAGTTACAAGTTGACATATACATGTATGTTTTAATGCATTAACAAGTATACTATGATTCAAGTAGGTTGCTTCAAGAAGTTAAAATAATTACTAATAAAACTTGGTGGCCTAAATTAAACATATTATCAATTTTACCTGGGAAACAACAAAATCCACAGCATCAGCAATAAAAGGCTCATGTGGCCCATTGCGGATCCCTGTTAAGACGTATCTCTTCAGCAAAAAGGAAGGGGTCCAACTAACACTGCAAAGAAGGCAAAAACCAAATTGACCAAATAAGTTTGTGGATGTATCCTGGACATTGGAAGGAAAAAAAAAAGGAATACAAAAAAGAATTTTGGTTGTGAGATGTTATCAACTATTTGTTAATAACCATGAATAAAACTCCAAGGAGGCTGTATTGCTATTATCAGAGCATTTTTGTATAATATAATGACTGTATTAGCACATAAAAGGTAAAGGGACTAAAGACCCATATTAAAAAAATAAATAAATATTATATGGTCTTCTCTCTATGATGCTTGTACATACATCACAATGAGCACGAAATGTAGTGATTTGACAGTCATTTTAGAAATTATTTGAAATTTATATTTACCAAATCCTAATATTATAGAGGACTAAATTGCAATGTTTTAAAAATCAACCCGGAGGCCAAACCGTTTTTGCCTCCGGGTTGCGGGTCACCGGTTTGACCGGCCGGGTCGAACGGTTCAGACCGTGCCATGTCATCGCATGTATATTGTAGTGAGAATGGGCCAAATGGGCCCTAGTGTTCTTTATTTCTTTTTAATAGTGTTTAAAAGTTATGTTCTTAGTTTTGGGCCTTAGTTATGGACCTTCTTGTATTTTCTTTAATTATTTCTTTAGTGCTGGCCGCCCCATTAATAAAAAGTGATGAAAGGGGGCTAGAGAGAGAGGTTCGAATTCTTCTTTTCTCTCTTTTCTTCTTTTCTTGCATTTACTGAATTACCGTAGGTGTAATTTTCAACTTGGTATAAGAGCGGGTTCTCACTTTTGACTTTTTTTTTTTCCTTTCTTTGCCCATACATAGTGTATGGAGAACTGATCGGTTGATCAATCAACTACTTATGCAACCTAGTTAGGAAGGTTTTTGGAGAGTTTGTGGAGGTTTTTCATCCTTAGTTGAAGCCTAGGGCAGGTTCTTGGAGATTTTCCCAAAAACCCTAGATAACTAGAGAAACCTTGTTACAGGTTGTAGAGACAGTTTGAACCAGGCGCTTGGGGATCAGAGGTAAGCCTTTTGATTTTTCTTAGGGGCGGTTTTGGTTGGATTGAATTCTGGAATCCCTTGGAAGGGGCGGTTGAAGTTTCTCTCTTTCTCTCCATCTCGCAAGATCCTGTGAAACCCTAATTTTTGGGGGTTGAGAGGTTGTTCTTTGCTTAAAACAGTAAATCTAGCCTAGTAAAGCCCTAATTTGATTTTCGTTTGCATCTGTTTACTCAATGGATCAAACTGGAGGAGAGACCAAATATTCCACAGATTTCGAGTTTGGACATGGGGGTCGATGGAGAATCTTTTTGGGGTTGTGACTACTGTGAAGCTAAATGGGACCAATTATTTAGCTTGGTCTCAATCTATTAAGATACATGTGTATAGTAGAGGAAAACGAGGTTATATAATGGGAGCAAGAATAAACCGGAGGAGGATGATCCTACCTATGAAAGGTGGATGCAAGAAAATTACTTAGTAGTGGGTTGGTTAGTGAATTCTATGCAACCACATATTAGTCAGCACTACCTGTGGAAGGAAACTGCAAAAGAAGTGTGGGATAGTGTCACAAAGACCTATTCCCAAAAGCTTAATGTTGCTCGGGCCTACAAATTGAAGCATGATGTGAATAATCTTGATCTGATGGAAACTGTTGTTTGGGGTTGCACAAAGGATGCAAAAACATATAGGAGATTGGTGGAGAGAAATTGGGTCTTTGAGTTCTTCATTGGACTCAACTCGGAGTACGATATTGTGAGGCAGAATGTTTTATGTGGTGACTTTGTATCAGGCATATGCTATGGTGAGCAGTGAGGAGAGCAGAAGATAGGTTCAATCTGTTGAACTGCAAGTTGATCGCTATGCTAATGCGGGGATGAAGCCAAAGGTTAGCACTGGGAAGAAAGATGTTATCTATGAATAATGCAAGAAGCCTAAACGCACTAAAAACACATGTTGGAAGCTGCACCCAGAGCTCATTCTTACCAGATTCAAGAAAGAAAATGGTGGAAAAAGGGTTGAAACTGGAAAAGGTGGAAATGCAAATGTAGCCACCTCTTCACAAGGTGAACAAGGACAGAGTGGAGAGAAGTCAATGGGAGAACAGCTTGCAGCCAGGGCTGAATATGAGAAGTATGGCCGAATCATCAATCACTTGGAGTCCACTGCTACAACTCCTTCAGAGACTATTCCTTCCTCTACATATGCTCACTCAGGTATTCATGCAATTGCACATCATGCTTCTATCTCAAGTACTATAAAATCCCTTGGGTAATTGGTTTTGGTGCTTTTGACCATATGACCAGTGTTTCATAGTTATTCACCTCTTACCAACTTCTTTCTGGTTGGGATAAGATATCCCTTGTTGATGGCTCCCTAACCCCTATCATGAGAAAGGGAAACATTAAGACCTCTAATGCCCTGACCTTATCATTTGTTTTTCATGTACCTAAACTTAATACCAATTTGCTTTCAGCTAGCAATTTGACTAAATCCCTAAATTGTAGTGCAACCTTTTTTTCCTTCATATTGTGTTTTTCAGGACATGGAATCTCAGAAGGTGATTGGGAGTGGCCATGAGGCGAATGGGATCTATCTGTTAGACATGCCTGAGCAGAGCCAAGTACAACCTAAGAGAACTGCATTTGTTTCAGAGTCCACTAGTTGTATTATGTTATGTCATAGTCGTTTGGGTCATTTGTCCTTTTCTTCATTGAGTAAGTTGTTTCCAGAGTTATTTAAAGGAATTAGTCTACCGAGTCAGTTGTTTCCAGGATAAGAGTACTTATCCTTCAAGTAATAAAAGATCAACTATTCCTTTTAATATTGTTCACTCTGATGTGTGGGGGCCTTACCATATACCGTGTATGGGTGGGTATAAATATTTTATCCTGTTTATTGATGATTTTTCACGATATACTTGGATTTACCTTATGACCTCTCAGGTTGAAGTGCCTAAACTTGTGCAATAGTTCCATGAACACATACTCACTCAGTTTAATACCCACATCAAAATATTCCAATCATACAATGCTAAAGAATATTTTGAGAAGGACCTTACCTCCTATCTTGAGAAGTTTGGGGTTATTCATTAGAGTTCTTGTACCCGCACTCCACAACAAAATGGAGTAGTGGAAAGGAAAAACAGACACATTGTGGAAGTTGCAAAGAGCATTCTTTTTGCTACCCATGTTCTTGTGAAGTTTTGGGGTGATGCAGTTTTAACAACTACCTACTTATTAACCGCATGCCTTCTCGAGTCTTAGGGTTAAAATCTCCTTTTGGAGTCCCCTTTCCTGATGTTGAGATTTTCTCTATTCCTTTGAGGGTCTTTGGTTGCACTTGTTATGTCCACATTCCCAGTTCCACAAGACACAAGTTTGACCCCAAGGCTCAGAAGTGTATCTTCCTTGGTTATGCCTCCACACAGAAAGGGTATTGCTGTTTTGATCCCATTGGTGGCACCCAATTTGCCTCCATGGATGTCACCTTTGTAGAGTTAGTTCCTTTTTATAACCATCCTTCTAAGGGAGTGTTGGTGTGAAAATTTTAATAAATTCTCATGCAACATAATTCACTCAATCAAGTGATTGAGTTTTTATTATTTTGGGTAAGGCCCATTCAGGGAATCATACGGATTGTTCCCCTTAATTACATCTTCACAAGAAAGTAGAGAACACCTTTTGATTCTGACTTTGAGAAATTAATGCATAGAACAAAAGAAAAGAACAATAGGGTACTTAAAAAGAACTTTTCATTTGTGTTTCTTTTACATCAAGTGTACAAGAATGAGAAGAAGGAAAAAGAAAATACAATTGAGAAACTATACAACTATACATTTCTCTTTTCTTTTTGATACAAAGAAAATTTCCTTCTCACTCCTTTCTTCACAATAAGCTGTAGTCAATCAGATGGAATTCTGACTATAGACAGCCTTAATCCTTGGATTTTTGCATACAAAAAGGGCACCGTAGTCAATCAAACCAAATATTTGATTGTAGACGATTTTTATCCCTCTACTCTTCATTTTGCTTGAAGGGAACCATAATCAGCCCTTGAGAATTAGGCTGTAGATGGTTTAATCCCTAACTTTGTCATGAGGAACCATAATCAACCAAGTACAGGCACTTGATTGTAGATGGTTTATTTGCCCCTATTTCCTTTCTCCAAAGTTAAAATAAAAGAGAGAGAAAGAAGGATACATAGCAGAAAACATATATTGGAAGTATTCACAGAGAGAACTTTCCTTTTTCTACCTATATTAGTGAGACTTTTCCTTCCCTACCTTCCCTTGAGCACTTCTCTTTTCTTCTCTCTTTATCTTTGCTTTTCTTAAGGATCTCTTGAGATAATTTTCCCCGATGAGTGTCTCAGTTCTAGCTTCCCCTTAAGGGGCTTAAATAGGGAGTGGGGTAATTATGTAACTACCTCCTCCTCCTAGGTGAAGAACACCTGTCCCTCCCACTTAAAGAGAGGGAACTCCCATACAGGATACTTTTCTATAGTTTTGATGATTTGTCTAGAAGACTAGCCAATCCACTCATTTGAGTTATAATTTATATAAATATTATTTGGATTAAAAAAATGCCTTCAACAATGCCCCCTTGAGCACTGTGGGCCTATAATCCTAGAATATGGGCGTACAAGGCTCAAATAAGCAGTTAAAGTAAAAATTTATGAAGGTTATATCATCAGAAAAGAATTGAGCCAAAATTGGAAGAGTCCTAGTATGATTAGGACTCTTGCGATATCTTTCGTTAGACAAAATCTGATATAATCTAATTATTTGATTGATTTGATGAGGCTTTATAGTTATTCATCTTGTTAAATTGAGAAGTCCTAGTGCAACTAGGACTCTCGATTTCATTATGCTTGATGTTACTGATTTGGTTTGAGTATTTGAGGGTTAATCACAGATTTCCATAGTTGAAAGAGTCCTGGTTGAAGTAGGACTTTTTGATTTTATCAAATTATCTTTGATCCACCCTTAAATCTTGATCCCGAGTTATTTTTGACCAAGATAATTATTTTGTAGGCTCATAAAATAAGAATCATGATTTAAGTAGGATTCGTGGAGGAATCCTGGCTTTAATATTAAATAATCATGTAATTAGTTTTTTTTTCTGGCTTGGAACAGAAGAGTCCTAATCTAAATAGGATTTTACACCGAAAACCTTAAGTTACGAAGACCCCATTGTGCCTCTAGTCTAGGTTTCTTTTTTTTTTCTTTTTATATAGCATCAAAGATGGATGTGATTTGCTCCCTTTTTATTTTTTTTATTTTTTTACTTTGTTTTATTTGATGAATAATTTTAATTAAACATCAGGTGGGCCCTTAAGGGTATTAATGGTCAATTTGAATTAGAAATATTATAAGGGGCAGAATTTGAAAGCTTATTAAGGTTTTGGGCTTATATTTTCCTTTTATATGTTTAAGAGGGTTTAGCATACATTTTCTTTTTATTTAACTCCCTTTTAGAAGTGATCCCAACCTCTTAATGTATTTAAGAGGGCTTGGGTTTATACTTTCTTTGCATTTAACCCCCTTTTAGAAGTGGTCCCAACCTCTTAATGTATTTA